>JASMMZ010000002.1:25583692-25798451 GCA_038502455.1 Anisogramma anomala
GGCGGCAGGCAGGCAGGCAGGCAGGCACGCACGCAAGGCCGAGCCCGCGCTCGCGCGCTCGGGGCGTGCCTCTGGTGGCTGGCGTGGTGGGCGGTGCCTGCAGCTGGCAGAGCGGGCAAGGCATGGTAAGATGCGGGCGCTGTTGTGGGGGAAGTGGCTGCCTTTACAGACATGGGAGACAGCAGGACCGGAAGGAATGAATTGATTCTAAAGATCTCGACGAGAACGCAGCGCAACGCCGAAGGAAAACATCCTATGGTCTCCAGAAGCCCAATTCAAAGTCAACCTTTTGGATGCATGCGCGGCCTTGAATCCAGGCTCTGTGATAACATAACGCTGGCGTGACATTGACCTCGGTTCGCGCTTGTTCGTTACGATCAGTGGACCCATGGCGGCTTCGTGCATACTCTCGAATCTCGGCGTACACTCATTTTGATTGAGCTTTCCAATTTGTGGCAATTGACGTTGCAACTTGAACGTTCCCACAGCTGATGATCCCACGGGCAATTGATTATCCCTAACTTTGGCAAACTCGGTTATGCTATAGTCGATGATTCCACAGTCCAGTAAGTACACCACGATCGGCCTCCTATTGATAATGTATAATCGCCTTGATTGCTTTTCCCTCAGCTTGTTAAAAAAATATTCTACGGTTACCCTAGGAGGTAAAGAAGGGTGAAACAGAGACACAGGATAAATGCTACACTTATTTGTCCTGCGGCTGCACTGTGCACAGTCGCTGGAGCGAATAGGACAGGCGCGGGAGCGGCTCCCGGGTACCTAGCGAGACATTTCCAGTGACAGCCCAAATGAGAAAAAATATGGAGCTGGGAAAATGTTTCGAATACACCTCGCATTTTCGCGGCCGCTTGTATCGACTAAACCTTATCCCGTCAAAAGAGGGAACAATAAGAAAGAAGTTTCACTTGATCAATCCCTTTCCCTATCTGTCCATGATCAAGACCAAAACCCGTGAAAAACACCTCGTCAATGATTTCCCCATGCATCAGTGCATTTAAATGAAGCACGTTTCTTCCCCCACCTCCGTCCCCTACCCACCAGTCCGACACACGCGCCCATTTTTGTAGCCTCCTCAGATATGGCGCAAACAATGCAACCAAGAAAAGATTCTGGCGGCACAGGACCAAGAAAATATGCGTGTGGTAGTTAGAGTCGCGTCTGGCCGAGGGCGAGTCGCATTCGTAGTAACCCGTAAATGGGTTGTACTTAGTACGTCGTTGCTTATCCTGTTGCTAATTTTGCTGTATTCGGGAGAACAAAAGATGAAGGACACGCGGCTGTCGAGACTGGATGACAAAATGTGGCGAGCAGAGGAAATGGCTTGTGTCAGTATTTGTATCTGTGTATGGGGCGTGGAGCGCGGCCGGAAAAACAACGAATGCAGCGATTAGACTGTCTCGAAAATAAGTATACGAACGATGCCAGTGATGTGACAACGTCGTGCCGTGAAAATGTACCCCTCACGAGCACGCATTATACTGGGAACCCAAAAGAAACCCCAAAGACACCAAGGTAAAATTCAAAACCCAGCCTGGAGAGCAAGTTCGGTAAGTCTTGAGAGAACTCAGGAGCCTGTCGGGCGCAGCGTACAGGATCGTTGACTCCCATGCAGGGCTCAGCTTATCAGGTGCACCGCACCGGTAAGGCTTTTCTCGTCTCATGACTTGGATTCAAGCAAGTGGTAGTGGAGGTGTACCTGAGGGCCGATGTGATGATGGATCGAGAATGATCGTGTAAGAATACACGTGTAAGAATACAGAGAGTTGGGGTATCGACAAAAAAAGGCGCGTAAGTTGATGCGGCGCACACGCGTGGATCATGCAAGGACTTGGGCGAGGGCTCATGCAATGAGCTCACCCTAGGTTTCGATGCCGTCTGTGTCCATGAAATTGCCCGTGTTCGAGAAGTCAAATCCGCCGTCTGCACCGTCATTGTCATGCAGAAACGAGTCAAAGTCGAAATCGTTCAGAACATCACTAGATGCCAACGGATTGGCAAAGTCCAAGTTTCCGAAATCGGCCTGCGAGTGTTTACGTTAATGTGGGACCAACACAGAGCTTGCAACCATCTGAACACTTACCATGCCGTCCATGCTGAAAGGCTGGTTCTGGTTCGGATCAGGCTGCTGCACCATCGGAGGAGCCTGTTGAGCAACAGGCGCAGGAGCTTGGCCATTCGGCATCGCCTGATTCGGACCAGCATTCTGACCTGGGCGGTTGAGATTTTGCTGAGGGTTGACCGGTGTGATGGGCGTTGCGGGCGTGGCCTCTTCGGCGGCGGAATCGGCAACAGGGGTTGCTCCAGAGGCATTGAGGTTCGAGTTTGACTTCTTCTGAGTCGCAGCGCGCTTCGTTTAGAACAGCGTTATTAAATAAGGACGGGCACGCAAAAGGGAGCAAAACCGAATGCGGGGCTCGCTCTCACCTTGTCCTTGGCACTCTTCGTTTCCTTCTTCTTAGGAGCGGCCTTGTTCTGCTGCGAGGGAGTGGGCGGTGCAGCATTTGTGACCTGGGGTGACGATGTGTTTCGTGCGTTGACAGCGCCGGCGGCTGCAGGCTGTGCTGGTGGTGGCATCGCATTGCGTTGCTGTGGAGTTCCCTGCATTTGCTGGGGGGTCTGGCCCTGCGGTGCCATCTGGTTGCCGTTGGGGCCCCCCGGGCCAGCCTGGGACCATTGCATCTGTCCAGGCTGTCCAGCCATGCCTTGTTGACGAACAGCCATCATCTGCGCCTGTTGGGGGTTCATTGGACTCGTGAACGGAGCTTGAGGGTGAGAGCTGGGTGGACGCAACCCATTCATCTGTGGTCCGCCAGCCATGCCTGCAGCTGCCATACCGTTCATGTTGAACTGAGCCTGGTTGGGATCTATCTGGTTGCCCATGAACATGCTGTTGGGTGATCCACGAGACGGCGCGCCCTCAGCCATGGGTGAGCCCATGCTGGCAGCATTCATCTGGTGAGGACCACGCTTCATATCGGCGGGGTTTGGCGATGCTCCGGTCCGCGAGCCTTGGGGTGATGTGCCCGCGGCAGCCCCAAAAGGCGCCTGAGTTCCAGGAGGAGCGCCAGGACCGCCGGGACCGCCAGGCCCACCTTCCCGAGCCATCTGCATGCTGCCGGCGCCGCTACCGTCTTGCTCTTGACGTGCCATCATTAGTCTTTTCTTGTTCTGTTGTTCTAGGAGCATCAATTGCATCTGATAGTCTTGCAGTGCGTGATTGCTCCCTCCTCCAGCTTGTTGCCCGGCATTGGGACCACCAGCAGGCCTGATCGCCCCAGGCGCCCCCATATCTCCAGCTGCGTTGTAGAAATTGCCCATGGCCGCTGCATCATGTCCCTGGGGAACCATAGGAGAGCCTTGGCCTGGGGGACCGCTGGGGTTCGCATTTGGCATGCCGGGCTTAGGCATTTGCTGTGACTGCTGTTGCTGCAAGTTTTGAGCATATGTCGCAATTGTCTTCTGCTGTACAGCTGGGGACTGTGCCCCGAGCGTTTGAAACTGTTCTCGACTCAGCTGATTGGGATCAAGGCCATAGTGTTGAAGCATTTGAATGGTCTGCTGCGTCTGCTGCTGTGACGTGCTCAAAGGGTCGGGTCCTACCTGTCCTGCCTGCTGTCCCTGCATTCCCTGCCCTGCTGGTCTTCCATTGGGCATCATACCACCTTGGTTAGGATTGAAAGGGGCACCGCCTTCCAGGCGTATGCGTTTAGAGGGAGAGGGGGCATTATCGGCAGAGCCTGGTGTGGAGGGCCGCACACGGTTACCATCCATGTCCGAGGGATCACGTTGCATCTGGCCCTGCTTCTGCTGCTGCTGCTGCTGCTGTTGCTGCTGCTGCTGCTGCTGTTGTTGCTGTTGTTGTTGTTGCTGCTGCTGCTGAGCCTGTTGTTGCTGCTGAGCCTGCTGCTGAGCCTGCTGCTGAGCCTGTTGATGCTGTTGCTGAGCCTGTTGCTGAGCCTGTTGATGCTGCTGCTGAGCCTGTTGATGCTGCTGCTGAGCCATCATTTGCTGCATGGCTGGACTGGGGACAATGTTAAAACGATATTAGAGCAGACGACTTCCAACAGACGAGTACTTACTTCTGGTTATTGGCCATAGCCCGTTGAGCCATGTTGTTGGGGTTCTTCATCGCCATGTTCATACCGCCGTTCTGCATACGCATCATGTTGAGCTGCTGCTGCTGGTGCTGCTGCTGGACGCTCATCTCCGAGCGAATACCACGCAACATCTCCTGTTGCGCGTTCTGGCGCAGTCGGGACTGGTTCTGTAGCGCCAAGTTAGCGATTGCACCGGCACAGCAACGCCAGCCGGGAAAGAGGAGAGAAGCATACCTGTGTGTGGTTCATGTAATTAGTGACTTGCGGGTTGGCGGCCTTGCCTTTCTGAGCGGTGAACAAGTCCCAGAACAGATTGAACCATTCGTACAGAAATGGGTTGTCCATAGTCTGATTGGGAATGAGGGGTTGAGGAAGACCCTCCGCGCCCGCCTTGGTCTCGATGCCATCCTTGTTGTCAACGTCCATCGAGTCGCCGTTGGCGATTATGTGTCCGTTCTCGTCGCGACGGGTGATGGGGCCATCCTGAATTTTGATGCCGGGGTCTGCGCTCAAGAGGGTGCGCGCACAGTCGAACATCTCGTTACGCATGAAGTATTCGTAGATGTAGGTGTTGAGCAGATGCTGCTTGTGCTCAGCGTTGGGCTGCTGTGGCCTTGGGCCGCCGGGAGGGGGAATGCCGCCGTTGTTCATCATGGGATTGGCACCAGGGGGGCCAGGAACCATAGCAATGTTGGGCATGGGGTTGACGTTGTTCATGGCGGCAGCGGGTACGTCTGCGTCCGCAGAGCGAGACTGCTGCAGCGAGAGGGGTGTGGTCTGTGGCAGTTGAGGACTCGACGTAGCCGGCGGTGTATGAATATGGACGAGTGGCGGTTCGCTGCCAGCGGCCAGGTGCTAACTCCTGGTCGCGGAGAGGATCGAGTTTGGAGACCGCACAATGGTCCTAGCCGATCGGGATCAGTGATTGACGATGGTTGATTGAGCCAGCTCTTGGATGGGGAGAATGAGGAGTATGCCTGGAGGGCCAGACTGCAGCCTGAAGATTGAATGGCGACGCTTTGATTAGATGACTAGGTCGAGTACCCGAATTGCACGATTGCACGGGCAATGCAGGCGGTCGGTAGGACGCGTGACAGGGGCTTGACACCGTTTTGACACTTCCGACAAGTGGCTTCCACGGCTGGACAGCGCGATGGGAGGCAATTCCAGGATTCGAACGGGCCGTAGTGAACGGACTGTGTGCTATGCGATTGCGATGCTGTAGAAGCGTAATGATGGTAGTAGAAGTAAGTCGAGGACCCTGGTGTTGTGTAGTCCGAGAATGGAGAGAATAGATCGGGATGGTGGAGGGATTGTCGATTGGAGGATGCTGGATGCTGTCGCTGCGGGCACCGCAGTGCACTGCAGTGAGATTGGGGTTGGGGCAGTAGGCTGGTGCAGTGGCTGTCGGCCGAGTCGTTGGGGGTACACTCAGTACCCAGAAGTGCCCTGGAAGGGAGGGATTGTGGAGAGTGCGCTGGCTGGGCTGGGCTGGCTGACACCTGGGGCCGGGATTTGCCTTTGGTGTGCTGTGTCTTTGTTGCAATATCAGTCACAGCTTGCAGTCTTGCGGATAGCAATCACTGATAAACGGCAGTGCTGCATATGTGTGCGGGCAATACCACAGCATTCCACAGTTCCAGGTGTGGGAAGCGTGCGAAAGCGTGCGTGACGGATAGAAGTCGAGAAAGCTTGGAGAGAGAGAGGAACTGGGCACCGTGAACCAAAGTGGGCGAGGACCTCAGAATTGAGAAAGGTGGAGGGGCTTGGAACAGCCAAGCTCTTGTTGGCTGCTACAGAGTTGCCTCAGGCAGCCGTTTCATCATACAAGGACTTGCAGACATTATGCCACAAGACCACCACCACCGCCACCTATTGGAGACTGCACTACTCACTCACTTCATAATCTCATGGGGCAACATGTACGATTCTTTAAGAGAACAAAAATTGTCAATATGGAACACAAATATTTTTATGTGCCAGTTTTCCAACATAAAAACGTATAAGAAGTGTTGTCACATAGTAGAACAACTTGACTTTGCGGCAGATGAATACAGCTCCATGCTAAACTATACAGAAACTTTCTGGAGACAGCAACTTGGATTGCTACCATTTATACATCCGTTTTCTCAACAATATCTCCCGGGCCTCAGATTTTCTCTTGGATGAAAATACTGTTTTGTACCTTGACAATTGTTACAGGCAGGGTGGCACTTGGCAAGTGGAGGGGAGTGAGTTGCACTGGCTCTACTAGAAACCTGCATAATTGCACATATCAAAATAAGTGCATGTTCATTAGGCACATTAAGCATCTTTGAAACGTAGTATAATTATAGGACTTCGCTACCTGGGCTCTACACATGAACGCCCTTGTTTTTCAGTTGATTTGCTGTACTCAACAGCTGGTTAGGCAATGAAGGCTGCTTCAACTCTAAGATTTTGTTTGAACATAGCCCTCTAGATTCAGTATATGTCCAAAGAGACAACTTGCACATCTGAAGTTTTACACATGAACTCATCGTGGCTCAGAACCTTGGAATGCTCCCACATTGTCTTATCTCCACAGCCTTCTGATACCATCGGAGACTGATCAAGAGCCTTGCTGCACGCCCCATAAATCAGGCATCAATGCATCACTAACCCCAAGCCTATGCAGTAGTCTGTCTGACTGACCAGGCTGCATCTTGTGAACATATCTATTTGCTTCACTGTATCATAAGGTTATTTAGTAGTTGAGCACTCTTTTCAATCCTAGGAGAGGATTCGGACTTTCATCTGCTTCTATCTTTTTAGTACTTATTTCCTACTATGTATGATAAATCAAGAGCAACAAGGTCAGGCTTACGTTGACCACCTGATTGTGGTGTGATCATGGCCAGCTTTCAGACAGTAAGATAGTGATGACAAGAATTGTTACATGTCACCTGCCCGGATGACTCAACATGAGGCAACTTTTTGAGAATGTTCTGCCTGTGTTTTACTGGAAACCCTTCCCTTGATTGAATCAAGTATAATAGCTCACCAGCTACTCTGTAGAGAAGAACATGTGCCTAACATGCCTACAGAAGTCCCTGGCTAAATGTTACATTAGGCAACTTGCATGCGTCGCACCCACTGTCCACATATTTTGAAAACGCGTGCCATCATTAATGCAGTGCAGTGGTCCTCTTTCTACAAAACAAAATCAAGGGTCCAGCCGTGCCAAGGGTACAACACGTATCTGGCTTGACAACTGCGAGTGCATCCAGAGAACCCACAGCTTTGTTCCCGAAACGTTATCTGGTAATGATAGAAGACGATGTACCTTGTCATGTATTTCAGGCATTGGCTTCCCGTCCACAAATCGAACGGATTGCCTGCGTAGCTAGGCAACAAACATGGAAATATAATAGCATCTATCAAAAAGCCTTGTTACAATCATGGTCTCCCGCCAATGCAAGTGCAAAATCCAACTGCAAGGCAAGCAAGCAACTGCTCTCTAATCCCTATCCTTGCCTCCATGCTGCTGCACGCATCTCAGCCCTACACCCATCAGCACTGTCAGCTTACCTATTTTCTTCCTTGCTCCATTCCAACAAATGAGTACTTGGAGTGGCTATGGGGGGAAGGTTATAGCAGCTTGATACAGCCACCAAGGATATCATGGCCCTGTTGTCTCATCACCTCTCACTCACGGTGATTTCCTCAGCAATCCTCTTCCTCACCTTGGCATTTCTTGGGGGGGGGGGGGGGTTCAAACCTTGCTGCTCGGTCCGTTGCGGGGTCCGCATTCCGCGTAAAGGAGGAACATGGACCCTAACTATGTGCCTTCGCCGGGGCCGGTWCACGCGGTTGCGGGATGTGCTTAGAGACAAGCGCACCGCGGAGGGGACGCAGCAAAACAAAAGCTGGCGTGCTGCTGGCCGAAAAACTTGACCGAGAGAGAGAGAGAGAGAGAGCTCCGGCCCGACACGTCGGGACCCGAGCGCACGCGGATCCTGGCAGGCGCAGGTGGGCCGATCGCGGGCTTTGCTCTTGTGTGTGTAGCCGTCCGCCAGCCGATCCACCGACCGACAGGCTGCTGGCTGTCTTCGAAGATGCTCAGATCTTAGATCTTAGACTCCCCGAGCTGTATGTGCGCCCTGCAGAACGTGTCTCGGGCTGCGACTTTCACAACGGCGCTCTTTGTGGAGGTCGCCGTTTGGCGCAGATCGCGCGTGCATCCGCTTTGATCTGGGTTGCCAACATCCACGGCCGAGTTTGCCGAGGCGGTTGGTCGGTCATCTGAAGCGGTTTTCCACTGAGGATCCGACTTGCTGGAAGAAGGAGGAGCTGTTGTGGAAGCAAGACTAGGCCTGCAAGGGCTTTCGTTAATGCAAGTCGTCAGTATCTCCCAAGCTTGCATGGGCTTGCAAATTGCTGCATAGCACCTGCGGTCAAGCCAATTTGATTGCCTGCAAAACTGGAGAACCACGGACTTTGACACAAAAGCCCGTAGACGCATCAACATAGATGGCAGGGGTTGTGCCCGACTGATGGATGTATTATGCAGTCGGCAGATGCATGGCTTGGATAGACAACCTTGCAGAAAAAAGATCCGGCCAGACTCTTGTGAGGCTGTGGAGTAGCGCATGGCCTCCAGTGGTTTGATTCCCTCATCAGTGTCACTGCTCGCACAATTCTCCGAACCTGGCGGGTCAGGTTGCATGTCTGTTCCTGCCCCCTGCCAAAATAGCGACGTTGCAAGGCATACGGTTGGTTACCGGAACTCGAAAGTCGCTAAGAATGCTGGTAATTTCGTGTCTTTTCCCTAGGTGGTGGAAGTTCGTCTACCTCTAAGCTCCACGGGCCAAACATTGCGTGAAGCAGCCCGGTAGACTTGAAAAACCTCGCCATGGAGATCTCTCCACCCGTCAGTGGTCCTCAAGTCTCCAGATAAGCTGATCCGTCACTGGAGACACAGCTGTGGGGGCCTCCCCGCTGAGTATGCGGTCTCCGCCTGCTAGATCATTTTCCACAGCCCCAGTCTCCGTGGAAGCACACGCCGTTCTGCCCCTTCCGATCAGTCATCCTCGGGCGGCAGCTCATCGTCAATATACCGGATCAGCGATATCCGCATCTCGGTGGTGTCGTTGCCCCGCAGCGCATCGCTTATGAAGTGCGCGTCGACCTGCATCTGCACCATCTCGAGCGCGCCGCGCAGCACGCCGCAGAAGATGTTGGAGTACCAAAGCTCTTCCTGGGCGCGGCCGTCATCAGGAAGCTCGACGAAGTCGGCGAGCGGGTTCTCCTCGAAGACAAGCGAGAATTGCTTGCTGTCGCTCGTCCAGTTCGTCACGATTGGGGTGATGTTGAGGAAGATCTTGAAGCCGACCTGTTCCATGGGTCAGTCGCCTCTTGGTCAGCTTCAAAGCTCCATTTAACATCGGAGGGGTACGTCTTTCTAGGAATTTCGGTGGCGCGCGCGCACCTTGGAGATCATCTCGGCCGTCTCGCGGAAGTTGGCGCAGCGCTTCATGGTGTTGGACTTGGCCAGGTAGTCCTCAATCAACCGCAGCCCGATGTTGTAGCCCATCTTGTCCAGCTGTTTGTTGACCTCCACATAGTCACTGTCAAAATCCTTGCAGAGCTGTGCAACGATGGTGCCATAGGTGAGCACGACGAGCTCTGAGTTGACCTTGTCAATTCGTGTCCTTCGGGAAGGCATTCCATTAGCATTGGGCACTTGTAGAGGCCGTATTTGCATTCGAGTGAGGAATCGGCAGTTCTTACTTCCATATTCTGTGAAAAGGTCAGCAGTTGGGCAAGACAAGAGCAAGAAAGCAAGTTCGACGGCGGGCAAGAGGGAGAGACTGAACGTACTCCTCGCCAATCCTAGACTTGGAGGCAGACATGGTGAGAGCGGAGGGTTCAGCAGCTCCGATCGAGCCTTTCTGCGATCAATGCCCGAGCATGTAACCATTCAAGACGAAACCGAAAGAGGAGAGAGAGCTGCTGCAATGGAAGGTCGTGCCAACGTTGTTCAGTGCTATGACATTACGGTAGGTACCTAGGCAGAGGAAGAGCGCGGCCGGATAGCGGGCTGACCCGTGTCAAGGTACAGTGTCAAGGGCCCGACGTCAGCTCGCTCCAGGGCAGGCAAGTCAGAATATTGACACGGCTCAGCTGGAATGCATGGGAGTTTGTATCGACCACCACAACACCTTCCAGGCGTCTTCGAGCCTTACCCTGGCCTCACACCTTCCACAATGTCCTCCGAAAAACGAACCAACGAGCAGGATGGACAGTTGGTTGTCAAGCGGCAGAAGTTGGGCGAAAGAGCGCTTGCACGCGCCAATGCGTCCGGCAGCAACGCGTTGGTACAGAAGGTTCGCGAAGGAGGCCGCAGTCATGACCAAGAAATACATGGGCTAATGGGCGCAGGCGCCACGAACGAGCGGCCTCCAGGCCCCGGTGATGGAACTGTCTGGACACTCCGGCGAGATCTTCTCAGCCAAGTTCGATCCTACCGGCAACTTGATCGCCTCCGGTGGCATGGACCGGACCATCAGTGTGTTGCTTCTGCCTCAAGAGACTAACTGCAATCTCGTCGCAGCCGCTGACTACTGCAGTGCTCTGGCGAACCTTTGGCGACTGCGAAAACTACGGCGTACTGACCGGACACAAGGGCGCCATCCTCGATCTGCAATGGTCACGCGATTCCGAAGTCCTCTTTTCCGCCTCGGCCGACATGCACCTCGCAAGCTGGGATCTGACGTCTGGCCAGCGAATACGGCGCTACGTGGGACATGAGGAGGTCATCAACACCCTCGACATCAGCCGGCGCGGCGAGGAGACGCTTATCAGCGGCAGTGACGACGGTACAATTGGCATTTGGGATCCCAGGACGAAGAATGCGGCGGATTACATCGAGACACAGTTCCCCATCACCGCGGTCGCCATCTCCGAGGCGGGCAACGAGATCTACTCGGGCGGCATCGACAATGACATCAAGGTCTGGGACATCCGCAAGAAGGCTATTGTCTATTCGATGCTAGGACACCAGGACACTATCACGACACTGCAGGTATCCCCTGACTCACAGAGCCTCCTTTCGTATTCGATGGACTCCACCGCTAGGACCTGGGATATCCGACCATTTGCACCGGCTGAGCGGGCCATACGCACGTTTGACGGCGCGCCCATGGGACTCGAGAAGAACCTCGTCCAGGGCAGCTGGGACAAGGGCGGCAAGAAGATCGCTGTTGGCGCCGGTGACGGCACAGTCGTCGTGTGGTCGAACGACAACGGGAAGCTTCTTTACAAGCTGCCAGGCCACAAGGGTACGGTCAACGCGGTGGAGTTCTCGCCAAGTGGAGACCCGATCATCCTTTCCGCATCATCGGACCGGACGATGCTGTTGGGAGAACTGAGATGATCATCGGCCCGAAATCTTCTACCACGCTGCGAGGACGGCGACTCCACTTGAGCAAGGGACCGACAGGATGACGAGAGCTGAAACGGTTTCTCCCTTCGATGCGCTGCCCAATTCAGAGGTAGTGGGAGGCCGTACTTGATGACCGCGACGTCCTTGACATACTGGGCAGTCTGTGAGAGACTGTCGCGCCCCGTCGTCGTGTCAGCGGAACACGGAGCACAATCGACTGTTGGTCCTATTACCAGCAGTCTTCGCTGCGGCAGCGAGCCATATGCGGCAGTGTCGCATGCAAGGCATATATATATAGCTAGGGACTCCCTCACATAATGGTCGATTCAGAGACCCAAGGAACCGGACCGGGTCTCGAGGTTGTGATTTGTCACCGAAGAAGATGCCACCGGCGCAGCTATATGATTGCCCTGAACGCTGAATACACGACCCCGGCGATCGCCTACCATTATGCGCAGTGCGTTACGGGAAGTCGAGCGCCTCGCCATGTGGCAGATACATGCATCGATCGTTCCATTGGGTCAGCGTGCACGTGCCCGGCACGGGGACCAGCATGAAACACCGCGCCCCTGCATTGGGGCCACCCTCTCGAATCAGTGCGCGTATAGTGTCACATTTGGGAGCAGCGCTCTTCAGCTGTGCTTGCTGCAGGGTCCGCGGGCGTCAGGTTTGTTGTTGAGGTGGAGGGTGCACTCAGCGCAAAAGTGTGGGCATGCTTGGTTCTGATGAATTCAGGCAGACATGGCTAGTGACGGTGTGCCATGTAGTCGTACTTTTCTTCGCTGTGGTGACAGCAGGACATTCCGGATAGCACGGGGGTCAACCTACTGATGGTATGTGGTCCATGGTCCAAGGTCCATGTTATCTGTCTATTTTGACAGATGAGCATCATCAGCATGGAGAGCATGAAGCATCACAGCCGAAAATCATGTCCATTTCGGAGAGATCCCTACCATTACGTGTCAGGTTGTCCTTGGCTGGTCCACAGATCTGTATAGTGCCGAGGTGCGTCCATCTACTACTACACTAGACACTCTTGCTGTCGACTGAGATGAGTGTCCGAGTGTTTGTCAAAGAAGCGTTTCCCGTCGGCGCGTCTCTGCTCGACTTTGGTGGTTGGTGGTCCACCAACTTGTTTCATGCTCATGCCACCATGTCAAGCAACAAAGCAATAAGCGCTTCTGATGTACTGTTTGCCCGTTGGGCAACTTGCACGTTGCTGGGCGGTTCGGATCCACTTCCTGCATCTGCTGGCTATTCTGGTGTTGGTTGAGCAGGGGAGCATTCGTTGGCTGCCATCGTCCCAAAATACTCTCGTCGACTCCCTCGCCCTCGCCCTCGTTTTCGGGCCAACACCTTCTTCTTTTTCTGAGACAACATCTGTGAGCCAATGTCCAGTACCTACTCTGTTGTGGCAAGGGACGAAGCTGGTCTAGGTGCAGTCCCACCAAACCGCCCCCGATCAGAACTTTCAGCCGCTTCATTTCGTTTATCTGGACTACACCCCCACAACTTTACTTCTTTGCTTTGCTCCCAGCTTCCAGCCATTGTTTACATTCCGTCATCGTCAAGGGTGTCCACCGAAAAAAGCCCCTCCGAGGGAGAGCACAATCAAGCCGGACGCCATTTCCGATACCGACGATAACTTCAAGACATAGGTCTCTGATCTTGGACCGATTCGCCGAAGGGGGCTTGCGCCGCGATTCTGCAATCGTTGCATCCCAATATAAGCACCGACCAGGTGTGACTAACGGTCCCTGGTTGGCCGTCCAAGAGACGCGACTCACCGTGGTACCCAGTCAGCCCGCCAGCCCAACACGCGTTGGTGGCGTCGTGATAGTCGACCTCATCTCTCTACAGCCGAGCAGCCAGCAAGGGACGGCGAGAATCACGGGGGACAAAGTGAACACGAAGGACATAAAGCATGACTGCGACCGAGCCACTTTGACTCGTCACTGTACCTTGCTCGGATCTTGCAACGACGGACCGCAATTGTGAAGGCCACGACCTACCAAGCATTGAAAGCTCCTAGTCGCCAACATGTTCAGCAGAATCGTCCTTCGCCGAATAGACCCGGCCGCCCAAGCGAGCGGCCGGAGAGACGACATCGAGAACCAGCCGCTAACCCCGTGCAGCGCCGAGTTCCCAGCGGAGCCCGAGATGGGCGAGCGCCCCCAGGGCCGCCTCTCACGCCTGATGCCGCGGCGCCCAGCCATCATCCCCTCCAGTTTCCGCTTCTCCAACAGCACCGAGGCCACCAGCGCCGCCGGCTCCGACTGGCCGGCCGACGCGCAGGCCGCCGCCCTGCGGGCCTTGCGCGCGACCACCACCAGCAGCCACTACCCCGAGGATGACGACGCGGCTGTCTTCGACGACCGCGCCCCGTCGCCGCCGCCGCCGCCGCTGCCCGCGCGCTACAGCGTCGCCGTCGACCTGTCCAGCACGCGCCTGCACCTGCCGGGCCTGCAGCGCACATGGACCGCGGGCTCCAACGGGCCGCCGCCCCGCGTGCCGCAGGAGGAGGAGTACGACGACGACGACGACGACGACGGTGGCGGCGGCGGCAGCGGCGGTGGGCCCCCCGCACGGCCCCCACGCGCTGCGACCCGGCTCGGCAGCGCGGAGGCCGACGAACTGTACCGGACCGGCGACCGGCGCGCGCGCGGCGGGTTCACGGACCCGGCGGAAGTGCAGCTCGCGCACATGGCGGAGGACGGGCGGCAGCGGCGGCGGCGGCGGCAGCAGCAGCAGCAGCAGCAGCAGCAGCGCGGCGGGAGCTGGCGGCGGAGGCGGCGGCACCACGGGCATCGGCAGGATCGGGCCGCCGAGACGCCGGCGCAGCGCGAGGAGCGCCGCCGGCGCCGCAGAGAGCGCAGACAGCGGTCGCGCGGCCTCGAGGAGGGCGGCGGCGGCGGCGGCGGCGGCGGGTGCAGTGCGAGGCCACGGCCGCGGCGCTTTCTGTTCTGCTTCCCGTGGATCGCGAGCCGCAGGGTCCGGTCGCACATCCTGCAGTGCTTTGTGTCGGGCACCTTTCTGCTGCTGCTGCTCGGCGTCTACCTCGCCCTCGCCACGACAAACAACATCGCCAACACGGAGTTCTCGGTCCTGCTGATCCTCATCATCCTGTTCGCGACCGTCTTCTTCTTCCAGGGCCTCATCCGTGCGTGCCTGCTCGTCTTCCGCCCCAGGCCGACGCAGGACGAGCGCCGCCACGCCCGGCTCCCGCAGATGCCCGGGCCCGCTGGCTATGCCGTGCCGCGGCGGCCCATCCGCGTCGTGCTCGCGCGCGACGAGGAGGCCGCGGGCATCGAAAGCGAGACGGCCAAGATCAGCCCGCCGGCATATGGGCTGTGGCGCGAGAGTGTGGTGAGTACAGTCAACAAGGCCCCTGCGTTGCTCCTCTCGCTCTCTCTCCCTCTCTCTCTCCAGTCAAGCACACAACATGTCAAGAAAACTGACGAGATTTGGCACAGCGCGTGGACCCGAATCGCATCTACTGGCAGCGCACCGCCGACGCGCCGCCGGCGCCGGCCCTCCCGGAGGCAGCGAACGGGCAGTGGGTGTCGTTGGAGCGCGGGGGCGGCAGCAGCTCCCCAGTCCTCTCGTCGGTCGATGGCGAAGAGAGCACCTCTGCAACCACTCGTCACCCGCCGTCGTATGTGTCGGAGGACGGTGTTAGCTACGTCTTAGACGCTCGGCCAAGGTCAACCATGGCGCCGGGTCCGGGCATGGTAGCGCTTCCCAGTCCGTTGCCAGTGCATCCAGCCGAGCTGGGCAGGGTTGCGATGCCGCCGAGTCGGTGAGATGAAACACATGCTTGTGTACACAGCATGTATGTGTGTGGACTGGACAGGGACGGAGGGACATGGCCTGCTTGCATCTTCTAGCATTGGTGTTCAGGGGAGACATATCATCGGTTGTGCGGTCCACCTTGGCTTTATATACCGTACCCCACCCACCTTTTGCACTCCCGTAGCTTTGCACGCTTTTTACCATACAAATTGACTATATTCCAACGCTTTCCCCGCCTATAATAATTGAGCTACAACAATGATCATGACACAGAAATAATCTAGTCGTTGAAGTGTGTAAGTGGCTCAATCGTTTGGTCGGTATGAGTCCAAATCATCATTAATGTTGGTAGGCCTTGTGTCATTGCAACGATAGTCGTTTCGAATCACTGTGGTCGAAATCACTAGGTGCATTGCGTTGATAAAAGTTCTTGGTCAGTTCTAAGTTGGGCAGATCGCCAGCCGACCTACACTCTAATCTATATGGGCTAAAACTTGACCCGTGCCATATGTGAAATGAGTCCACCACTTACAGCCATTGCAATTGATTGCTATTTTAATACTGGCGACTTTTAGTTTTCGTATTAGTATACCGTTTTATAAAGTATTGGTAATGACTATCATTCCACCTCTTTTTGGTTGGTATTCTTTTCTTTATTCCTACTTATTTTTACACATAAATTAGCCTTTAATTATTGGTACCCAGTTTGTAACTTCAAACGCCTATTATGCTTAATCCCGAATATAAACTCTTTATTGGGATCTTATACCTAACCAACTTGTTGACGTTTACTAGTAATTTTAACGTTTGTGGTACTTATTATCATTACACTAATAATTATTCCATTTGCTAAAGTATCTTTATCTTCTATCGTTATATACTAGCCTATTAATATGGATTTGGATTCAAATACTTCATTGATTATTATTCAAAGACTTTTCAAATATGCTGCTTAGTGTAGCTTTCGTTGTAACGTTTACCGGGTTATCTCTACTAGTAATACATCTGAATTCATTGTTTTCAAACTTCATATTATTTTGGAAAGGTTATTACGTTTCTTGTAAAACAATTATAAGTAATGGCTTAGAATTAGGACAGATATTCTTAGAAATTGCAAAAATTAGTATAAATAACTACTTTAATCATAGATAATTTTAGCTGTTTAGTAACGATTTTAGGCGTATCATTAGTAACTATATATATACCGAAACCTATTATAATATTATAGGTTTCAAACGCTAATACACTACATATAACCCTTTTATACATATCAAAAAACTAGTATATCAGAAAATAAGAAATGATAAACTATTTATTGAGTTTATTATCATGAATTAGTATTATTAAACTACCGATGTATAAGGTTAAATTATCATTATTGGTAAAAGACATAGTTATCAAAATCATTAACGATGCGTTGCTTGAATGAAGCAATACTTTTTAATTCCTTTGTCTAGATTCTGTATTTACCACTTAATATACTTATTCAAATTGTTAACGTTTTTATTCTTTAAGTATTATACTTCAATTGTAACTAATAAATTATAAGACGTCTTCAGTCGGTAGGGTGTCGCAATATATACTTTACAAACGTATTATCTAAGATACTGGTAGGCTTTAACACTATTGGGTTTTAGGAGTTTAACCAAAATCATACCTTGTTTATTTGGCGAAAATTCAGGTACATATTATAGCAGTTATTAATATTATAGATAAAGATTAACAATTATTTAAAATCCAATGACATAGTTTTAATTCACATTTTGATAAGCTTACGCTTTTAAATTCTTAATGTTTTCGTAACTCGTTACTTTATTATTATAAAGTCAGATATCTTTTCGAAAAACGTGTTGTTTGTTTCTATATTGATTATACCAAAGTTTTTATTGTTTTACTAAAACAATGAATACAGGTAGAAAATGAAAGACTTCATATGAAGTTTATATTCAAAGTGCGTATTATATAAAAAATATTAGTGGATACCAGTTTTATTAGTTTATATAAAGATTTAACACATCATATTATAACTCTAAAATAATTATTGGTAGGCATTAATCGTTGTAATGTATTCGATTCGAATTGTAGTCGAAATAACTAATATATTGTATTTGTGGAATAGCAGTCAAATGCACAACAGTCAAGTCGACTTTACTTGCAGTAAAGTTGATTGTACGTACTGAAAATTGACTGTAGTTTGTGGGATTTGAATACACTGCACTGCAAGTGTAGTGTAGTAGATGCCCACTTTAGAGTGAGGCATAGGCCAAAGCGTTTGGCCATACAAATTAGTATGCAAACCGGCCAGCAGTCTGCCAAACTTAGAGCTTACACATCAATCAACAATATCAATGCAGCATTAGTTACTTCGACCATAGTGATTCGAATTGACTACGTTGCAACGATAAAGGCCTACCAACACTGATCAGTATTTATGAGGTTAATCACAAATTGGTTAAGTAAAAGAAGAAGTTACTTTCCAGTTATACTCTACGTTAATAACAGCGGCTAAGGTAGAGGAAAAATTCTTGTTAAGGTCATTTACTTCTACGTCGGTTTTTACGGTAGTAAATAGAGAAGACTTCTAGGTTGCGGCGGTTTTTACGGCAAACTAGAAGTAGCGATGGTATCGCTATCAAAAACAATAAGAAATATTTATTAATCCTTTTTAAAGACGTTGAAATTAATTTTCAAAAGCTTTAAAATAAAGTAAGTTGGAAAACAGCTCATTTAGTATTATTGCGGGTGTTACTACCGTAAAAAAACCGACTAAGCCCTTACTCTATATAACAAATAATCTTCGCCTTTTACTAATAATAACGACTTTCGCTTTTATCTTTTACACTAAACTTTTGCCTTTACTTTACTCTTTTTCACTTTTTATATTACCACAATCGCTAAGATTCGCTGCTTCGAGCGAAAACACCAAGTTGTGCCAAGAAAGTCACATCGCACGACCTTACACCAAGTCACTAAGTTGCCAAGTTTCCACGCGACTTCACGCCAAACACCAAGTCCCTACGTCCAAATATTAACAAGTTCCTCGCCTTATACGTATTACATATCATTTATATGCCGAACTGTCAATATAGCTTCAAGTTAGGAATTTATAAAGAAAGTTAACGTCTTTGGATTATTCTTTACCAAGTTTTATGACGATAACTTATAGGTAATAAATATTAAGGAAAGATTAATGGAAAACACCTTATCAACTTCGTCGGCTGTTATATTATTAAGTAAAACGGCGGCGAAAAACTTGACCGCGGTAACCGTACTTTCTGAAAATACCGTAAGTTCCTTGAAGACCGGATTATAGATATGTAGAAGATTTAAAAGACCATTAAGTCCAAAGTAAAAGAAAAACTTAAACGCCGAGACATTTACGTGCTAAAGAAGAGCTTTACAAAGCTGGCAAAAACATTGTTTAACCCAGCATAATTTAAGAAATACCTTTAAGACCCACAGCCCAAAGAAAGGGGGGTTAAAAAGTCTTACCGCCCTTATACTCAATTTAAAAGACCTCTTTTTTAATTTTAGCTAAGCTAAGCTTTTTAACATACTAACGATAAGAGATACGTTAACTTACTCGGTAATCTAACACCTTTACATAATAATGCAGAGTATACCCTTAGCGGCGGCTACACACGTAAAGCAAGTGCAGCTAACGTGGAAAAAGGTATTAATATAGGCGTTTTACACCAATTAATTAAACAGGAACCTCGATAAACCCCTTAATGATAAGAGGATTATCGCTAAGTTCCCCGCAATAGAAACTCTTGGGCCTACTTTCCTCAAGATTCTTAGCACGTTTAGTTTCAGTAGTCAAATTAAGGAAAAACCGGCTTTACATGCGAGCCTATTGTAAACATAACTACTGGCTTTTCTCCTCCAAATTCAGCCAAAGATAACTATTTCACTTACTAACATTAGCAATTACTTTAGTCTTTTTACCAACTAGAAAAAATAAAAGGCCTTTATAATCAGTATATTACCCTTCCCCTACGACACGTTTTAATGGTAAATACGGATTGTAAGGCCATTACCACGTTTATTAAGATCTAGAGAAGAAAATAGAAGTATAACGGTAAGCCGTATAACCTCTTCGACGTTAAGTTACGCTTATTTTTTAATATTTGCCGTTAAATAAGGGTTAAGTTACCAGGTTTTTACTTGCTGTTTCCCGGTATCCTTATCGGTTAAGCCGAGGATTATTACCTTTGGTACCTAATGAATTACTCCTTTTTCCGCGAAATTTACGATAATATAGAAGGTTACTTCAAATACGATATTAACCTTACTTAATACCATATAAATTGAAACATTATTAAGTGGTTTTATATGTTATAGTACAAAAAAGAGTCGGAAAGTAAGATGGATCTTTTAAATTGGATACTTAATAGATTATTGTTTTGTTAATAAGTAATGGGGAACGTAAGAGCTGGAGAGAGCATCTTACGCTAATAGGTTCGGAAAGTAGTTACGGGCTATGAAAAGTTCGAATACGCTTTACAATGCCACGATACTACTTGCAAAGGGTTATTTAGCCAATTACGTTTCTCGTTAGCGACCGTAACTACTTAAGTCTCTAGATTAACTGGTATATACCTTTAAACTTCAGAATTCAGTAACGAAAAAAACCCTTTCAATTCGTATTATATTGATGAACGGTACAGATAGCCCGGTTAATACGGTTAACGAAAGGCTCGGACCTCTACCCATGGAGGAGGGAATTCTTTTTCTTTAAAGTCTTTAAATATGTGAAGAAAATTTAAACCAAGCGTTAAATGATATTAGATATGCGGTAAACAAGGCTACTAATTAATACGTTACACTACCACTAAGCGTAAAATGAAGTAAATAATGTATTACACTTAATTTCCCTTTACTTTTAATTAGTAATATATTAAGGAAGTCACACAGTTCAAAAGAAGTAAAGAGAAAAAAGAGGGAAAAAAACCAAAGGCTTTCGGTTAGCACGAAAATACCGGTATCATTACTAGCCTGGAAGCCATATAATAACTAGCCGACCACGATTTTTTGTACCGTCTTATAGGTAAAGACCTCTATCACCGCTATAACTATAAAGACCTTAGCTCCATACACCTCTTTACCATTCGAAACCAGTATGCAGAATAAGTCTTTTAGGATATCATACCAGATATAAGGGTAATAGATACTAAACAAAAGGTTATTCGTAATATATTGCGTTACAAAGAGATATTGATATAATTACGGAACTTAACTAAGCGGATGTTAGCAAAGCCAAAATTGGCCTTAGCCTTCGAAAAAGGTTATCTTTACTGAGATCCACCACAGTAAAGACTATTATTTGCCCTATTGTTTTTCATATACTAAAACCCCCTACCCCCTTTTTTCTTAACCTAGAAGACATAAAAAACCTCGGCGTTAACGTTAACGTTGAAACTAACAAGCTAATATATATTAAAGCTGGCAAAAGTTTTTGACTTAGCCTTCAATGGGGGTATCTCTAATTTCATTTTCAAGAACTATAAGTAATAGTGTTAAATTTAATAAAGGCAAAACTTTGTTAACTATATTGTAGGTTTAACCACTCGGAAACTAATAGGATTTACACGGTTTTATAAATATTTAGCTACGAGAATATGGATTTTCTAGCACAAAAGGTAATTAAACGCCTTTGCCACCACTATCAAACATATTTCCAAGCCCCTTTAAGATTTAAATTCACGTTAAAAGAAAATCAAAATTTCAATTCGAAAATCTTTGTAAACGTATTTTACCTAAACGGCAAGCTAATACTATACGTTATAAACTTTGCTACAGATTTTTACGGCGTTAAATTCCTTAAAACCATTACGGCGAAGGAAATATAGGAGGTACTACGCACTTTGTGAATTAATACGTACCTTAGCCTATTCAATATACTAGTTACGATACTAACACTAATTTTACTACGATAAAATTTCAAACTAATATAAATTCAATGAGAATTTAGTGTAAACAAGTCCATATTAGGGTTTATTAAGGTATTTGTAAGGTTGAAAGTGAATACACCTTTTTACGAAAAGCTTATGATATTTTTAAAATAAAAATTATAAGTTTTACAAACCAAAAAGCACAACTTTAAATGACGGTGAAAAGCCTTAACAATACTATTAGATTTAACTAACTTTTACCAACTTTGCTGGTATTTGAAAATTACCTACAAATAATAGCTAATTTGCTACCCTCGTTTAATACCCAAAAACGTTCTATAATATATAGCAAAACCCTAAAAGAACTGAAAAAGGAATCGGTACGTTGTTAAGTCAATGATACCCTTTGTTATGGATTCAGGCTGTGAGCTATTAGTCTTAGTCATGAGTCATATGCAGTGAGGTGCACGATGTTGTGTTATGCTAAGCTTTTATAGTGTGGTTAGCGCAATCTAGAACATCTGGATTATTAGTACTTTTGACATGGTGCAACGGTTAAAAGAGCTGAATCACGTCAGCTGATGGAAGCCATGCTAACAGGCTTGAGCTTACTTAGTAATACCATCATACCCTTAACACTAAAAACGAACTTTTAATAACAAACTTACTTTTACTCCGTCTTTAAAGTAAAGTCCTTACGTAACATAAGCTAAACAAATAGGATAGGCTGTATAAAATCGTGAGTATTACTAACTTAGACGTAGTGGTTAAAAATAATAAAGGCTCTGTGACCTTTTGATTTATACAAGTTAATCCACATAAAAAAAACCCGGGACCTTCAAGTCTAATAAAGATTTTAATGACGATAACCTCTGAGCCAAGCGAATTAGTTAACACAACCCTTCTGTGCCGATTATCAATAAGTTAATGGAATGTTGCCAGTGTAGACAACTACTCAAAAAGAGTATATATATAAAAGAGGAAGACGATAGGGATTGCAGGCCCAATAGAGTATATATAACGGCATAGGTATTTGAAAAATAAAAGTCTAACACAATATCTGCCTTAAAGTTACATGTCAAAGGCATTATTAATAAACCAAACAAATTCTTTAAAAAAGTAAACAATTAGAAACTAACCGCCTCTTATTACATGGGGTAATATAATTTGTACCGTTAATGTAATTCGAAGACTAAAACATACACCTAATTTGCAACCGATCTTAAACGGATTATATTGCTAAAACTGCAAAAAAAAACTAAGGGATAAGTTTTTTATTGGTACGATAATACGTTTTATTAAACCCCTATATTAATTAGCTGAAGCGAATTTCTATTGATTTGTAACGTACTAAATGCACTTTCAAAATAAGCTTGATATAAAAACTTTAACATTTAACTTATGCCTATTAATTATAAAGGGTAAAGACTTCGACATCGTAGGTATACAAACTGATAATATCTTTTTCCTCGATGATATTGGATTTGTGACGATAAAATAGCGTGTTATCGAAAAGTTAGATCTTTAAAAGTATAAGCCGATTAAAACGTTAGCTAAAGGTATACAATTTAGCTTTAACGGATCGTTACTCCGTATTTATATTGTTAAGGCTAAAAGCGACACTTATATCAGTTTACATTAAAAGAATCAAGCTACGAGCTTAACGATTATCGATAAAACCAACGAGGCAAAGGTATACAAATACCTGGAGAAAAGGGCCCGTACGGCCTATATCGTCACTCTGTGCCAACTGAAGGTATTGTACGACCTTTCTATCGCAACACAGGCATAAAATTCATAGGACAAAGACTTCAACAAGTTAAATAAACGGATTAAGTAGAAAATATATTACGTAAAAAGAGGAATTAATATAGTTTCTATATATCTAATAAATGAGAAGTTAATAATTTTACAGACGGATTATTTGTAAATAATACTAACCTTACATCGTAAATCGGCTTCCTCATAATATTCGTTAATGGAAATAGGTCTAAATAGCAATTTACAATTACCGGAAACCTTATACATTAGATATTTATCAAGTGTAAACACATGATACAGTGTATGCTAGCTTTGGAAGTCTATAGTATAATGACAGGATTTAACATCAGTATAGTAACGGCCGGCATATTAAGGATTATTACCAAATGGTTAGGACTGTTACCAATACCTGTGGTAATATATATAGACTCCCGGAGCCTTTAATAATGCCTGTTAAAGTTGGACAAGACTAATAAAAAACGCCCAATGATAAACGTAATGACGTTAAGGAAGGTATACGAAGCCCAGGAAATCGATAAATTCCGGTGAATTAACGGCAAAAATAACCTTACCGATACTATAACTAAGGCCACGCCCAACGGCGCCCTGAAAAGGTTTGTAAAAAGCAATACGCTAACCATACGAATCGAGGGATACGTGGACTGCCCAGCACGTAACGTGAAGGAACAGGGCTGCCCTAGCAAACTGGAAGATTTCTAGGGTAGTAATAAAAGTGACGATAACAGTAGTTTAAACTACTGGCAAAAGGTACGCAATTGTTAGCGTACTTGATTTTGCGTAAGTCTGTGGCGAAAGATCTGTGCACGAGATCTGAGAAACGAAGCACTCGGAAGGGTGGAGCGCAAAGGTCACAAGAGGCCGTAATGAAGATTGTTTTCAGTACAGATTAATCGGAATGAACAGGGGTCTGGCTAATTGTTAGCTTAAAAATTAAGGAGGGATTTCAGAGGTTGCCAACAATTGATAGCAAGCCACGCTAGCGTGCAGGCACAAAACAAAAAGCTGCTAGTGTTGGAATAGCAGTCAAATGCAAATCAGTCAAGTCAACTTTACTTGCAGTAAAGTTGATTGTACATACTGCAAATTGACTGCAATTTGTAGGATTTGAATACACTGCACTGCAAGTGCAGTGCAGTAGGTGCCCACTTCAAAGTAGGGCACAGGCTAAAGCGTTTGGCCATACAAATTAGTGTGCAGACCGGCTAGCGGTCTGCCAAACTTAGAACTTACACACCAATCAACAATATCAATGCAGCACCAGTTACTTCCACCACAGTGATTCGAATCGACTACGTTGAAACGATAAAGGCCTACCAACAGTATTGAAAGTAAGGATATGTTGTTTCTAAGTTTGGTAAACTGCGAGCCAGTTTTGATACTAATTTGTATAGGCAACTATTTGGCCCATACCCTAGATTGAATTTGGCACTCTACTGCAATTGATTTGCAGTAAATATAGTAAACTTGCAGTTAGTACAATCAACTTACAGTTAGTATAGTTGACTTGACCGTATTGCAATTGAGTGTTATTTAAACAAGAATGATTATTACAAAGTTCCATAGAAAGTTGTAATGGTATATTTCATTATAAATTGTTGGTGGATTAAATATATATTTGCGTAATATTGTAGTAATCATTGGTAAACTTACAGTTTAAATTGGCAGTTGAAATAATATCAATTACAATAAATTACCGTTTGCTATTTTTTGGATTATAGGTGATTAAATAAAGATTTAGTTTTCCTATCTTTTTACTGTATCCTTAAGCGATTAGTTTGATTTTTCCAAATAGTTTATCTATGGTTTTACCCTTAATTACTTAGTGAAGGAATAGAAGTCGATTGGGATACAGCTTAGTTGACTGTAATAAGTGTATTTTGATTGTATTGATTATATGTAAAATGAGCGAACTTGGTAAATTTAGTTGTATGAGTATTGTGAATAGGCCGGGCAAGGTTTACTGTCGCTCGGGTGGTATTTTTCATAAGCTGAACAAGGTTGGCAATCGTTCGGCTATTTCAAAGCATTGATAACGGTTTTTTTGGTTATTTACAGACTGTTTTTAATTTATACAAGCTTCTAGCTCGCGTTACTACATATAGTCAAGACTGAGAATATGATGATCAATAAGGGAAAGTTTGTTGTTATACTGTTGCTGGCTGCTATTACCGATGCTACTATTGTTGATATTCGTGTTGCTGGTAACGTTTTAGCCTGATGAGAAAAAAGCCAAAGGATTCTCTGGTGCTAAAAACATCAACCATTTATTGTTATCATTCATTGGGTAAGGTGGAGTAAAAAGGTATAAAATTTGGTATTACGGTATTAGTATTGGAAAAAGTAGGATAAAAAGACTACATTTGAACTATGTATCCAAACAACAACAATAAAAACTAAATCTACTGGCAAGTGACAAAGACTAAGTCTACTAGTAAGTACGCAAATTTGCAACTGTAAATGTACAGATCAATTTTAGTATCACCCTACCATAGTACAATAATTACCTTGTAACTAACTAATTATATAAAGTTTTTAAAGCAATTGGTTATGAAGATATGGATTTATCCGTACTGGAGGTAATTAAGGAAATTTGTTATTACTGCCTTATAAATTCTCAAACATCTTTTAAGCTTAAGTTTACATTCGAAAGAATCAAAATTTTAACTTTCAAGTTTTTCTTAATGTGTTTCACTTGAATGATATGCCTATACTATACGTTTTTGTTTTAGTAATAGGGTTCTACATTAGGTAGTTTTTTTTAAGAACCATTACTGAAAAGGAAATATAGGATCTATTGTGTACGTTGTAAATTAATACATACTTAAGATTATAAAACGTATTAATTTACGATATTAGTATCATAGGCTAGTATCTGAGCTAGTAGTTACCAGGGATCTAGCTTTGGCAGTTGCCATACTCCTAAGATGCTTTGGAGCCGCTTAAGAGAATGCTCTTACACCTGTTATGTAAATGAGTCACCTCTTTGCTATGACCCATAGCAACTCTTTAATAAGAGTTTCCCTCCCCTTTCTTCATCGAGTATTATAGATAATATTCAACCGCTTTAAATGAAATTTTAATTTAATCCCTTCATATATTATCGTGGATATTTTTTCCTAACAGTGTTTCAATTGTTTGTTATGGTCCCGCAACATTACTTACAAATAATATAACTACTGCGTCGTTCCCTACCAGAGGTCTCATTGACTTACCTGACGACAACGATTCGGATTTCTTCAACTCCAATTACGATACCGATACCCTAATCAATATCGTTAAACGTTAACAATTGAAAAGTAAGCCTTTTGATTAACCAGATAAATTTTCCGGCGTTAAATTATGCCTTCCGGTATAAAAATCTACGCGATCACGTAAATTATATAGCAACCTAAAGTTTATTGGTATTTCGAAAATTACTTTTACGCTATTTTTTATCGATTGAAAAGATTTTCTTAAATAGCTACGAAAAGTTATAATACCTGTGGTGACAACGGTGGAATTAAAGATCCTAATATCTTTATAATAATGATTTATATTTATTACTATAACCTCAACATATCCGAAACCTTTATCGTTTGACTTATAAATATATAAAAAAAAAAAAAAACACATAAACGGTTTTATGTCTTGTTGAACGTTTATAAAATATTACTTGTAAATGCTAGCGATATAACTTATGAATTCTTCATTAAACTTGCTATCACAGAGAAATCTATTAACAATACGTTTAATAATACGTTGCTCCCCTTCGAAATACCCGCCGATTATAACGAGTACATTTCCCATACACAATATATTAATAGTCCACTTTATAACTCTTATATTCGACATGGTGATGCCGGTTAAGATAGCGTTACTAGTATTAGTAGTATTGCCCATAACAGGAACGGTAATGATATACCCGCTCGTAATAGTTAAGAAATATTAATATAATTAGCGTAAACGCTTTCTAAGCCACTGCCAAACATCACGTTACCTAGGTTAACTATTCGGAACTCTCTCATCGTAAAGACTTTGACTTGAGTTTACGGTGCGGCACAGATAGTTATCACATATGCACTTATATACTAGATCCCGGGAAACGCTGGAATAGCTCAGGTATCAAAATTAATATAGACAGTTACCTCACCTTTTTCGATGATTTTATTAACCTTTAAAAGTGAAAACTTAACCTTGATATATAGTTGTGAATAGGGCTTCAAATTACTTTGATTCGACCCTATAACTAGCTATTAATTTGTAAATAGCTTTTTATTAAAAATAAATTTATTTTAAACTTTTGATGAATTGATTAACTTTTCAGTAAATATGAATTATGAACATCATATTATTACGAGTAAATAGTTTACCAACCGATTAAAATCACCGTGTATTTTTTTTGTAGCTTGACGATTCGTCAAATTTATATATTACGTATATGAGTTTACCTTACAATTGGTTTTTATAACAGATTTAAATGTTATCTTTAATAAATACTGGTATTTAAACGAGGTTTATAATATTTTCTATTTATAATAAAATATCATTTGATGTATACTTTACATAAAATATAAAAAGGTAATTTACGCCGTTTTAAAACATATATTTCTCTGAGAATAAGCGGATAATTATCGCGTATAGAAACGAGGGTTCGAACCGGTACAAAATGAAGTGAAAGGAGTCAATACCGCTACTTTCTACTTTCTACTTTGAAAGGCCCGGATAGATTAAGCCGTTATTACGCGGCTTACTGCCGTTTCCCTCGAGGACATTAATGAAAAGTTCGCTCTAAAACCACTTGTCTTTGTTAACGATAAGCTCCCCGATGTTTTTAAGGAGTTTGCACACTTATTCGATAAGGCTTTAGTAGATAATTTGCCTTTATATTGTTTCGAAGCCAATTATAAAATGGGGTTTCAAAATAATATTTTGTTTTGGAATAGTACTACATGCAGTTCAGTAGGTTAACTTTACTAACAGTAAAGTTTACTGTACTGCAAGTTGAATGTATTGCTTTGTGGAGACTTACCTCATTGAATGTAAGTCGAGTGCAGTTCGTTTCACTTCACTCTAGGGCAAGGGACAAGCAATTGGCTATACAAATTACAGTGTAGACCGGCTAGCAGTCTGATTAACCTAGAATAATACATCCACTATCTGACCACGCAATACTACTGTTACTTTAATCAATCGAATCGACAACGTTACAACGTCTAAAGCCCTACCAATACTAATTAATGCCTTTTGAGTTAAGTACAGATTAGCTAAGTAGAAGAAGAAGCTACTTTCCGGTTACGCTCTAAGTCAAACGACCGCTAGGATAAAGAAAAAGTTTTTTGAGAAAGGCTTTTATTAGTATTGCGTCAGTTTTCCAACAGCAGGAGAACAGAGAAGACTTTCAGGTTATGTTAGTTTTATAACGGAAATCTGGAAGTTAACGACGGTATCGCTATTAAAAACACCAAGAAATCTTTACCAGATCATTTTTAAAGACGTTGCAATTGACTGTTATAAGTTTTAAAGTTAGGCAGGTTAGCAAACGGCTAAGTCAGTACTACTACGAGTGTTACTACTGTAAGAAAATCGACTAAGTCCCTAAGTCAAACAACTTTTAACCTTCGTCCTTTACTAATAATGAACGACCTTCTATTTTACCTTCTTATACCAAACATTTACCCTAATTTACTTTTTTTACTCTCTTACGCTAAGTTAATTGTTAAGTTCGCTGATTTAAGAGAAAATCTATTAAGTTATACTAATAAGATCACTTTGTGCGACCTTATGTTAAGTTACTAAGTCGTTAAGTTTACACGCAACTTTACACTAAAACACCAAGTCTCTATGCCCAAGATCACCAAGTTCCTCGCCTTATACGTCCTACATAAACCAGAACGTTATGATAGCTACCACAAATTCTCAATTTTAGGTTATTACTGACTCTGCCTGAAAAAAAGTAATCAAAAACCTTGAAATAGTTTTTGTTAGCCATTATAACCAATAATTTTGGAATACGGATATTAAAGAAACCTTAATTAACGCCTACTTAACTAACTACGTTAGATAGTACATTTTTGAACAGGATTTTGGTAACAACTATAGCCGCGGCACCCGCAGTTTTCAAGATTTTCGAAAGTTTTTTAACTACTGGCCTTTTTACATGTGAAAGATAATCCAGCGCCCGGTTAAGGCCAGGTTCAAGAAAGAGGTTACACGTCGTGGTATTTATATCGCTGAAGAGACCCTAGTAGGATTGGCGAAAACCCTTTTCGAACTGACTTAATAAGAAAACTATCCTTAAAACCCTGATAATTAAGGTAGTTTAGGAAAAGAGAAAAGTATTAAGGGATCTTAACGCCTATATACAAGTTTTCAGGGACTTTTTCTTTAATTTTAGCTAAGTTAAGCCTTTTTACGTATTGGATATGAAAAACCTGTTAATTTTCTCGGCAGTTGAGTACCCCTACATGATAACGTAGAATACGTCCTTAACGGCGGTAGAGCATGGAAAGCAACTGCTGCCAACGCGGCCAAAAGTATTAACGTCAGCACTTTACACCATTTAATTAATTAAGATCGTCAGGCCTTCAAAGACATTTAAGTACCTATCGCCTCTTGGTAATTTAATCTCCAAACTCCTTAAAAACCTTCCCCTCTTAAATTTGCCTACACACGAAAAACCATTACAAGTACTATTATAAGACTTTATCCCTCGAGTCAAGCGACTGGCAATTACCCTTAATACCGTATCTCGAAAGTCTTAAGGACTTAACTACTAGGAAATACCAATTAAGACTAGGATAACTATCTCAATCTTTTCCCAAGACCTGTTTAGATAGTTAACATTAATTACAAACTTCTTAAGAACTACGCTAAGATTTAAAAAGATACAGAAAAATATAATGAAAAGCCTTATAACCTCTTTAATACCAAGATAATTCTTTTTTAAATATTTGTAAATGGATGAAGGTTTTATTTTTTAGTTTTTACTTATTATTTTCCGGAATCATTATAGCGCACGCCAAAGACTATTACCTAACCTTCTTAAATTAAGTAGCTACGTTTGACGAAGTTTATGATGTCATAAAGAGTTACTTCGAATACGACTTCCACCTTATGCAATGCTATATAGATTAGACCACTACGATGTAGTCAATAATAATAGTTAAGAAAAAAAAGAAGGAAACACCGATAAACGTATTGAACTAGATAATTAACAGGTTTATATTGTGCCATAAATTAATGGGGAAAGGTTATATTGGTGAAGATATACTTTGTAAATAGGTACGAGTAGCAGTTATAGGTGTTAGCGAGTTCGAATACGCCTTACAATACCTATATACCACCTACGAAGGCTTTTTTAGCCCTCTGCTTTTCTCGCTTATTACAATAATGGCGTGTATACTAAACTCTTTTGGTATTTATGTTTAAGTTGACAACTTTATTAACGTAAATAAATAAAACCTTACGGTGGTTAATTACGTTAACCATAAGTATGGGTGCCTATAACCCCTAAGGTTTGGCCTATTAACCTCAGCTTTGAAATAAACGTAGTAACCACGTTGGCTTTAATAATTCTCAGATTTACGCAGACCTGTTAACCGCCAACGTTATTATTGTAATAGTGGTAAAAGATGTTATATTTGTGGCAAATGTGGCTATTGATTAACTCGGCACCCCTTTACCAAGCGTAATAATAAAAAAGTAGTATATTACGCTCAATACTTCACTGCTTTTAAATATAATGACTCAAATCAAATCGCAAACTTTAAAGACGACAGGCCAATTGACGTCGCTAAAACCCTTAAGAAATTTAAGTGTTACGAAGATACTGCTCCTAGTATAGCCCAGTAACTAGCCAACTACGATTTTTTATATCGTTTGGGTGGTAAAGACTCCTACCTTTGCCTTAATTAAGCCACTGACCACTTATACACCTTTAATCTCCATAATCATTAGGCAAACCATACGTTTTAATGAATTGTACCAGACATAGGGGTAGTAAATTACTTAATAGGAGGCTATTTGCAGTACGTGGCATTGCGGAGGGAAAGTACTATAGCTATTAAGATTAATTGTTACGATGTTGGAAAGTTTAAAGTTAGCTTTAGCTTAAGCGAACAACTATCGTTTTGAAGGATAACAGTAATTTAAATTATTGTGGGCGTAATTACGTTTCATATCGTAAAGTCCGTTACTTTTTTCCTACTTTGTTTGAAATATATAAAGAATCATGGCGTTAACGTTGACGTTAATGTATACGAACTGGTTAAAAACGGCTAGAAGTTTTCACTCGCTTTTAAATAGGGGTATTTATGGTTTTATCTTTAAGGCTCAAAAATAATGGTTTTAGATATGAAAAAGTTGGAGATATGTTAACTATACTGGAGTTTCAATTACTAAGCCGTTAATAAGCTATATAAAATACTAAAATCCGTAGAGTATAAAGATATGGAATATTTTGCCCTAGAAATTATTAAAAGTCTTTGTTACTACTATTAAACGTATACCCAAGCCTCCTGGTGATTTAAGTTTACATTAAAAACGATAAGGATTTTAATTACGATATTTTTGTTAATTTATTTTACTTATATAATAAGCCTGATTCTCATGTTATCGACTTCGGAAACTTGTTTTACGAAGCCAATTTTTAAAAGTTCATTTTGGTTAAATATATGTAGAAAACGTTAAAAAATATGGTGGATTAACACGTACCTAGGCCGACTTAACGTCGTTGTCCACGATACCACACCAACTTTATGGCGGCGGAGTTTAAGGAAAATTCTAAGATAATAGGTATTTATTATAAACTAGTACTTGTAAAAGCCTAATAAAGTATTGGGAAGGTCGAAAAGATATATTCTTTACGCTGGAAATTAGAAGCTCTGCGGATTCGAAGGTACGCCTATAGATGGTAGTAAAAGGCCTAAACGATATTGTTAGCCTTAACGGCTTAGTGCTAACGCTACTGGTCATTGAAGTGTATTTACGCCTGACGAGTAAATCTCCACCCTCGACAAGTACTTAAAAACGCGCTATAGTATGTAGCAAAACTTTAAGGGAATTTCGAAGAGAATCGACAATCCGCCAGATTTATAACGCCCTTAATACTAGAAACGACCCCTTAATAATCGACGTACTTACTTTTCTGCTATAAATCAAAGTTATTATATATCGGGAGCCGGGTAAATAGGAGGATTGTTTTAAGATATTAAGTATAGCGAACTTTAAAGTAGTGGTTAAAATGACTAATAATCTTGTATTTTACCGAATCACTTAGGTCAAACCTCACATTATGGCTATTAACGATAAAAACCTCTAAATAAAGCAACCGAGTTAATACAAACCTCCTTCACCTATTATCGACAAGCCGATGGAACCCCGCCGGCGCAGATGACCTTCAAAATAAAAGAACTTTAAAGAGGAGAAATACATATCGGGCGGTATTTATAATACTGCTTGCGTAAGCAAAAAAAAGAAAGATAACAAAGATTTGGCATTAAAGCTTTGAACGTAAGGGCTTATGAAGACTTTTGAAAACCCTTTTGAGAAAAGTAACAAGGTTGAAATTAATGGATTACTAACTTTAGGGGTTATACAATTCGTGTTGAAACCCGATTTTAATCTTCAAACCCTAAACGTTACGATCTTTAAATCGAGGATTATCTAAGAAATTAAAGGTAAACCCACGGAGCGGCCGAATAAAAAATCACGTTTAATCACTTAAGAATACGGTAATGAAGGCAAGGACTAGATATTTACGTAGTCGCCAACGATTTAGAAGATTAGCTAATGCTTAATAGTTGCTTTAACAATAAGTTTGTTAATTAAAACTAAAGGTAAGTTTACATTAGATAGCCGTAATATGACGCAAACCTATACGCAGTTATTCATGGATTTGTAGCGAATATTATTACTAAAACTTCTACAGGAACTCCGTTTTATCTACCCTTTAGGCAAGGTAATACGATGTTTTAAGCCGTTGTACGGATTGACTAAAACAAGAGTCCATTAATTCCTAACCTATTCGTTGAACTTTCAATCTCGACTAGCGATAAAGGTTTTAATATACGACCCGTGTATATTAGTAATAAAAAGAAAACTTCGACTTAGTGGGTATATAAACTAACGATACCATTTTGGTCGGAACGGCCAACTTTATAGTATTGGAATAACAAGCAATTAAAGACTTTAAGATTTGAAATTATAAGCCGGTAACGACGTTAACGATGTGTAATTAACTTGACTTTAATAAATTTTCAATCTGAATACTTGGCGTTAATACCGGCTTTAACTTTCGTCAAAAGGGTTAGAACGTTATTTTGGCTATAATTGATAAGACTGGCGAGGTTAGAGCTTAACAGTATTTGGAATAACATGTTCGAGGTAATTATATTACTACTTTATGCTAACCGCAAACCTTCTATAACTTATTTATCGTCGTATAAATACAAAAACCAACGGATAAGGACTTTAACCGACTAAATAAAAGGCTAGAATATCAAATGCAAAACTTGGACCGCGGAATTAATATAGTTTTAATCGACTTGTTAGAGGCTAAGTTTATGATTTTTACGGACAGGTTCTTTATAAATAACACCGATTTTTTTTTTTACACATCTGTTTTTTGATAACACTCGTTAACGAAGATAAGCGAGAAAACTAATTTAGTATAATCGGTAACCTGATTTACTAGATTTTCATCAAGTGTAAGAGGATTATACGGAGTGTGTTGGCCTCAAAAGTCTACGATATAATAGCTGAGTTTAACGTAGGTATAGCATTATAGGAAACCCTTAATATTATTACCACGTATCTAAATATTTATCTTATCCCGGTAATAATTTATACCGATTTAAGTAGTCTTTTTCAATACTTTTTAAAGCTCTGAACCACTAGCAATAAACGTCTGATAATCGACGTAATAGCACTTTGTAAAGCTTACGAAAGGAGGAAGAGTAAGTAGTTCCGATTAACCGATAGTAAGGCTAATCTTGTTAATGTTATGACGAAGGCATCGTTAAATAAGGCCTTGGAAAGGTTTGTAGATAGTAATAGAATAACTATACATATCGAAAGCTATATTAATAGGCCGCCCGGAAAATTAAATCACGTGATAGCTGACAAAAATGTGCTGACAGACTGGAAGACTATCAGGGAATTGATAATGGTGATCTATTTGAGTGGTATAGTCAAAGTAAAGGCTGGTAAAAGCCTATAGCGAAAAACCTTTTTGTGGAAATTAATGAATTTGAACCTTAAGGCAACGGAGCAATTAAGGTCGAATAGGGTCAATTTTCATGTAATTGGGTGTAATTCAGTATCAAAGCCAATTGGAATTGACGGGGGGTAAGAGGTCGCTGTTTAAAGTTAACCGAAAAAAATTGGTTAACTACACTAGCTTACACATAGAAACTAAAAAGCCGCCAGTGTTAAAATAGTACTATATACAGTGTATTAGGTCAAATTTACTTACAATAAAGTTAACTATACTACAAGTTAAGTGTATTGCTTTGTGGAGACTTACCGTATTGGGTATAAGTCGAGTATAGCACGCTACACTTCACTTTAGGGTATGGGTTAAGTAATTGGTTATACAAACTACAGTGCAGATCGGTTAGCGGTCTGCCAAACCTAAAACAATACATCTACCATCTAACCACGCAATACTACTATTAATTCAACCAATCGAATCGATAACTTTACAACGTCCAAAGCCCTACCAATAGTTAGGGTTAGTGTTTATAGGTCTTGTAGGGCCCGTAATCTGGTATGTTATGAAAGAAGTTCCTTATATTAAGGAAGATATTGATTGAGTTGCTTGACCAAGATTATATTCGTACAAGTAGATTTTTAACGGGTTCCCCATACTTTTCGTTAAGAAAACCGGTAAAATCCCACGTTTTTGTATCGATTACCGCAAGCTTAACGTTGTTACGAAGATAGACTAATATCCCTTTCCTTTGATTAAGAAAACTATAGCTAATATCTTTAGAGTCAAATGGTTGACCAAATTGAATATTAGAATCTTTTTTTATAATCTTCGTAATTAGGAGAGAAATAAATAGAGAACCGCGTTCCGCATACATTTTAGACTTTTTAAATAGTTAATTACAATTTGTAGAATTTATCAAATACCGAGTACTTTTTAATAATATATCAACAATTTGTTATGCCCTTCTCTACAATATTTTCTATTTCGTTTACCTTGCCGATGTTTCAATATATTAGATCAATATCTTTAATGATTATGACGCTAAGGTTGAATATGAATCAAGCGTTCGAAGCGTTATTAATCTAAATTTCGACATATTTGAATGTAAATTCGGCGATTAAAAAATAAAATACCTGGAACTCGTTATCAAAGTAAAAGTTGATGTATGTATAAACCCGGTAAAACTATATGTTATGTGGAAATGGGCGGCTTCTACGTTTGTATTAGAAGTACAGGGTTTCTTCAAATTCGCTTACTTTTACCGATAATTTTTTCGTGATTATTTTACAATCGTTTATTTCTTAATTATATTTACTCATAAGGGTACCTATTTTTGTTAAGAATACAAGAAAAAAGCATTTTTCGAACTACTTCAAGTTTCATTCCTCTTTAAAAACGTTCATTCTTAATAGAATTCCCATTACATCACATTTTTAGAAGCTAATTATATTGGTCAAGTTTTAGGGAGTAATTTACTTTAACTTCACGATTACGGTAACTTATATTTGTTAATAAATTATTTTCATTTTTTATAACCTGTCGAATGTAATTACGAAATCCATAATAAAGAATAACCTTAGATTATAAGCTGTTTGAAAACATGAAACCTGGAGCTTCGGGGTACGGACCGCCTATTTATTATTTTTACGGATAATAAAACTTAAAGTATTTTATCATTATATTACGACTATTCAAATCAGAAGTTCGCTCATCGGAAGGTTTTTTTTAAAAAAAAATTATCTTATAATAAACGGGTTAATCATTAACGACTTGATATATTATCTCAACCATATTAGAATATTCATAAATGTTTGTCCGACCTACGTTTTTTAAGCCAAGAATTACAATTTTTACACCCTGAATAATTCATTACTTAATAGCTTCTACGCTTATACGTCTTCCACTAACCGTTATAAACGAGTTCATTCCGAAAAGTTACGAACTTTTTTCTAATATCAACCTTTAAAATAGTGCAAAAGTTGGTGTTATTCGAAACGTTATTTACCCCTATTGAATTCGTGCGATTTATACAGACGACCGTATTTTTTTTATTTTTTTTGATATGCGTATTAACGACGATTAAATAATTACGACATTTTACGGTTTTGTAATCGTATTGAGTACCCATTAACAAACCATTTATTAACGTATTAATTTAAATTACCCACCGATTTACTTTTTATCTATTGTCCAAGCCGCGACGTTATTATCCTTATCTTTTTTAAAAAGTATTTTTAACTCAGATTATACCGTACGGTCCGCCCTTTTGATCGGAGTTATAATATTTGTAAACGTAGAAACTATTAGAGATATCGTCGAAAGGAACTCCTCAAATGCCTACAGGTTTTTAAACGGTTTCAAACAGAGTTTTTATCGATTTTATAATTGATCTTCTTTGTGAATGTACCAACGACCTTCGTTACTTTATAATTATTATAAATTATTTAATTAAAATGGTTACTATGCATTTGATGAATATAATCAATGCTGATACTTATATAAAGCGATTTTTAAATTATAATTGTCCGTTTTACTGGTTTTCTTATATAATTATTAATAATCTAGGTTTCAATTGCATCGATTGGTTTTAGAAACGTCTTTGCTAGTAAACGGGGGTGAAATAGCGTTTACTGAAAGTATTAAACTTCTAAATAGATGGAGTTATCAAATATACTAATTAAAAAGTCTTTATACACATACAATATGTTGTGATTTATACTTAATTTAATGAATATTATCTATTACCCGATTTTCAAATAACGTTCAATAATAAGGATATAATTATTATCTATCCATAAGGTTTTTGCCTATTCACTTGAGTGTAAAGAGTAGAAGAGTAATCGTAAGATTGGTAGTATTCATGATAGATAGTTAAGAAGGAAGAAGAGGCATCCGGAGAGTGCACGCCTCAGTTGAAAGATTATAAGATCTGATCCGGAGCGTGGCACTCTACTATACACTTTTCCAATATACCTTCTAGGCTGTTGCACGCTATCATACACTTCGCAAGAGTGTATCTGGCAGCGTGGAACGTTATTGTCCACTTTGTAAAATTGTATTTTATAATGTGTACGTTATCGTACACTTTGTAAAAGTATATCTTACAACGTAACCATTGACTAATTATAGGAATATATAATTATATACACAGAGTCAATTTTTCTTTCTTTAATGTGTTTCGTATTCGTAATTAAGTAGTGATAGTGTAATTTATTCCACGTTCTAATCAGCAGTTTATTTATAACAGTAATTGTTATATAATTTGTTCAAGGTCCCAATTGACAGTTTCAGGAACGATAATGGTTGTAATATAATTTATTCAAGGTTATAATCAGCAATTTTTGTAGCGACAATATTGTAATTGATAGCGGTAGTATTGTAAGCTTTGAAAGTCTGGTTAGAAAAGTTAGTGATCCTTATAAATGGTAATTATAAAAGTTTAATCGTCAATGTTACGTGTTTTGGGGTTAGAATGAAAAGATTTATCGCTATCGATAGAGGTAAAACTTCGATTTTTCTCCTTTTAACGACATGTATATATCCGTAAGATAAATCTCTAATTAACCACTCGACGTATACAGGTTGAAACTACCCATATTTAATTAGCGATTCGGGTTGTTCGTATAAGTTAGTCACTTAATCAATGTTATATTTCAATCGCTCCTTCATTAAATGCCCTGTAAAAACAGGTTTTAACGATACCATTTAACGCGTTAGCGTAAACACGAGGAGGCCGCTGCTGTGGTAGCCCATCGCCAACCCAATCACAGTGCTTTAAATTTTAGGATCATTTCATTCATCCTGACCTTCATCTTTAGCTTTCTTATCCCTGCCACTGACTCAGTTTTCACCCCTTTATCTCATTTTTCGTGGTCCGCCACCAACTAAACTTCCACCACCTTTTCTCATTTTCACTTTTCTACCTCCTCACTTTCCTCCACCTCTTAATGTAAAAATCTAAGGGATTATAAGGTTATTAACTTTACTCTTTCGCTGTAGGTAAAAACCTTATTTTTTAACGATTTTTTACTGCTATAAACGCAATATCTTCGAATTTTAACGCGGTTTGTATCTTTTATCTCCCCTTTAATTTGTGCTATACTAATATCTTTGTAAACAAGGCCAAGGCAGCGGAACGCGCCCGCTGTCTCGAATTACAACTCTAGTGGATGCGTTAAGAGGTCTTTTTAGCGCGTAAAGCGCTGGAATAACGTACACAGGTTCGTGTCCCTAGGGAATCAATATATACGTCTTATATACTATCTGTTATATTCGCACCCGCAAGCAAATTTACTAGCTATCACCGTTGAAACGAAAGTCGCTCGGCCTGTTATTACTGTTACAAGCGAATTGACAACGAATAAACCCCTATTTCGGTAATTTTAGGGTTGTAAACCGAAACCTTATTACGTGCATACCGTTTGGATAATAAGTTACACACTCCTTTAATTCGTAATCCTTACCGCGACTAATTATTATCCATTTTTCCAATACTCTATTCTGAATTCCCTCCAAAATAATTACTTTTGTAATATCTAAAACAAGTCAATGCTAAGGAATATTAGGCGTTAACCAGCAACCTAAAAAAACGGTAACCGTTTTCATCGCCTAGAAGGCGGGTTTACATATATATTACGTAATATAATTCTACGACCTTATCTTATATCGTCATATCGAGGGTAAAAACCCTTCGCTTCCCTTAACTCAAGGAATATAACCTAAGGCGCGGGGTTCTTCTCGCGGCGGCAATACTGAAAGCGGCGTAGATAGTGGTGGAAACGGTAGCACTAGTAATAGCGGCGGCGACAGCGGTGATGGCGACGATGGTAACGATGACGAGGATGAGAACTAAAAAGAAAAAGAAGAAGACGGAGCCCTTGCATCCCTCTCACCCTTCGATAACAACTAATTACCTCTTTTTATATTTGCTGGCTTATCCCATCTTAATGCAATGAAATATATAATAATAAAATTATGTATAAAAATTGAAACAAGTAATACATACTAGAGGTAAAAAATGGAAATATGTTAGAAAAGTTGCAAATAATAACTATAAAAAGCAATAATATATAAGAAAAGTCGTAAGTAGGAAATTTAAAAGAGGATAATTCGTTAGAAACGATATGAATAGTAAATTTAAAAAGCTATGATATGTTAAAACCCATGAAAATAGCCTCATAAAACGGGAAATCACAAATATAAAATGTAAAACAAATAAAACGAACCAAAAGTAATACGTCAATTTGGGATTAGGTTACAGAAATTTCTTATTAACGTTAATGAATAGAGTGCTTATAGATATAAGCGATGACAATAATCTATTTGGGGCGCCTTTAGTTATTATATCTTCCGGGTTCAACTTTCCGTCAGTCCATTTTATCTCCTTAATTTCGCGGCGCTCCTAAGACTCGTATAAGGCTATAATATCGATTGTAAGGCGTTTTTCGCTTGTAGTATCAAGTTGAATGAGGTATTCATAAAGGGAAAAGATGTCAATATGAACTACTAGTGAAAAAACTTTTAGACCAAGGTTTAAAATGATTATCCGCATTATTATCGTTATGATAATATTGGTGTCGAATCATCCAACCATATTATAGATTTCAGATATTAAACCGCTTCGAATAACCCGTTTTTACTTATTAATATTTAATGGATAACGTTGCTATAAAGCGTGAACCCGTGTAAAATTAGTGTCTGTTATCAAAAACAAATATTAATCCTTTTTACAAGTTGTAATCGATATTATTCGCGAAAGATCTATTGTTAAAAATAAAAGGCTTTGTTATATGCATATTAACATCTTCGACCTTACATCAACTTTCTTGACATGGGTGCACGGACCACCTTTTTAAGGAGGATAGGGGGCCTATACTGTAAACTCTAACAGTGCCCACTTTCAAGAAAAATTTTCAGGTCCAGCCGATCTTAATACCATCACTTCACATACATCCTATTTCACTACAACATCATTAATCGGCTTTATTACCACTTGAATCTTTTTCGGAGACTCCTTTTTGGCCATGCAGATCATCGTAGGCCCGGTGCACCGCCTGCGCAGCAGTGCATCCAAAGAACAATCCTTACAACTAGCGATTCTGTCCCTCTCTACTTGTGCTAACGTGACCCTTTAAACTTAGACTTACACACTGCAAGTTTGTTTCCTTGTGCGCTTTAAGGTCTAGAAAAGACCTTTATTATGAGCGCTCGCACTTAACGGCTCTATTTATTTATTTATTTATCTTTGAACCATCGCCACCCTTACTGGCATCTCGCATGCTCAGGGAGGCCTTCAGATTTGAACTTGCACTACAACTACAATTGCATTACAAGTTTAATTCCTTTTAAACTTTAAGGTATTAAGGAAATACTTTTTTTATAAACGCTTATACTTAATGACTATATTTATTTATTTATCTTTTAGCCGTCGTAACTTACACCGGCGCTCTGCTCGCTTAGCGATGCCTTCAGCTATATTTTGGATACCTTTGGATATCCACAGAATACTTCTCATAGCACATCACACGTCAAGTGGTATACCCCTTTTATAATTCTTTTTTTACACTTATTAGGCTCGCGGTCTGTGGCAAAAAGGTATCTCAAGTTGTAAATTTTCTATCGAGTTGTAAAATACATCCTTTACCTCGTTGTAAAGTATACCTTTCCTACCACCACGGGCTTCCAACCAAGATATATGTGTTTTACAAGTCTTTTACTCTTTTAGAACCGCCTTCAGATCCTCGATACGAGTAAACTTCGAGCGGTGACTAAGATAGCCGCATAATACGTCCTGATGAAAACTACAGTTTCCATGCCCTTACGGGTCTCTAAACTATAGGGTACCTTAAGGTCTTAATTGAAAGGCTGGCTTCAAGTCCGTTTTCCCGTTAAAGGTTTTACTTGATATTTTTTTTGTAGGCAGAGGCTGTTTTTTCTATGGTATGTATATAGGGTTGAAAACTAATACCCAATATAACTAGTCGTAGGGGCCCTCGTTCGACATAACTACTTAAATAAAACCATTATGAATTCGATACAGATTCGTTAGAGGGAAAGGTTTCTTTCAGAAGCGAGAACCTACAAAGTTAATATAAGGCTCTTTCGGCAAGCATTCAACAGTATATATAGCGCAACGGTTCGGAAATTAGTCATAGGTGTGGAGGATACGTCTTTCAGTTTCTTTATGTATAGTATAAGTAATATGGTGGTTTATTTAATAAGGTAAACAGGTATAACTTAGAAATGGGGAACTGAATGGAGTAGTAGTTGTATAAGGTGACGACTTCAGGTTTCGAGCCTTCCTACCGGTATATGTATGCATTTGTATATTAGCAAGAGTCATACTGTACTAGCTATATAGTGGGCACTGGCTGGTGAAAGTAAATTATTAAAAAAAATATACGTATATTCGGTGATATAAATATAAAGACGCGTTTCTGATTGTTGATTTACTACTCAAGGAGTTTGTTAAATGCTTTATACATATTATCTGACGATTGAATTAAATTATGAAACAAAAAAAAAAAAAAAAAAAAACATACGCCGTTTCCAATGATACAACTTTACAACCAAGCTTTTTAAATACAATAATATTTGTACTCGTTTACTCGTTTTATACTAAATAAATTAATAAGGGTAACTTGATCAAATTACTCTTTTTATACAAATTCCACAATACCCTTTTAAAACGTGATTATTATACCGTTAAAATTAATCACGTGGTTTTCTACTAGTCATACATGTGGTTTCCTTTTTAAGACGGACTTTAAAAGTTTCCTTTCTACTCTAGTAAAAAACGACGCATTATATAACATGAAAATATCGTTCGTTTATATTCTAATAAGTGTAAATCCTTTAAAACGTAATGTTAAAACTAGTAAAAATAGGTTCAAAATCGAGCTAGCTATTTCGAAACGCTCCTTGTAATACTTTTTATATGTAATTTACCAGTATACTCAAACCTTTATAAATATATGAAATGATCTTAAAGTACATATAACCGCTCTTTGTAAATAGTGCGTTCGGAACTTTATAGGTATATAAGAGTAAATACGTCGCTTAAAATGCTTTTCTCATTGTGTATAAGCTGATATAATATTTCTAAGTTTAAAAGTGAAAATCGTGAGAAATATGTAGAAAGGTAGCAAATTCCAAAATTAAATGATAACTCGTTCGTTATAAAGTAGGTAATTGGGTTATAATATACTTTTCTTCATCGTTATCGTACCCCTTAACTATAAGACGGCTTTTTTAAGGCTTTTTAATTCTATTTTTTTTACCTCGTTAATTAGAGGAGTGAGAAAATTTTGATAGTCGCCGTAAGTCGTTAAGTATAACCTCTCAAAACGAAAAACAAATTATTCGATTCATGCGGAGATTTACGTATAGCTTAACGCTTTAAAAGGGTCACCTGGTTCTGTAAGAATACCCTTACAGCCGAGTTTTATACTTATTTTACGGTCCGTCGTTTTCTTTTAGGTAATAAAGGAGTATGAAACAAAGGCCTTCAATCGTATCTTATTCTTTTAAGCCAAACGAACGCCCTCGGTGGCGTGGTGCCAGTTTCGTTTGTATAAAGTAACTGGTTTTGTAAGTTGGTGAGGGTTGTAAAGTGGTATTGAAAAAGTACGTATATTTCGTGAAAGGTCCGTATTTGTCAATATAAAAGTGGTTTAATTAATATTACCCATCGAAATACGTTTCTGAACCTTTATCGTCCAATTTTTCCTTTCTATACTTTCGTATTATTATCTAGAGAAATAAACTCGTATCCATGAGTAAGTTTACAAGTATATCGTATGCTTTAAATCCGTCAATTTTTCCAAGACCAGCTAATCTGTCTTTCGTTTTCGAAATCAAGACTTCAAATTACAACAATAGGTTCATAACTCCAGGTTCACGCGAGTTATCTCTTGTTACCAATACTTTCGAAACATCATTCCTGGTCTTCAAAGAGCGTAAAGCTTCCATAAACTTCTCCATAGAATTGACTCTTTATATAATTAATAGTAATAATATGAAATATATATCAACACTAGGGTAAACGCCAAAAATATTAAGCTACGGGAGTTAAAAATGTTATTCATGGTGCTTATTACCATTTGTAAAATTGATTCCCTAATAATAATACCCTTTAGTTCCTTGGATAATACCGTATAAACTTTTTAAGCGATTGGTAATATTATTGGTACTTTCCGATACCTTAAAATATCTTGACTAGTATTTACCTATACTTATCCCTAGTAATTTTAGCCTTAGTACGCTATGTGACCGATTCGAAAGCTATACCTACATCATAAGTAGTCTAGTTCAAAATCCTTAAATAGTCGTTTATCTAACAATCTACCAAGTTATCCTAATAATGCATAACGAAAACGCTTTACGTAAATTTTACGGCCTGGAATAATGTGGCGACATTAATAACATAAAGAACAAGTTATCTGTTAAGGTATATTATATCCACAATAACCTCATAGTTAAAGTCGACGTTCTCCAAAAGACGGAATTTAAACCGTCTTAAAGCTTGTAAAATACTTGGTATTCGTCATAAAACTTCTCGATAGCTTTTAGAATATCTTTTTTTATTTATATAACCTATTACATCGAGGAGCCTTAAATGGCGTTCTACAACCAGGTACCTAAATAGTTGGTATAATATTCGTAATTCTTACTATATAGAATGAACGGTTTTCATTATACGAGCCATTAAAAAAAACTATAGGGATTTAAACTTTAGACGAAACGATACGGATATACCATCTGAAATACTAACGATTTATTCAGTCGTATTTCGATCCTTAAGTTCGATTTTTTTTATATCAGTCAATAATAGAAAAATTCGTGTTTTAAAGTCTATTACGTAAATATTAACCAGGCCGAATCGTATATTTACTATTATTATTCAAAAGAACACAGGTTTCCCTTTACTGAATAAAACTTCCCGGTATTCTCCTATCTGGTTGAATTAAAACTTAGGAAACTTCGTCGCGAAAACGTCGAATTATTGCTTTCCGTTGGTTAATATTTTGATTACGCCGGTATATAACATAATACCTGTAAATAGATTTCTATACCTATTAAATAATGTAAATTAGAACGCTATATAGGCGTTTAATATGCCGTTTTCGCTATCTAGGACTACGCTATATAGAAACAATGCGTTTTACAAGCTTAAAAACACTTGTTAATCCATTTCCTTACTTTAGGTTATCACATGAATCTAGTTTTCTTCTCAATCGTAGTTAAAGGTATATTCCTAAGGTTTAGCTTCGAAACCCTTTTCAAAGCCTTGATAATATGCTATATACGTTATGAAATCAACTTTGGTTTGGTTGTTAATTGAGGAATCGGCCAAAAATTATTATTTGACCTAAATTTATTTGTATACTGAATGTTTAATAGATTAATAACCTACCTTATTATATATAATATATTATTTGTAACAACCCGTAAAATTTCATTTAATTTTGTATAAATATAATGATATATGTGGTAAGTTTAGTACTTCTATATAGGGGCACCTCCGCTAGTAACTGCTTTATATTTGGTTTCCGGGGACTCTCCTTCGATATCTATCGCTTTTTAGCTGTATTTAGGGCTTTTATGTTACATATATATTAGGTATACTCTAAATTGTAGATCTAAAACCTGATAGATTATGTTGATGAGGTACGTTTTCATAATTTTCATGCTTTTATCTTTAGATTTTCCTATTACAAATACTAATCCAAAACTTGTCTATGATCGTATTGAAGTCTTAGATAACGTTTAACCCCCCTCCCCCCCAAAAAAAAAAACGCTTCCAAATCCTTTTCCGATTTAAATAACGTAAAGGTAAAGTCAAAGTTTCCATGATATACTTTTATAACCACTGAAATACATAGTTTATCGTCTTTAACTTCGGGTTTAAAATATGTTTAGTACTTTCTAAACTTTGCTAATAAAGCGGTCAATACTTTTCATGGGGTTTTGTAGGTAATTTTTAGTTAATTGCTAACGGATTCTCAAATAATCCCTATTTAATTTTCATTGTGAAGGCTTTTATTAATTTGTGTATCGAAGTACCATTCTAGGCGGTTATACCATTCCGTAAATATATCTACTTTTGTCAGGGGGTATTTATAACATGTTTAACTTATCTAGTAAATATATCATACAAAATTATATAAAATAAAAAATGTTTAATATCTAATTTTTTACGAGTATTTAATATTACACAAATTTTATCATCGATAATGTCGTAGTATTCGTCACTATAATTTGAGTTTTTATCATATGACCTAAAAAAATTAGTTATCTTCGTAAAATCACTCCTATAAATAAGGAATCAGTGTAATAAAAGGTTACATTAAGGGTTATCATTTGTGGAAATTAGGTTGTAAAGCTCATATTATCGTTTATCACCGCTTATCTTAATCCAAAAAACGCCGGTTTCCTTATTTAAGAAGCTTCTATAATAGCTAGTAAGGGCGTTAAATGTATTTGGGAGTAATCTGATATTTATCTCTTTTTAAAAGTATTTTATTAAAACGATTTTGTATTCGACTCGAGTAGCGTATAAACTTGGTAGATCTTCCTCGTTTTTCGTCTATTCCTCAAATTCAATTTGTCTCTCACGATGTGTAAGTAGTCTTTCAGAGCGTTTTAAGTTATGCGTACGTGGGGTGTTGGATTTCGTTCACATCTTTTTAATAATTTGTTTTTTACGTTCTATTAACCAGTCTATTTTCACAAAATTTTTCTATAACACTTTTTCGTCTTCTTAATCTATTATTTGGTAGAATTACGCTGTGAAAAACGTGGCCTTTAAAACGTGTCCGTTTCTGCTACCTAGGGAATTAATTCTATCTCTTCGTAGTTATACCCGTAATACTTTGGAAATCTATGTATATAACGTATGTACCATTTCCAACTCTTCTTTTAAAATTTCTTTTCGGAAATTATCGCATACACCAAGGCTTTAGGCCTCTTTTCCCTCTCAGCGAAAACATCACATTTGTAACGTACATATTTGCCGCCTAAGAATTTAAATTATTTACCAGTAATTAAATATCATTATTCCACATATTTTGGTCAATAAACTATAGAACAATTCTTTGGAGCGTTATATGATGGAAAAAAAGATCTATATATTGGTTTACTTCAGCCAAACTCATCACAGACTATACTATAGGAACTAGATTGTTATATATAAGGGGCTAATACACAAAAAAAGAAGTTATAGAGTGTTTTCTACGTTCAATTTAATATGTTTCAAGGGGTTTTGAAATGAAACAGTAAATAAAATCGTATAATACGATGAAAAAAGTATAATACGTTGAAGCGGTTCAAATAAGGCTTTCAAATGACACATCATTGAAATAAAATACAAATATAACGCGACTACAAATTAGTAAAGCGTTTTAAACTAGTCGTTGAAAGACTTTGAACGTTATATTAACCAAGTAATAAGTCAATTAAAAACGTCATTAATGATAATATTAACAACTCGTACAATATAGGAAGAATAAGAAAAAGGAACTAAAAAATATAAGGTGTATAAAGTTAAGAATGATATACAAGGGAGAATTGAAATAATGTAGTAAAAGCTTTGAATACTATGTTTAAGGTTTGCGAAATATGTTCAAACGCTTCGAAATCTATATAAACGCTTGTTGTATTTCGATATAAGCGTTTCGAGTGATATTCTTGGGGCTCAATATATTTGTAAAAACGCTTTGAAAGTTGGTTGAAAAGCTTTTCGACTTTATCAAAGCGTCTCAAAAGTAGATTTATGTATTTTTTTAGATTCGCGAAATGTTATAATAATGTTCTTTTAATTTTTCTCGAACTTTATTTTAGCGATTCGAATACTATTTTGTAATCGGATAGATACTAACAAAGTGGTCCAAAAATCAAAAGCTTAAATATCTAATACAATATAAAACGCATTTTCAAAAAATACCCGGATACTTTCAAAATGGCAACTAAATTAGCGAATAACGTAATAGGGCATTTAATAGTTAAAAGTCACCAACTGAATTGATAATTTCGTACTAAAATAATCATTTTTATAGTCATTCTACTTTACGTCTTTCTTCACTCTCGTGTATTTCTTATAAAACGTAATATTAAAACACGAATTGTTAAGTTCATTATAATATCCAGCTATAAGTGTTTAACCTAGATTTTTCTTTTATTTCCTGGTCCATTTGTAATCGACCGAGTTGGTTATTAATCATTATTGGTAAGGATTCTACCTATTTACATAAACGTATAGTGTATCAAAAGAATCGTGTAATTGGTAATATCAAAAATGAATAATTAAAAAGGGAAAAAAACATTTAGAGAGTACACGCCATAAGTAAGAGCTTATAACCTTTCACCCAGGAGCGTGACACTTTATCGTAAACTCTACAAGAGGGCATCTTGCAGAATAGCACATTATCGTACATACTAGAAGAGTGCATCTTATATCATAACCGCTTAGTAACTATAGAGATATATAATTATTTCCATATTAACCATATTAACCGATTATTTAAAACTTTTAATTATTACGTCCATTTTATACAACCTATTTAATGTTTACTTATCTTAATTACGAAGTTGCATAAAAGGGTGAAAAACTTCGTCTAACGTATTTTCAACGTGACGAAATTCGTTTCAACGGTAATAACGGTTACGTAACAACGTATAGAATAAGTCTCTAATAAATAATGCTCCTTGTTAGTAGGGAGTTAGACGTTGTACCTTTGTCGATTCAATTGGTTGAAGTAACAGTAGTATTCCGTGGTTAATTAATAGATGTATTATTATAGGTTTAGCAGACCGCTAGCCAGTCTTCACAGTAATTTATATGGCTAATTGTTTGGATTATATACTAGTGTGAGGTAGACGCGTAGTGTAATTGACTTGTAGTCAATATAGTAGACCTGCAAACAAAATAATACACTTAACTTTCAGTTAATATAGTTAACTTTACTACAAAAAAAGTTGACTTACTACACTGCAATCACTACTATTCCAATACTGAAGGCTTTTTATTTTGTACGCGCATGCCAGTGTAGTCGACCAATCTCTTCCGGTAATCGCCGAATTTCGTCCTCGTCAACTAGGCAAACCTCTTTCAATTCTAGTTCATCTCACACCCAAACTAACCCCAATTACGTTCATCTGTTCTACGGATCCAAATCCTGAGTCTACCCATTCTCGTACACAAGTCTTTCGTTAAAGACTTGCGTTTATTAGCCTTCTTATCGCTATTGGCCTTTTTAACCCACATGGGTTAAGTCGTTTGCCACTTTAGGTAACCCAAATGGATTAATTAAGCTTTTACTAGCCTTCATCATCACTCTAGTACTGTGAGCGCTACTCTTAATACCATTACCTATCTTAACCAATGAGAGTCAAGAAACCTTTTAATATTACTAACCTATGTGAGTTAATTAACACATTATTACCCTTAATTTAACTATATTATTTGAAGAAGTCGCTATTCCCTTAAATGTCTTTTAGTTTGTCAGTATATCTCTAACCGTTGGCATATGACTTGACCTTATCAAGTCACCAATTCACGTAGCGCTCGATACATATAATTAGCCTATTATTATTTATAAATCTATTAAAGACTTTATTTGGTGATACCTTCGTTATAACGTTGGCAAGATTGTCCTTCTCATTAATACATAGGAAATCCTCGATTTCCCTGCCTTTGTAAGCTTCGCAAAGTGTTATTACGTCAATTATCAAGCGTTTTTCACTAGTAGTTCTGAGTTTTAAAAGATACTTGAATAGGCTCCTCCTATCGATACAGATTTTCACCGGGATAAAGTGAAACTTAATTTTTATAGTAATAATATTAAGGGTTTCCCACAAATCTATACCTATATTAAAGTAAGTTATTATGACATAGACTTCTAAAATTAGTATATTTGGTATATTCCTTCTATATTTAACCAAGTTTCAATAGATTACGCTATCGATGATGTTAAATTGATTATCCCGCCTATCTTTATTAACGATAGTTAATAGGAAACCCATTTGTAACAATAAATCGATGTTATTTGTAAAGGAACTATCTGTAAATATTATTAACTTAGCTCTCAATGAAGTAACTGGAACTATATTGACTCCTCATTCAAAATTTCGCATTTACTATTTAAGCCTTTTATTTAGCCGATTAAAGTCTTTATTTGTCAGATTTTATACTTGTAACGCAATCGACAGGTTACAAGAGGTTTATATTTAACATGAGGTATCGATAAAGCTACTACAAACGCGTTATTTTAAGTACCGTTAAGTTTTTGTTTCGTTGGTTTTATTAATTGTGGTTAAATCAAAGCCTTAACCTTTTTAACGAAAATTAAGGCTAGTATTAATACAGTATTCAGTTTAACGACCCGTTCAAGTCAAGTTAATTTCACTTTGCCAGGGTTGTAACTGGTTCATAATTCCATAACTTGAAGTTTTCAATCGTTTGCTATTCCGATGTTACGAAGTCAACAGTTTCAATGAAAATAATATCGTTAATTTGCATATCTACTAAGCCGAATCCTTTCTTTTATATCACCAGTAAAACATGGGTTAAATATTCAAGATTTTATATCTAACTTAAAATTAAATTACAATTAATAGATTAAAAACCAAAAAACACCTACTACAACTCATCCGTATAATAGTCTAATACACCGTATTACCGTCTTCGAAGGGTAAGTGATACTTAATTTCTGTGGTAATTCCAGCAAGACCATTCGCTGTAGATCGGTTACTCATTACTTGTATGTTTACGTTATATTTCGGCTATTAAGTGTAAACTTGCTGTTCAAGTAACTACTAAACACCATTTAATTTTATAAATTGTTGTCAAATACCTAAAAATTCAATATTTACCTTCATTACCTTACCTTCAAGCGATTGAGCGTGAATTTTCATACAACTACCTCATAATCTTACTTTTAACCTTGTATATAATCCTCGACATTTGAAATCGTAATATTCGAGTCTTAAAGGTTTAGGTAGGTTTTGGATACGAATGATAGATATACTTGAACTAAGAGACCGTTAATCTCGACCTTATCATTTTCTTTAAAAGGTTTACCGAAGGTTTTAATATTACTTCATATCCGAAAATTTAATACTAATTTTTCGTTGTCCTTTTTTCCATACTTACCTAAGCAATATTATAAATGCAACCGGGTATGTATTTCGACTTTTGAATATTCTTTTTTTTCGATGGCCGTTCGCGTCGGAGATATTTCAACAGCTTGTCGATAACGGGTAGAAGAGGGTATTATTAACTCGATCACTTAATGTAAAGATCTTTATCAGAAATCACTTTAATATAATGCTTGACCTAGGTGATACGGAACGTCGCGGGACCGTTAGAAATTTTAACCACTACTTCGGAGTTAGTGATACTTAAGATATTATATAGACTTTCCTATTTGCCTGGCTCTCGCTATACGAGGACTTCACTTTATAATAGAAAAACAAGTACATTGATTATCGTAAGGCTATTCTTGGTATTAAAAGTATCATTAACTTAATATCTTGCTGACTCTTTCGTTAATTACTCTAGTATCTTTCCGGAAGCTAAGCTCTCTTTTAGGTATTTGTTAACAACAGAGATTCACTCGTTAGGAGAAAGTACGCTTCAAAGACCAGCAGCATGAGCACTAAGTCATTAGGGCCTACAGTATTATTCAGGCCCTTTACAGTTATCTAAAGACGTGTTTCTTAATTCTTAAATCTTTTAATCTCCAGCATAAGGATGTTATACACTCGGCATAGGAGTGCGTATACCCTTTTAACATTCCTAATACTATAGTAGGCCTTTACAGACACCTATTTACACTGTATCCCTATTATCCTAGCATTTATTTGGAACTTCGCCGCCGTAAAATTGGTATTAGTGTGGTAAACAACGACGTCAGGTGAGTCCAAATACGTGTAAATCCATAATATCTTAAGCGTTTCCGACGTATTTTTTATTCATTAAGATTTTAAAAACGTATCTTCGTGAAATAACGTTATGAAATGAATTACATAAAAAAAATCTTTTTATCTATGTAAAACTCATTGACAAAGACCTCGCAATCAAAGTTCTTATCGTCTTTTAGTATAAATTTAAATCTTCGGATGGCTTGGTGATGTATTTTGCATTAGTAATAAAGCTTTTGGATAACTTCTAGGGCGAAGTATTTCATATTTTGAAACCCTACCGACTTTAGGACTTTAAACAATTTGTCAACGAGTAGGTAGTTAAAACGCTGGTGCAATTAACATATCTATAACTCTGTTAAATTTAACACCTTTATCTTTACGCACAAAAAATAACACCATAGGTACACGCACTTGAAAATGAAGGGAAATGTATAACCGTTTTTAACCAGATTATCGGAGTCAACATTAACGTTAATATCGAAGGTTTCAATATCTTCTAAGAAAAGGAGAAAACTAGTAAGAAACTTAGGCATATAGAATGTAATCGAGACAATAACAGTCTAAAATACCGTTACCTCTAGTGATTATAGTTATTCGACTAAGCCGAAGACAACTTTATCCTCACCAACATCTTAATATTTAATTTCGGTAATAGTAATGTTTTCCCTTCGCACTTCCACGTATTGTGAATAGCCTCCTATTTAGAGATTTTCTGCCTTTATGTCTAGCATAATACTTTAAAACGTGTGGTTCGTATAACGATTTCGAAGGTTCAAGGTATATTGAATATAAAAGGCTTGAGTAAGGCAAATGTAAATTTTTTCACTGCTTTAGCGCTATATGTAAACATAGTCTATAGTTTCTAAGCTATACCTAAAGCAATATCGTCATGCCACGTAACCCTTTTAGGCGTACTTACATTCTTACAGTCTTTCCTTTTTTTAAAGTCTTCAATACGGATAAAGAAATCCTATTTAAAAGTAATATAGTACTAGGAGTAATATATAGCTTGCTATTTATAACTCTTAGCCGGTAGGTGGCGAGTGAATTGACAACTAGACTTTCTATAAATCCAATATTTTTTACTTTTATTACGATGATAATCCTTATGGTTAGCAAATCCGCTTAAGAGTTATCTATATCATTAACGGCAATATAGCTATAAATTTCAGTTCGAAGTTATTAAACCAGGTTTTAAACGTTCAAGGCGCCCGTAACCATCTTCACGATTAATTTAGTTAACTAGTATACAGTCTTCTTAATTTACATCGCGGAAATTATTAGCTTGGGGTAATATCTTAATCTAATTTGGTAAACGAGTTATTGCCATTGTAAATGAAGATAGTAACTCGTTTAAAAAGCCTTCGTAAATGACATCTAAACGTTATAGAGTGTATTCGAATTCGTTAACACTTGAAATAACTGCGTGTACCTATTTATAGAATGTAACTTCGCCAGTATGGGCTATTCCCATCATTTAATAACATAATATCAGCTTATTAAGCATACAATTTAACACATCTATTAGTATTTTCACCTTCTTATTTTCCGCTATTATCGTGTTCCACCTTTCATTAGCCTAATCTCTATGGTATTACGCAAAGTGGATATCATACTCGAAGTAACTTTTTATAATATCGTAAATTTCGCGAAAGGGAGTTATTTATATCAAAAAGGTTAAGAAGTAGTTTTTGGCGTACATTGTAAGGATTCCGGGGAATTGTAAGTAAAAACTAGAAAGAGAAACTTTTATTCACTTATAAATATTTAGAAGGGGTATTATCTTCGTATTATAAAGATTATAAAACATTTAATTATACTTCTTTACGTCATTTCAAATATTGGAGAAATCCGTGAAAAACTTGTAATTTATATTAATCATTTTAGCAGTTTTTGGAGGAAGGTCGTAATAATCGTTCCTGTTTAAAATAATATTTCCTAACAAGTTAGGTCTTAAAGCCTTTGAGTTATGGTATTAAGGGTAATTGAAAATAACTTAGCTCAACTAGTCAAGACCTATAATAATACCTGTAGTCGGCTTGCGCATATAGGCGTATCTAATATGAGAAGCTTCGCCTTAAGGAACTTAGCGGTTTTAGGTAAAGGGGTAAAAGGTAATAGGGACTTAGCCGTAATATGTTTTTAAGGAACTTAACGGTTTTTATTAATTAACTAGTGAAAAACGTTAACATTAATCACTATTGTCACGTTGGCAGCTTTTACTTTATATACTCTGACGCTGCTAAAAGCGTACTCTGCACTATTACGTATAGGTTCTAGAAAACCGAACAAGTTAACGAGTTCCTTATAGTTAACTCGTAAAGAGGCTTAGATTATTTAGGTTTTAAGGGAAGGTTCTTTCAAACGCGTATAAATGCGTTAAAGATCTTTAGCAACTTTTTCTTTAGATTCTAGGTCTTAAAGGCATTCCTCAAATTGAGCTAATTCGAAAAGAGTTTCTTCTATCACAAGCTAGTGCCTGGCTAGTGTTTACCATAGATCCTACTCTGATGGTTGTTACGTTTTTACAGCGCTCTAAAGCCGCTCGGAAGCTATACAGGAGCACGCCTCCCCTTCACGTTACGTCACCGAGTTACACTATCTCCTACAACTTTATAACAGCTCCCTAACAGGGATTTTTCCTCTCTTTTTTATCGAGGTTTATAGATAAAATCTGACCACTTTAATTAATAACTTTAATCTTAATCCCTTTATATATAAATCTAGAATCCTTTTAATAGAATTTTAGTAGTTTGTCAACAGTTATAACCCAAGGTTATATTGTCCTCGTTTGATTCTCTGAATTTCAATCCCCCAGTTTTAAAATAGTTACTAAATTTACGCGTTAAAATAAATTTAAAAACTCTTTATCAGATTATTAAGATCATTTTACAACTTAATATAAACTTTTTATTGACACCTTACGTATAAAGTTCGTTGAACGAAAAAAAGCTTTTTAGAAATATGTTTTACACTTAAAATAATGAAGGATAGATGTATTGAATACATTAACAAATATAATTCGTGACCTCAAAGTTAGCGGTACGCTTACGTTTTAAAAACGACACCTCCTTTAAGGGGTTTTTACCACATTACTTACAAATAACGCAACCATTATAACGCTTTTTACCGAGGATCACGTTAACTTTCCCGACGATAACGATTCGGATTTTTTTTTAACTTCGATTATAATACCGCCGTCTTATTGAATAGGTGTTAACGATAAAAACGTAAACCCTTGAACTAACCGGTTAAATTTTCCGATGTTAGGTTACGATTCCTAATATAAAAAGCCACGATATTACAAAAATTACGTAAAAACCGGAAGGTTATTGGTACCAAAAAATTACTTTTACGTTATTTTCCAATAATTAAAAGGATTTACAAAAACTGTTATAATTAGTTATTATGCCTGCAGCGACGATAACGGCACCAAAAAACCGAATACCATTATTATTGGTAGGCCTTTATCGTTGCAACGTAGTTGATTCGAATCACTGTGATCAAAGTAACTGGTGCTGCGTTGATATTGTTGATTGATGTGCAAGTTCTAAGTTTGGCAAACTGCTAGCCGGTTTGCACACTAATTTGTATGGTCAAATGCTTTGGCTTGTGCCTCACTTTGAAATGGGCACCTACTGCACTGCAATTGCAGTGCAGTCCCACAAACTACATTCAATTTGCAGTACATACAATTAACTTTACTTACAGTAAAGTTGACTTAACTGTACTGCTTTTAACTGCTATTCCAACAATTATAATTATATTTTGCACAAATTATTACGACCCCAACACAGTTTAAGCCGTTATCACTCGGCTTATAAATATTAATCAGCGCGTAAACGGTTTTACGTTTTTTATAATGCTTAGAAAACCTTACTTGCGAAAGTTGGCAACATAGCTTAAAAAATCCACAGTTAAATTCGCCTCCTTAAAAGATGATATTAAAGATATCCTAACTGATACGTTACTCCTTCTCGACATACCCGTAAATTACATCAAGTAGGTCGCCTGCGTTCAACTTATTGAAAGGAAGTTTCACAACCTCCATACTCGTTACAATAATACCAACTTTATTATGAGGGGTATTTTACGGAACATAAATAATAGTCACGAAATACCCGCTCTTAATGATTGAAGAGACGTTATTATAATTAACTTAAACGCTTTCTGCGCCACTCCTAAGCGACGCATTACCTTAGTTAACTATTCGGAACTTGCCTATCGAAAGAACCTTAAAATATATTTATGATACGACGTAAACGACTATCGCATCCGTACCTGTTTAATGACCTTCATCAAATATCCAAGTGACCTGAACATAAAAAATATCATAAGAATTTACATTAATTTGAGCGAAGATTTTATTAACCATTGAAAGGTAAAAACGAAACTTTTATACATGATTGTGTATAGGAATAAATAGAATTTTAATTCGATACAGTATTTATATCCCAATTTTTAAATAACTTGCTTTTAATAGTAAATTTACTTCATAATTTACTTTAATTCATTCGCTTTTTAGTGAATTTGGATTGTAAATATTATAAAGTTACGAGTAAATAACTTACTAATTACCTAAAGTTACGCATATTTCCATTCCGACCAAAAAACTTGATAAAGCTATGTACTATATACCTGGTATCAAATTCCAATAAGTAATTTACGCTGCTTTAAAGTATATACTACTTTTAGAACGAGTGAGTAACCATCGCATTTGTGAACTAGAGTTGGAGTCAATACAAAAGACGCCTAAAGGGGTTAACGCCGCCGTATTTTGCGTGATTCTACGAAAATCCAATAAAAACCGAACCGTTACTATACGCTTCATTGCTGTCTTCCTCAAAGATATTAATAAAATACTTGCCCCGAAATTACTCGTCTCAGTTAACAATTAACTTCACGATACCTTTAAAAAGTTCGCACACTTATTCGATAAAGTTTTCGGAAACAAACTACCCCTTTACCGCTTCGAAAACGATTACCAAATCTTCCTTTATAACAATAATCAAAGACAATCTTGACTGGTCTCGCAGGGCCCGTTATACAGTATATCGCTAAAAGAACTTATTGTATTACGAAAAGTTAATTAAGTTACTCGACTAAATATATATTAAAGTAAATAACTAATTAATGGGTACCACTATACTTATCATTAGAAAACCTGAAGGTAACTAACGTTCTTATATCGACCACCATCGACTTAATATTATTATGAAACCAAATCGTTACCCATTTGGAAAGATTAAAAAACCGCTTGTAAATATATTTTGAACCAAATGATGTATTAGGTTGGATATTAAACTCTGTTTCAGAAGTTTCGTATTGAAAGAAAGATGAATAGAAAACGACGTTTCATATATGCTTTAGACTTTTCGAATAATTTATTACCCAGCTCAACATTTTTTATATACTAGTTACCTTTTAATGGTATATCAATAATTCGCTACGCCTCTTTCTTGATATCTTTTACTTCTTTTACCTCGACAATGTTTCTATATATTCAAATTGTAATCTTTACGATTATGAAATTAAGGTTAAATAAATATTAAACTTTTTAAACGTTGCAAACCTTAACCTCGATATATTGAAGTGTAAATTCGGCGTTTTAAAGATCAAATACCTATGACTTGCATTGAGGTTAGCGTTAACATCCGTATGATCCTAAAAAAGCTACGCGTTATCCGGGAATTAGTAGGTATCATGTTAATCTCAAGGGTAAAGTTTGTTTTCAATTCGTCAATTTTTTTATGCATTTCATTTGCGATTGATTTATGATTATTAGGTTATTAATTTGATTATCTAGCAAATATACCCTTTTCTATGAGTTATCGGAGAAAAAAGTCGCTTTCAAATGGTTTAAATTTATCTTCTTTTTTGAATCGGTATTCGTTCATTGGCATCCCAACTGTAACAATTTTTAAAAGCCGACTAATTTAATTAGGTTTTATGCGGTTATCTACTTTCATTATCCGACTACTATAACCTACTTCTAATAACATATGAATTTCGTCGTTTGTCACCCGCTAAATATAAGTACAAAATCCACTGTAAAGAATTACTCGGGATTAGAAACTACTTGAAAATATACAACGCGGATCTCCGGGATACGAAACTCTCGTCTACGATTGTTATATAATATGAAAACTTGAAATTCTTTATAATTATATAATAGATTTTTAAACGACTGATCTGTTAATTAGAATACCTTTCCTTATTTTGTTTTCCCTCTATTTATAATACAATAGCTAATTATATATAACCTAACACGTTGTTACTCCAAAACCAAAATATTTCAAAAGGTTTTTCCGACCTACGCCTTTCAAGCCAGGAGCTCCAGCTTTTACACCCTGAGTTGTCCGCTTCCGAGTCGTTTCCGCATATATATATCTTCTAATTAACCGTAGCCGGAGAATCTATTTCAAAAGGTCACGAGTTTTTTATTAATGTCGACCTTTAAAGTAATTGGAACGCCGTTATTACTTGTAATATTACTTACCCTCGATTGATTTGTATATTACATATAACATACCGGAAATTTCCTATTAATATTCGTGTCAAGAACAACTGAGTATTTAAATTTTTAATATCGAAATATTTAGTAAACAACGATAAGATTTTAAGGCTTCGTACTGTGTTTAGGTTCCTATTTACGAGCTGTTTATTAACGCGTCATTATAATTTACCTACGATTTACTCCTCATTAATTACACAGGTCGCGATGTTATTATTACTATCCTTTTTAGGATGTACTTATAACCTGGTTTATATCATAGGGTCCGCTGCCTTTACCAGAATTTCGATATTTATAAACATATAACCTACTAAAAACATCGATGGAGGGGACTTTTCAAGCTTTTCCTGGTTTTTAAACGGTTTCAAAACTAACTTTCTATCGACTTTATAATCGACCTACCTTGGAACCGTACCGACAACCCACGTTACCTTATAGTTATTACGAATTATTTCAGTAAAGTCATTACCTTTAAGGTTATAATAACTTTAAACATTAAAGCTTATACAAAACGGATTTGAACTACTATTAGCGATTTTAAGGATTTCCTCGTAAAATTATTAATAACTAAAAGATAAATTAAAACAATAGGTTTTCCAAATAACTCGATGACTTTACGTGGGTGAAATAACGCCTAAATATAATTTTTACCTAAAAACCAACGATGTGACCGAACGTGTTAATTAAAAAGTATTAAAGTACCTACGTTTTTACGTTGTTTATATTTGATAGAAATTAGACCTTTCATTCTACGGTAATTAATTAATGTTATTCAATATTAATACGATTACTATTGGTACTAATTTATTTTGTATAAGCTACAGCTATTATATTAACCGTATACAACCGGTATAGATTTTTTTTTCTTAGTTATAAACTTACATATAAAGGCCGAAAATTTTGTTCACTGTATTCGTAGTGTTATGGAGTTCATATAAACCGTAATAATGGCTACGTAACAACGTAAAAGAATAAACTTCTCATAAGTAGCGCTCTCCGTCGAAACGTTTTCGAATTGATAATAACTTTTAACTTTTATTTTAAAAACCATAAGCCGTATACATTTTTAAGAGGTCAAATTAACCTTACAACAAGTATCGTATACTATATATAGTCGATTTTAACGTTTTATAATTCGATATTTGGAAAAGACAATACCCTTAGTTTGACGTAAATTAACTTTTATAAGTTGTTTCGAACCCATTTCCGAGTTAATAAGTCCGCGATTTTCAACCGTAAGTAATTAATATTATAGGCGACGATGGAAAAACGAAGATGGAATACTAAGTTGAAAGTATTTTACGAATTCATAATAAATCAGAAATTGGTCGCCCTCAGTAAAATAACCTATCGAAACAGTAGGTTTTCAATAAGTAGATAGGTTACGTATACCTAATTTAAAATTCGCTTTTCATCTTTTACAATATCGCGACACTCGATGTTTTCGAGTTACATTATAAATTGATTAAGTATAACGATAGGCCCTTATACCTATTTCGTAAACGAGTTTATACTATTATAATTTACTTTACGAAGCGACCTCAAAGATAGTACTTTAAATGTATCAAGTATAAACGTAACGTAATATGAGCGAATGACTAAATTTATATTAGGCTACTCGAATATATCCTTAAAATCACCGTCCTTATCCTTAATCAACAGCTTTTTACATATTTTTACTAATTTTCCTAATTTTATATCAATACGACCCACATTTTATTAATACGCTTAAGCACTTTAACAAATTGTTCAATCGCCTCGAGATATATTTCTTACCCGTTTATTAACCGTGATTTGTACCTCCCCTTTGCATACGTTAATTTTCTTTAAAATCACACTCCTTGTTTAAAGGTTATATGGCTCGTAAGCTCTTGGAATAAATAGAAGTAGCGCGTATAAAGCCCGCCTCATCGCAAGTAATTACCTTCTTTTGTATAGAGTACTGAACCCTTATGGTATTTTCTACCGTGATGATCTACACCTATACGGTTTTTTTTTACCGCTCGTTAACGCCTAAAAAGCGACTCACAAATATTTTAACTTACTTTGATTTTAGGCGTTCAACGTCAAATAAACTTTAGATAAATTCTCTATAGCTTTCTTTATATTAGAATTTTCCTTTAATGGTATATGCAAATAACCGGAATTAGGGACTGTAATACTAATACAATAAAGACGATATTGGGCGCCAGTATATAGCTTCTGGTTAACAATTTCCTCGCGACTATACGAGTTTAACATTCCCTCCATATCCTATTAAAACTGCCGAGGATTATATATTATGCGCTATATGTAGTTTAAACATATTAATCTACGCGCTCCTTTAAAATAAATGTTTATAACCTGTAAGGCCAGAAATTATAGGCTCGTTAAAAAGGATAAAGGAGATTCCAAATGGGGATACTTAAATTTTCAATGGCTCTATTCACTTTAGTAACCAACTAAAGATTTATTTTTTAAAGAAGGAACAATAAGCATCATAATGAAAAGGAATAAATTAACCGGTAGGAAAAGATTTTTTTTAATAAAAGCTTCATATTGGGTTTCGTTACATTACTAATAAATGATTGTAAAAGAGAGAGTTTGTATTTTTGAAGGGGGGTTTACGAAACTATTTATAGGGGTGAGGGTGTCTGGGTGCCTTTTACGTAGTGTTAAATCGTTCGACCTAAAGCCTTTTACACGATACTATAATATTTCCAATCGGTCCAGAACAGTTGTTTCGTACCTGCCCCCCACCTCCCCATTTTATTCTTGTTTAGCTCCTTGATAAAACAAAAAAAGGGGAGGATGGGGGGGGGGGGAGATTTTAAATGTTTTTAAATCGTATAGTTTACTTTTAAATACTGCCCCTATTCTTCTCAGTATATACCAGTTTCGTGGCTTAGTGGTTAAAATATTTTCTTCTTATAGTAGAGGTCCTAGGTTCGATTCATTACATAATACTTAGCATAATGGTAACAGGTATAGTTTTATTTTGTGAAATTTTCGAACTTGGAGGGGGGGGGTGTAGTATACCTAAGGGTAATATCACAAGCTAATACTTAACTAATGTTAACCAGGGATCCAACCCTAGTAATTATCACGCTATTATAGCGTTTTAAAGTCGTTCAGAAGCTATACGGAAGCACGCCTCCCCTATACTTCACGTGACCAGGTTGCACCATCTTTTACAACTCTGTAGCAGCTCCCTAGTAGGGGTTTCTCCTCTCTTCTTCATCGAGGTTTATAGACATAATCCGATCACCTTGAGCGATAGCTCTGAGCTCAGTACCTTTATATCTACCAATTTGATAAAACTCTTTTCTAACACGTATATCCTTCGACGTTCAAGATCTGCCTCTAACTTAGACTTAATACTCCTTTAAATCTTTTTCCACATGTAAATAATCTAGTCTTCGAAAAATTTATGGTATTGACGAAAAGCGTAGTCGTTGTAGTTAAGCTTTTCACCGCCGTTTTACTCAACGATAAAATAGTCGACGAAGTTGACTAAGTATCTTTCGGTTAAGTCTTTATCAATATGTAGCCACTAAATGTCTTTATCTTATTACTTTGAAAAAAGGGATCTGAGGGCTTTAATTTTCTTGTTTGATTCCTAGGTAGGTAACATTTTGACGCTTTTGCTGATGTTAGACCTAGTAGTTTGGTATAGAGGGGAGTTAGAAACTTATTAATTTAGCGTCAAGTTGCGCGACGTAGTTTGCTTAGCGAGACTTGGCGATTCTCGGTATTTTTGCTTGGAGTAACAATATTGAAGAATTGAATTGTCGTATAGTGGAGATAAAAATAAAGTAAAGGTAAAGGTTTGGTGTAGGGGGTAGGGTTGAAGGACGTTTGTTATTATTGGTTAAGGTCGAAGGTTGAAAGTTATAGGCTGTAGGACTAAGTCGTTTTGGCAGCAGTAACACTCAAAATAGTACTAACTTAATCGTTTGTTAACTTGACGAATTGAGACTTTTTAAAAGTCAAGCTCAACGCTTTTCAAAAATAATACGTAGTGATTTCTTGGTGTTTTTCAAGTGAGCGATATCGTCGCTACTTTTAAGCTGCTGTAAAGACTAGCGTAGACCAAAAGTCTTCTATACTTACTTCCGTAAAGACTAATACAGTAGTAAAGGCCCTTCGTAAAAGTCTTTCCTCTACCCTAGCCACCATTATTAACCTAGATGTAATGATCACACTAAATACCCGTGAGTATATAGAAGGTGTCAGAGGGTTTATGTTATCAAGAAGGTAGCAGAGGTGCTGAGTGAACAATATCGCAACCGTGCAAGTAATAATCAAAAGCCGTGAGGCTATTCAGAATATACTGAGACTGAATACTTAGATTGACAACTGAAGAGCTATGAAGGAAATACTATCTATGTGGTGCTGACCGTATCCTTATATCCTTAATCCTTCATACGCCTTCAGTGCTGGATCATGTTGGATCGAAACATGATCCCAATGATCCTGGATCTGTTGGATCGAAACATGATCTCAATGATCCTTAGTGCGTAACCCTAGCCCTAAAGTTGCTGACATAAGAGATATCCCCACCTGATGTGTTGGACATCAGRTTCTTAGTGGCTTAGCCCCATACTGGCCTGTTTTCTAACCCTCCGATGTTCTTGGGTCATAACACTAGAGCGTAATCAGAAAGTAGCTTCTGCTTCTACTTATCTTATATGTGCTTAATATAATAAGACCTGATCAGTGTTGATGGGGATTTAGACGTTGCAAAGTCGTCGATTCGATTGGTTGAGGTGATAGTAGTATTGCGTGGTCAAGTGATAGATGTATTGTTCTAGGTTTGGCAGACCGCTATCTGGTCTACATAATTAATTTTTATAGCCGATTGCTTCGCCCATGCCCTAGTGTGAGGTTGGCTCATACTGTACTTAACTTGCAGCCAATAAATTAAGCCTACACACAAAACAATACACTCAACTTGCAGTCAGTAAAATTGACCTACTGCACTGCAATTACTGCTATTCTAACACTCCTCTTGAAAACGATTTTGGGTCGATAATAACGTTCAATTTCATTTTAAAATCATAAACATGATAAGCTTTCGAAAAAACCTGACCAAATTTTATAGAAAATGATATATTATTATAGATATTAATATATATCATCATAGATAGTATGTATAGGCCAAGTGGCAATGCACTGTATTGCAAGGTGCTCTCCTGCAGGGTGCACGGTAGATTGTCACGCTGCAGGCTGCACTCTTACAAAACGCAAAGTGCATCATGCATGGATCGGTCTGAAATAGCTATTTCGGGTCACACAGCGATATATGGAACGGTCTGGATTGGGTATTCCAAAGCATACGGCAAAATGGCTACTACCGAGATAGAAGGTTTATAACCTCCCATCCGTAACCTAAACTCTTCGGAAACTTCTTCCTAATTATCATCTTTTATTACTATAATACTAATCTAACGATTACTTTTCTACTTACCCACTTCACGTAAATAAGTATTTAGACTTTACCGATACTAAGTAGTAGTCGACCCGATCGATTACAAATAACTTAGAAAAGAATAGATATATACAAGTTAAATACCTATAGTAGGATATTACAGTGGTCCTAACTATTTCAACTTCAAGACTACGTTCTTACAAAAATTACACGGGATGTGTACAGAAACTATAAAAGTTAAGTAACTTTAAAAAAGAAAACTTTAGTACGATATCATTAACCTTTATTTAAAATTTTATTTACTATAAGCCATTTTAAGCTACAATTAACCTTTGTTTAACGCTTTGATGTAAACGGGAACTTTTTCAAAAACGTCTTATTACGTACCAAACCACGAAAATTAAAAATACCAAGTTTCGAAACCCTTAATTAAAACCCGTCCGATTTGAAATCGAAAATCAACACCGTTTGCAAAATATAAAAACGGTTACGAATATAGCATCCGAACCGCTCGCTCAATTCAAAAGCGGTTACAAATACATTATCTGAACCGCTCATTTTAATAAGAACGGCCAGTATATGCTAATCCGAACCGCCCACCGGATTACATAACACACCTTGTCACACCTAAACTTCTTTTACCCTGTCCGCCTGTTATTTCCTTTGCCTTGTTCGCCTTTATACGTTAGCCCTATGTATTTTGAATTTACTTTTTATAACGTTTAAGTTTTCATAGCCGTTTAGGTAACGAGGTGTTACTGAATACTAACAAATCAAATTGAAAACGCCTTATTAATATATAATCACGTCTTATTTACGTATCGTTTAAAAATCATTTATACCAACAAATATTAGTCAGAGTTATTTGAACCGTTTGAAGTATTTTATTTATTCTATATTTATGGAAAAACCCTGAAATTAAGGATTTGAACGTACCCAAATTACAACTACGGTACGAAACCATCAATTTACGCCGCTTTAATATACTAGATATACGTAAAAACATCTAAACCCAACCGTCACAAAACACCTATAGTTATAGCCGTAAAACTAACGATACTAAAGGAATCCAACGCTTAATTTTACCTTTTGGTTGACCATATGGAAATCAGGAAACTTATAATAGAAGAAGTTGATCAGTACCTTTAAAACAACAATATAGACACGCCAGTTAAAAATATAAAACCCTACATAGTTAACACATATATCCTGACCGTTATATTTCGCGATTACAAGAAGAAAGCCTAAAGACCTAACTTATTAAATAATTACTATAAAAATATTCGAGCTGGATTTTCAACATGTGATAAATAGTACACCCTTTTATTACAAAAACTTTACGTATCTAACTGCGAACTATAGGCATTAATAAATCAAAAGATAAAAATAACCGCCTTATAAAAGCCTTATTCGAAATAATATAACTTATCGACATACCAAACTCAAAGGGTAAAGATTTATACTTCACGAAATTTATAAAAGGATATTACCTTACGAAACAAAAAAGATATTTGTTAAATCAACGGAAACTAAGCGTAAAACGACCCAATCCTATACATATATCATAAGTTAAAAGTAAAGGCCCTGAGGAAAAGCAAAAAATGATCACAATCCTTATCTATTATACCAGTACAATATACCTCTATACCTGCACATACTATAAAGCAAAACTAAATACTAAATTACTCCTTAAATACCGAAAAAAACCTGTTCAGCTATAATGGAAGCGGCCGAAACACCGACCACAATCCGCTTAGATATAACGGGAACGGCTGAAATACAAAGAATAACCCGTTTTAGGAAACAACAAGCGACGCAAAATGCCAATACGTGCCGTACGGACTAATAACCGCTAATTACGACCCTGACCATAACCTTTCATCGCACCACTTTCCCACTAATAAAAGCGATCCTATAAAACTTATAAATTTCGCTAAGCTTTGGGATAAAAAAGAATTATAACGGTAAACCTTACGATATACTTGACAATAGAATACGGATTATGTTTAATAAATATAAGAAACTGGGTATTAAACCATTACAATTTCATATTATTTTACTCGATATATTATCCGGGTAAGCTGAAAATAGTATATATATTGCCTTACGTAGGTAAATACATCAATAAAGTGTTATAATCGCCTTAAATCTTACTTTGATACCGAAATCAACTACAAAATTAACGATAAAGATTAAATTGATACGACTTGGAAATCCATGAAAAACCAACAGAAAAACGCCGATGAAAACCCATATGAAATCCTTACCGCTTTATAAAGAAAGTTTAGAAAATACTAAGAAACCCCTAAACTGGAATATAAGGGGGACAAACTATTTATCCAAATAATAACAAAAACATACCACGGAAATCCAGACTTCGAACTTATACTTTTTAAACTAAAAAAAGACTTAAAAGGCTTTTAAACAAGCCTTAAAATATCGCTTGAAACCTTTATATGACAGCAAACGATCTTTGGATAAGCATTTATAGCCGACAACTAAAACCTAAAGTTAAATCACCAGAACAAACCTCGCCAAGATTATCCACCACGTTTTGAATAGAAGGTTTAAAGTTTACTCAAAGTAAAACAAACGCCTAAAGTACAGGTACTGAAGAATAAACCCAAGTATTAACAGACAAGGACGATCGTTCTAAAATAGGCGAAACGTATCACGACTACAAGAATATATACAAAAAGGCATATGAAGCCCCGCGATTGAATAAAAACAATATATTCTATACGGCAAGATCGGCTACTAATTTACTAACCACCCCATTCAAAAGAAAATTCGAATTGAACTACAATTTTAAGCCGATTATACATTTAAAAACCGGATAAAGGCCAACTTTACAAAATATACAACTGAATACAAAGTCATAAATAATGGCCTTAATGCCTACCCCCACTAATACACATTTAAAAAAGAAACTTTTAAAGGTAATAATACTTACCTATTAACTCAAAACGATGAGAACGCTTAACTCATTTTTACCAGCCAATAAAACGCATCTTTTATACACATTACAGGCATAAACTACGTAAACAAAGTGCTTAACGCGTATATAACGTCGCAATTCACGCTTTCTGATAAATACGGCAACCGGTTTTAAGGCATTATACCTAACACTAGTATAGCCAAAATCTTAACAACTGGAAACGATAATTCGAAACGTTTACAACGAAATTTCCTAAATTTTAGTTATACCTAATCACAAAAGCACCAAAAAGTTCTATTTAGTAAAGGTAGACATCGTCGATTGAGACAGTTGTAATAAATACACGTTTTGAACCGGTTAAGTTCTACGTACTAAACTTTAAACCACTATTCCTACTATTATTGGAAAATATAAATAATCTCGGAATTAAGGTTCATAATACGACTAATCAGATTATTAGTGCCTTAGATAACGTATCCGTACCGCTCCAACTTAAATTCGGCCACTTATGGTTTTTTCCCGAAAAATGTATACTTAAGGCTGTTTACTTCACGTAACCGGAATTACGGATTATACACCGACGATTCAGACACCCGGTTATAACGCGCCTCTTACACCTATTCCATACCATAGGCTATACAACTGTAAAAAACCACACTTAAAGCTATTAAAGAGTTTTGCTATAAGTGTTAGCTACATTCACAAGCCCTACACCGATTTAAGTTTCGCCTTTAAAACGATATAAACTTTAATTACGAAATAATTATTAATATTATGTATTTAAACAGCCAGCTGGTCCTCTACATCATCTATGTAGCAACATTATTCTAAGCTGCCAAATTTATACGAAACGTTTCCATTATAAACTACTAAAAAGGTTTAATAGACTGCTAACCCAACGTCTACTTAAGGCCCCAAACTGGATTGCATACGACGTTAATATAATCTTCGACTTCACCGAATAACGTACTAAAACCCGAATAACCGGTAATAAATGTGAACAAATTCCAGTAAAAACCTTATAAAGCATTGGAAAATATAAGAAATACTTCAAACCATTTAATAGAATATAAATAATACTGTCCAAGGAACTAAAAAGCGCTAATTCCAAGGAATAAATCCCCTAAATAACGGTTAACGCCGTTAATGATACCTTTAACCTAAGTGGACTTATCCCTACGCTTTTTGTTTTTGGTACTTATCCAAGGATCCATATAAACTCTACACCATTACCAACTATAGTACAAGGTAAAGATACTGTAACGAAGGCTATAGCTAGATTACATTCTTTACGGGCCAAAAACAATATATCTAAAGCATTAGCCACAAGGAATAGCCTACGTGAAACTAACGTTTTGGATTTACTGTTATAATCCAAGGTATTGGTTTAAAGAACTAAGGATAGATAGATTGGCCCTTAACGAATCAACGGGTTTAAATGCCATAATATACTAGTTAACCTGCCAAACGGTTAAGTTATTTCCGTTAAATAATATTATAGGAATATATATATATATATATATATATAAAACGAACCGAAACCGTAATTCGAACAAAAACGCCAATAAAATACCCCCTGAGACAACGAATTCAAACCGCTCCTAGTTTTAACCCAACCCACGAATTACGTACCCCGCCTACTTCTGTTAAATAAAAGCGGCTCGCTTATACCAACCTTACCCGCATTTCGCTGTTAGGGTTACCCCCTTAACTCGAAAACTAAAAAACGTTTCGGAAACTTTGGTGCAAATTCCTTTATTACTTAAAAGGAGAAACCTAACCGCGAATTTAGTCTAAAGCTCTGATACGAAGGTATTATCATTACTTTAGGTACCCTATTCGAATAATTTACGTAAATAAAGATTTTTATATTGATTGACTAAAACGTATTTCACTTTTAATAGTTTAATCCGACGATTTACTATACTCACAAAAATTTTTCTACTCGTCTCGTCTACGAAATGAAGGATGAGACCGGAAAACCATATAAAAAACCCGTCTAATGATTAAAGATTAAAACAAAGATAGTAAGAAAGATATTATAACCTAGTTGCCTACTTTACAACGGGTTAGCTACCGCCTAATTCTTATACTTGCGGCATTTTTTAACGCACCATATAACCTATATATCGAGATTCGAAATATAATACAGGTATATATCCGATTGAAAACAACGATCTAAACGATGGATTTACGCCAACATACCAAAATATCTTGACAAATTCAACCCGTTTAGGACGATTTTACGTATTATAAAACCACTTTACGACTCAACCGAAACAAGTACTTACTGATATAATACCTATTAAAGGCACTATAAGGAACGACTTGGGATAACCAGCTTTACATTTGACATATGCCTTTAAATATTCATAAGCCGTTCGAAGGGTTTTACCTTAATAGGTATATAAACAGACGATACTTTAAATTTATATATCTTTTTGTTTTCCGCGTTTTCAAAAAAACGAAATTTTGAAAAAATGGCTTAAAAGCGAAACACAAAATATACCTAACAAAAAGCCATATAATTAATTTTAATAGCGTTATTATTATTTTCCAATACGACGTTTTAAGCCTTACGTAAAAGAGGCAGTTAAATAAAGTTGCCCTCATCATCTTGAATAGCGTAAAACGTGCTGACTAATACAAATTCCAATGCATACATAGCGTTTAAGTTGCTTTTATAATACAACTGAAGGCGGTATTTAACCTTTCAGTCGCCATACAATACCAAACCGCCCCGACGAACGATACATATAAGACGTTAAACGAACGCCTCCTATAGAAAATACACAATTCAAAACGCGATTTGCAATTTATACCCTTAAATATACGTATCACAAAACTGTTTGTTTTTACTAACATCTTTTTCATCAATAACAACAACTACAGTTCGTAAATAAACTTCTTCTTAATCCTCGATAACGAAACACCGGCTCGAAAAGACTTTATTCTTCGGAAAAACATTATCTATTCAAGCTTTATTAAGTATAAAAGATTCATAATAAATGTCTTAGCTATTAAATTCATAATATGATTAAAAGTTTTGATTCAGATATTAATATGGTAATAACGATCCGGATAATTATTTCTAACCTTAATTTACTTTATATCCCTCTTATTATATACACTAACTCCTTCTCGCTTTATAAGTATTTAGTCAAATTAGATACTACGAATGAAAAGCAGTTCATAATCGATATTATAGCTTTATGTAAGTTGTACAAATGCCGTAAAATCGGGGAAATAAAATAGATTGATGTTAAGTTTAAGTTTACGAACGAAATAACCAAAGTTACTATGAAAGGAGTATTAAAAACGTTTATATTAACAAATACTCTATTCATTGATGTAATTAACAAGGTTTCATGACCTTAATAAGCTATTACACTACTTTCGCCGATTTAAAGTGGTCCGATTTCCGCTATCTATGCTGCTTCCTGATTTATACCTTTATTTAACCCTATCATTTCACGCCGCTCCCAACATTCTACCACTCTTTATTCTACATACCTTGACCTTACCTTATTTTTTTCATTTTTCTTATTTTTTGAAATCTATCTTTTCGCGCCGCTTCCGGAATTTCGCCACGCTTCAATTTATACACTTCGAACCGCTTCCAACATACTTTCACCCTTTTTTTTTACGCATTTTAGTCTTACTAAGTATTTTACCATTTAATATTTTCTATTTCAATTTACAATATCTCACTGCTTTCAATATATTACCTTTTTTCTTTTATACATTTCAATTCTCGTTTATTATACTTCAAAAACGATTATCTTAAAGAAAGAAACAAAATTAGTGTTACTAGGCGCGTCGGCCTAGCCGTAAAGATAGCTAATTACTGACAAAAAGGGAAAAGGCAACACCGTCATGTCCTTACCATCTTCCACAATACCTCACCCCTCTATATTAACGTTACCGCTATTACTGCTATCAACGATATCAATGCCAGCAAAGATGTAAGTCTACGCCTTACGTCGAATATCCTTAGGCAAAATCGTAATGGAGGCTTTACCCTCTTCGCGGCGACGCGTGATGACGTCGTTAAACTCGCCTGTATAATATATATACAAACCCCGTTTCCAAGCGGTAATAACGGTCGTGAACTCCTTAAACCACCGGTTAACGCCTAATACTACTTAATATTGGCTTATTTTAGTTATTTGCGACCGCGATTATTTTTCAAAACACCCCGAATATTATATTTCTACCAAAAGAAAGTTTCAAAATTTGGTTAAAACTTACTATAAAGCTAATGGGAACTTTATAAGGTTTCGGTCTACGGTCTTAAAACTACCATAATGGGGACGTATAAACTGAAAGTTCATTCGTAACGGTAACAATGAGCCGAATAATCAACATTTTATAAATAATCGCCAACGGAATCACTCGCAACCATGGACGCGATATACGATACGCAAGGCGTATTTATTAATAGCCCGAGATCACGAACCTGAGATTACGAACCCGAATACGCTACTCCAACGCCTTACGCGCTGGAAAGGCCTCGCGATGCACCCTAACGATAAGAAACTCGAGGCGGCGAAGCAGATCCAACTTGTACTCCTTATATAGAGAAAAGAAAGTTAAAGGCATACGTACGAGTGGACATAAAATATACGAACCCTAATATAAATACGCCAAGCTATGTTTACGGTATAAAAGGGCCCTTACAAATAATAGGGTCTTTATCTGTAATGAAAGAGTAAGGTTTATAACCTTAGAAGCCCCCACTCCTCCCCCTAGAAGCTAGGGAAGGGGAAAGAAAAAGGGGGAGAAAGGGACATAGTAACAGTGGCAGCGAAAAAAGACGAGGCGGCGGCGACAAGGCTTAACAGGGTAGAGGCGGTGAGCAGGGTAATAGCTATTAACGAAATTATACTCGATAAGAACGGGTTGTTAGTAACGGTAGCGGCGGCGACTATTATAATAGCGGCGGCACATCGGAGCTCTTGCGCCAAACGGCGCCTAGACGTTATATTTTTACGCGGCATCTATTGAGAGGAAATGTTAAAATATAGGTGTTAGTTAAGTAACCTACCTATTAAAACAGCTTGGTTTGATTAAGTAAAACAAAGGTTAAATTAGGATATAAACTTATATTAGCTTCAATTACGCGTTTTTCAGGGGAAAAAGAAAGAAGTTTTGCCTAAACCGATAACGATATATCTTTTTATACTAACCTAACACATAATAACGCAATCACTCCTACGTAATAACTCCTACGTAATCACCATTACGTAATCATCTCCTGCAATACCTACGCACTTACTTCTATCAAAAACTACAAAAGGCGCCATTATCAATCATATTGCTACTATTTAGCTACACCAACCAAGCCCTAACTATAATCACTACTGCAACCAAACCTTAATAATTCCAAATAAGCTACAATTACTACCGCGGCAAAAACTTACTAATTCGAACCTTTGAAATTAATACCGCAACCATACTATCACTACAAAAACTGCTAATTCGGACCTTTACAACTATACTATTACTATAAAACCTACTAATTTCAACATTTACATACACAAATACACTTCCACTACAAAACCTATTAATTTAAACCTTTACAACCACAACTATACTGCCGCTACTAGGATATAAACACATAAGAAAAAAAATTAAAAAATTCCTGTATAGATATTGCTATATATCCTCAAAAATAGTATACATAGAACAAGTGACAGTACAATATATTACAAGGTGCTCTTCTATTAGGTACACTTTAATGTTTTATGCTGCAGGCTACATTTTTGCAAAACGCAAAGTATATCATACATAAAACAGTCTGAAATGATTATTCCAGGCCATACGACAATGCATGGAGCCGTCTGGATTGTGTATTCCAAAGCGCGCGGAAAAAGGGCCACTGCCCGGATAGGGGGTTTATAACCTCGCATTCGTAGCGTACACTCTCTAGAATACTCCTTCTTAATTATCATCTTTTATTACTATAATACTAATCTAACGATTACTCTTCTACTTACCTACTTCACGTAAATGAGTATTTAGACCTTAACGACAATAATAAGTATTATCGGTTTTGAAATTATCAAATTTAATACTTTAGAAAGGAAATATCCTTGGTTTTATATAAATTAACGAATTAAAATCGCTTCAAAGACATTTATCAATTAATAAAACTACGATTTTGAACTATTAACAATTAACTTTATAGGTATCAATAACGAAACCGAATGTAAATATCACGTCAAAAACATTTTAAAAACCCGAAATAAACCCTAAGTAAGTCGCTCTCATTTTGGTGACCCTTTAGAATAATAAGCTTTGGTTTAATAGGTGGGTTATATACACAAAATTTGAAAGCTTTTTTTTAAAGATTTTTAGATATTACGGCCCTTACCATTTTCGAAATACGTTATAAGTCGATCGAATACTATAATGAGTCTTTTTGTTTATATTGTAGATAGGTTGAGAATGTTACATTCTATGTTACCAAATGGTGTAAAAATCGGTATTTTACGAATACCAAGCATATATTAGATTTTTGATAATACTAAGATGAAACATATTAAATTATATCGTCGTATTTGTTGTTTTTCAAGTTTTACTCAAATTATTGATAGCTAGTATTTTTTTATCCATATCAATTAACTCTCTTGGCTTACCCTTAATACGTACTAATTTATTATTATTATGCTCAAAACCCTCTACTCACTGCTTCATTGCATTTAATTTGACTTTCTACTTGTTCGTCAACCGCAATACTTATATTGACTTTTAATATACTTTATTTACTTTAAAACTACGTTCCTTGTTAAAACTTTGTAAATCCTGGAGATTGTTGGAGCGAATACGAGTGATAGGGATTGAAATTATATTTTTACGGGTATTTACCTTTCGTTACGTTGCATGATATACTTTTATTAATTTTTTTTGCAATGGTAACCTGAGTTTACAAGGTATTCAGATACTCGTTAATATTTAAAAATCGGGTTATATGTTATGAACTTAAGCTGTGAGCCGTCAGTCAGAGTTATGAGTCATGTGAAGTAAGGTATACAATGTTTTGTCGTGTCTAACCCTTATAGTGTGGTTAGCGTAATTCAGGACGTTTGGATTATTAGTTCTTTTGACATGGTGCAACGTTTAAGAGAGCTGACTCACATCAACTGATAGAAGCTACGCTAACCGGCTTAAGCTTGCTAAGTAAGACCATCACATTTTAAACGAATGATTCACTTCGATTTTAGGCGTTAAAAAATAGGTAAAATTTAAAAGATTCCTTAATTATTTCGTATATATTTGAGGTTAAGTTCACTAAGATATATATATAGTTAAAGCTATGGTTAATTGCTATAGCGGGGTATATTCAGTACCTAATACCAATATCTAACTTTTCTTTTATAACTCCCCAGCCATTATACGGTTTTATACTTAATTTCCATTCTTTAGTAAAACTTTTTAAGGTTATTAGCTACTTGATAAGCATATTTAAAATACGTTTCTTTTTAAGTGCTATGGGAAAATATATTTATCGAGAGTACAATATAAAATTACATGTTTATTAATTAGAATGAAATGGTTTTCAAGTAGGTGTAGTTATATTTTCAATGTATTTGTCTACCTTAATTACAAGTTGTAGGTTTATCTTGATCGTTGTTAATAATAATAAAAAAATAATTTCCCTTTCATTAGTACGTATGTTATAATGAAGGAGGGAGGTATTATTGGTATAAAAAGGTGGTTATGAAAGGGGAAGTTTTTATATTCTTAGGGGGGATTTACGGAACTCTTTATAGAATGAGTGGCAGAAAGGTTAGTATTAGCGTTTTTCATGCTGTATTAAACCATTTGATGGCTGGAACCTTTTACACGATATTACGGTATTCTAAGCCGCTCCGAAGCGATTATTAAGTATCTATTATACCTTTTTCGTTTGCTAGCACCTTTTACCACTTTTCATATTATATTGGAGGCGGGGGGGGGGGGGGGGTGCCAGGGGGTTATGTTACAGACAGGTGTTTAGGCTAATGATCGCCAAAGATCTAGCCCTAGTGGTTTCTATGTTTCTACGGTGCTTGGAAGCCGCTTGGAAGCCGTACGGAAGTATACTCTCACCTGTTACATGGCCGGGTTACCCTTTTTTCTGTAGCTCTGTAGTAGCTCCTCAACAAGGGTTTCTTCTCTTCTTCTCTTCATCAAGGATTATAGATCGTATCCAACCACCTTGAGCGGCAGCTCCGGCCTAGTCCCTTCATATTTAATAACCCAAACAAGATTATAAATCTAACATGATATATATTCCTCGTTATTAATATTCTTTTTCTTTAGTATTTGTCAGCGCTGATGACATTCCATTAACTTATTTGTTTAACTTAACGGTCTATATCACAACCATCCGTTGACTTAATGTAAAACTTCACCTGGGTTATACGAAACGTCGCGGTGCCGTTAATAGTTTCACTAACTACTTCAAGATTGGCGATACTCAAAATCTTGAATAGGCAATCCTATTTACCTGGCTCCAGCTATACGAGAACTTTACTATACAAAAGTAAAACAAGAAAGTCGATTGTTGTAGGGCCGTTTATAATATTAAAAATATCATTGACCTAATGCTGTACCGATTCCTTCCGTAATTCCTTCAGTATTTTACCGTAAGCTACAACTCGCTTCTAAATACTTACTAATAACGGTCATAAACCAATCAAATGTAAATACGCATCAAAAACTAATAAAGTTAATACTAAGCCATAAAAGCCCACAATATCATTTAAACCCTTCATTACTATCTAAAAACATGTTTCCTAATCCGTAAAACTTCTAATCTTCAATATAATGATATTGTAAAATTTACAGAGTAACGCGTATATCGCTTCAATCTTCTTGATACTTTAGTAAACCTTAATAAACACGTGTTTATACTAGATTCCAATCATATTAACGTTTACCTAAAACTCCGCCATCGAGAAATTAATACCGGTATCATAAATGACGATATCAGGTCAATTGAAGTAAATATTAACCTATAACATCCTTAAAGTTTCCCATATATATTTCGTCAATATGAACTTAAAAAGTTTAACCTACTACTCACACCTATTCACGAAATATACTTCATCAATTTAAACTTCTACATTACTAATTAATACAATATCAATTTGATAAGTACTTAATTCAGTATATCCATTGGTATTTGTTCCTCTTTTTTTTAACCATTATTGTTATCTACCTCTTCGTAACTCAATTCGTTTATTATTACGTAACGTAAACATTTTATTTAAAATAGCGATTCATAACGTTATAAATTTCGCGAAAGGTTTTCACTCGCGTTAAAAAAGTTAGGTAATAATCCTTGGCGTAAGCTATAAGAATCTTAGAAAATAATAAGTGAGAATCAGAAGGAGAAACTTCTATTTACTTATAAATATTTAACAAGGATATTATTTTTGTATAGAAAAGGTTATAAAGCTCTCCATTATACTTCTTTACGTTATTCCAAATGTTCTCAAAATCCTTAAAGAGTTTATAATTAATATTAATCATATTAACAGGTGGGGGGGGGGGGAAGTTGCGATAATTGTTTCAATCGTCGATAGTGTTTCGTTTCAATTCAAACCTTAAGCTTTCAAAGTTGCGATATTTAAGGTAATTGCCAGTTGTTTAACCCGAGGGATAAATTCCTATAATAGAACGTATAATAAACTTGCGCGTGTTAACGTACCTATCATATGAATCTTTTTCTTAAAGGATTTAGCGATTATTGAAGAAATATTGAGGGATGAAACGGACTCAAACATAGGAAAATATCTGCGGAATTTAACGATTCTAATTAATTAACCGGATAACTCCAATATCAATACCTTTTTCTATGTTGGCAACTACTATTTCACGCGCTTTACCTCTTTTAAAAGAGTATTCCGCATTATCACGTAGGGGTACTAGGATATCAAACAAATCAATAGGTTCCTTATCGTCGAAGCGTAAAAACGTTTAACTTAATTAGAGATTAAAGGGAGGTCTTTTGAAATGCATATAAAAGCGTTAAAAGTTCTTAACACCTTTTCCTTTAGCACATGAGTCTTTAATGCATTCCTAAAATTAAGATAATTCGAAAAGAGTCTCTACTAGCTTGGTAAAGTTTTTTCCTAACACTTATACCCTTCGTCGTTTAAATTTAGCTTTCAACTTAAACTTGATATTCTTCTGTATCCTCTTCTACATATCAATAGTCCAGTCGTAAAAAAATCCACGATATTTACGGAAAGCATGGTCGCCACAATTATGGTCTTCACCACCGTTTCATTCGATAATATAATAGCCAACAAAGTTAATTAGATACCTCTCGATTAAATTTTCGTCGATATTAGGCCCCCAAAAGTCTTAATTATAATGCTTGAAAATAAGGGATCCCGAAGCTTTAATTACCTTTAATACTTCTTCAATATATGAAATCTTGATGTTTTGGCTAACGTAAAACTTGGTAGTTGAGGGACTTGTAAATTCGGGGGCGTATGGACTTAGTAATTAATTATAAAGTTACGTAATGTGGCTCTATTAGTGCGACTTAGTGATTCTTAATATTTTCGCTTAAAACAGCGTTCTTAACAATTAAATTAGTGTAGGGAATATGAAAAACATAAAGTAAAGGAGAAAACTTCGTATTTAGGATAAACGTTTAGTGTAAAGTGTAAGGTTAAAAGTTGTTTATTATTATTGCTTATTTAGTGCGGAAATTAGTCACTTTTACAATAATGATACCCGTAATAGCACTAATTTTGCTGTTGACTAATTTAATGACCTTCAAAACTTTGAATGATTAACTTCAACGATTTTGTTCAAAAAAAATCTAGTAAAGATTTTCAAGTATTCAAATAGAGATACCATCGCTACCTCTAACCTGCTGTAAAAACTAATACAACATAAAAGTCTTTTTTACTAACTGCCATGGAAATTGAAAAAATAGTAAAGGCTGTTCGTAAAAATCTTTCCTTTACCCTAACCACCATTTAATGTAAAGCATAACCGGAAAGTAACTTCTTCTTTTACTTAGCTTATCTATGTATAACTTAATAAGAACTGATTAGTATTTTGTGATGATCACACTAAATACCCGTGAGTATATAGAAGGTGTCAGAGGGTTTATATTATCAAGAAGGTAGCAGAGGTGCTGAGTGAACAATATCGCAACCGTGCAAATATGATCAAAAGCCGTGAGGCTATTGAGAATATACTGAGACTGAATACTTAGATTGACAACTGAAGAGCTATGAAGGAAATACTATCTATGTGGTGCTGACCGTGTCCTTATATCCTTTATCCTTCATACCGTCTTCAGTACTGTCCTGGGTTGGATCATACTGGATCGCTATGATCCTCCGTTCTCTGGATCATCTTGGATCGCTATGATCCTTCATGATCCATCACGTGACTTTGCTTAGTCATCGTAACTGACATAAGAGATGTTCCCCGCCTGATGTGTTAGACTTCAGGCTTCTCAGTGGCGCAGTTGCATACTTGCCCGTTTCCTGACCCAACCGCTGTCTGGGTCATGACATATTGGTAGGGCTTTAGATGTTGCAATGTTATCGATTCAATTGATCGAAGTAATAATAGTATTACGTGGTCAAGTAATGGATGCATTGTTCTAGGTTTGGCAGACCGCTAGCCGGTCTACTCAGTAATTTGTATGGCCAATTGATTGGCCCATGCCCTAGTGTGAAGTGGGCAAATACCGTACTTGACTTGCAGTTAATAAAGTAGACTCACAAAACAATACACTAAACTTGCAGTCAGTATAATCAACTTCACTGTAAGTAAAGTAGACTTACTGCACTATAATTACTACTATTTCAACAGTAGTGATATATATTGTATGGGTACGATTGGCATCCATTTAAACCCTTTATATGTTTTATAATGATATTTCATAATATACTCTCTAGTATTATAAAGTGTTTTTCTTCAAAAAAATACAGCAATAAAATATTTTAAGTTCGTGAAGAACAATAAATTATTGTTATTAAAGAAGCGAATGTTATGGAATTGGTTTGACAAAAATAGGATTGATTGAAATAAAATTGGTGGTTTGTATGTGAAAGTGTAATGGGTCATTTTGACCTAATTCAATGGGCGGTGAGTATAGACTTTCCCTGCAAAATTGGTTGCAAGCTGATGTGTCAGCAAGGTCGCTGTATAGTCTAACATTTTCGGCATGACGTCTTTCGTTCAGCGTTATAAATACATGCCTAGGATTCCAGATGTTGATCACTTGGATGACTTTTAACGAAAGGCAAACCGTTCTGACTAAAGTCACTTGTATGAAGTAACACAATTTTTATATGCATAATGAGTGTGAAACAGCGACTGCCTCTATCAGGCTCTTCCACCGAATTTCTACAGTTGGGGACATCTCGACAAGCTTCAAGCTTCGCAAGCTCATGTACAGGTCCCCCGCGAAAAAAATCTTCACAAAACCTGCACAAAGCGGTTCCTTCGCCTGACCCAGTGAGCGAAGGCGGCCCAGGTATCGTATATGAATCGATCTTCTTGTATGCTTCAACCAGTGAACACGGGCGGCCCGGGCATGGCATATGAATCCATCTTCTTGTATATATCAACCTTGATCCCCGGGTCCTCAGGCGTATACAACTTCATTCCCGGCACCCCCTCGGGCTGCGCAGTGCCGGAGCCCTTGACGATGAGGTTCAGGCAGAAGGGGTAGTTCTGCGCGCCGTCCGGCTTGTAGCCCTCGTGCAGCGCAATCGTCTCGGTGCGCAGCACGTACGGCCCCGGCGCGATGCTGGCGGGGACCGTGACGGACCAGCTGTAGTTGCCGGCGGCCATGTCGTCGCTGGCCCAACGGTTCTGCTGGCGCACGCCCTCGGGGGCGCCCGGGACGAGGCCGGCGGCGTCGATCTTGAAGAACTTGAGCGTGGTCTTGTCGACGGTCGCGCAGTCGCCGTTGGCGCAGGGCGCGAGGTAGTCCAGCATGGGGCCCTTGTGCGAGAGGTAGGGCCAGTCGCGCGTCCAGTAGAGGGTCATCTTGGAGCCGGCGGTGACGGTGGCGGAGAGCGCGCCCGGGGTGGCGCCGATGTGGCAGATGATGTCGGGGCTGGCGAAGCCCCGGGGGTAGATGGGCCCGTTGTCTTTGACTTGCGGGATGGACCACGCGACTATCTTTGGCTTTTGTGGCATGAATTGCATGTCGGAGTTGTAGCCCTGATAGCTGTGCGGTCGGTCAGTGTGAGGTCTTGTGTGGGACGGCCTTGTGTTCTGAACATGGAAATCACTTACTAGACGTTATCGGCTCGAATGCCTGTGATGTGGCCATGTGCTGCTACGTACCCTGCCAGGACGGAAAATGCAGTGGCTAGCTGATTGAAAGAGTGCATTTTGTTTGATCTGACAAAATTTCAAGAATATATTGTGAATGAATGCCGGTCTACAGCGATAGGTTGAGGTGGTTTTTACAATGAAAGTGAACTGGTCAAAGGCTGAAGCGCACTGGGGTGTGATATCGAGTGTCTGGGACTGTCAACTGGTCATGTAGACTGCCATGGATTTGACGCAAGTTTATACGCATCGTCAAGGAACACATGACGTAGGTGCATAGTATTGATTTTTGTTTGTAGTATGTTTTGTGCATATATGGAGTCAGCGTTGGTTCCGTCCCATCTGCAGAAGCCTTGGCCAGGCAAACGATCTTGGTGTTTCAAAGCCTGGGTAGTGCTGTCCACCCAAGGACTGCCTCTCCAATCGAATCATCTTAAAACAATCTGTATATACGGGTTGTGGATTCCAGATTGCGGGACTCGTCTATATGTCACTGATGCCGAGTACAGTATGGCATCATCCGACATCGTCTGAAGACCTGAAGACCAGCAGACCCGGCCGTTGCCAAGCCAAGCGCAGCTTCATTGCTTCAAACCACACTATTCTCTATCGACAATCCACCCGATTCGAGTGACATAGGCATACCAAGGTAATTAGGTACCCTTGGATGGGATCACTAAATCGTCTTCTCTTTGTGGGGTGTGGAATCTACTTCAGACGCTAGCAAGATTCGGAGGTTGACAGTGATACTGTCACCGCCCAATTGGGAAAATGTATGCGAGAACACGAGAATTGCACCCAGAGACTGGTAGCATGGAGGATTGATGTGCATGCCAAGCATGACTTATACTGGGGAAATAGCTACCCACTGTTATGGGGGGGATGTCTGGAGAACAAAAGGGGTATCCGTGGCACTAGCCAGATTAGAAACAACAATACAAATCCACCCTTCACCCCTCAAATATCCTCCTAGAAGACCTCACTTCCCAATTGTAATGATCTGGTAACCTGTGCAGTCTTTGAAATTCCTGTCAAACCTCCCTGATTCGCAGTCAGAATTCACTAATACGCACAAACGAGAGAACGAGTATAACGTACGCGAGAACGAGTATAACGAGACAGAAAACGAGAAACCATACAACGAGTACGATGCGAACGTGAACGAGAACGAGAAAACATCACACGAGAACGAAAACCCCACGAACCTTACAATGTCGGGCTGGCTACGTAAAACTAGACCGAATAAGGTTGGAAAAACAAGTAAAGGATAGATTATCTAAATTTATAAACCTGATTCGAGAAATACGACCACCTAACGTATATACTACACTAAGAGATTTTATTATATTAAAAGCGAAATAATATCAATAAGCTATAATAACTATATAATTAGCTACCGTTACATATATTATACCTTTTAAGATAAACTTTACAAAAATATTTACAGGATAACCTAGCGAGAGCGCGAACGACTATATCGAGGATGTGTGAATCATAACAGAGATACAATTATAAAACGACAACCTTATTAAAAAGAATTGTAAAAGTTGTTTTAAAACGAGATTAAAAGAAGAGGCGGTTAAAGGGTATTGTAATATACCCAAAGAAAAGGGGTAATAGTGTGACAATTTCAAAACACTTTTTAGAGCTTGTTTTAAATCTCACCTAATAATAATTAACAATGGGGTGGTAATAAAAGTAAATTCGTTTAAAAGACGTACCTACAAAACATTGGTCGAATACGTAAGGAAAACAGATAAATTCGCCGCATAATGCCTTTATATATTGTAAAAGGAATTAAGGAATAGATTTCTAGCTTACCTTACGGATAATATTTGGAACGCCGACATAATGTTGCAGGCGAAAGTTACCGATCGCCTAGTCTTTAAAGACCTTATAGACCAGAATAGAATATATAAAGACGAGGTTATTGTAAAGGGACTGTGGCTGGAGCTGTCGCTTAAGGTAGTTGGATTCTGTGTTTAAACCTCTATGAGGAAGAGGAAGGAGAAATCCCTGCTAGAGAGCGGTTATGGAGCTAAGATAGTATAGCCTTTTCCCCAGTCATGTGACGTGTCCTCAAGCGGCTCTCTCCCTACTCTAGAGCATTGCAGGAGCGAGTAGAACTACCAGGGTTAGATCCCTGGTAAATACTAGCTAGGCACTAGCCTGTAATAGTTATATACAATATTATGCGGGAAACGATAATCGTAGTAATTGTGGTTTTTAGTTGTAACAGAAGCCCTTTTTTTAATAAGACGAAAAATCAAAAGATCCCTAAAAATACCCAATGGAAAAAGTATTTGTAAAAACTATTATAAGGTTAATATAAAAATAACTGGATAGTCTAATACAACGAGACAATAGGCGAAATTCTCTTCATAACTTACAGAATACTTGCGGGTATTAAAATTTATATTAAACCTACTTTTAACCTATCTTTTAAGCGATAATGGCTGACTCTCAGAGCTTGTATTAACGGGAAAATGGAGTAGGCAATAAATAACAATAATAATAATAATAACAACAAATGTAAAATAACGTATATGTGGATATTACTTTATACCCTCATAGATAGTATATATAGGTCAAGTGGCAGTGCACTATATTGTAAGGGGCCTTCCTACAGAGTGTATGATAACGTATTACGGTGCAGGCTGCACTCTTATAAGACGCAAAGTACACCATGCATGGAGCGGTCTGAAATATGTATTTCAGATCATACAGCAAGACATGGAGCAATTTAAAATAGTTATTCCAAACCGCACAGCAATCTATGGAACGGTCTGAATTAAGTATTCTAAAGCGTACGGCAAAAAGGGATACTGCCCGGATAGGAGGTTTATAAACCCTAATCCATAGCGTACACCTTTTGGAATACTCTTTTCTAATTTATCTTTACTATAATAATAATAATTTTTAACTACTTTTTTACTTATTTACTTTACGTAGATAAGTTTTAAACTTTATCGATATTAATTATTAGCCAACTCAGTTAAATGTAAATAGCCTGAGAAAAAAGAGACAAATATATGTGAAATACCTATAACGAGATGTTATAACGATACCGATTATTTATAGCTTAATACTAAATTTTTACAAGAGTTATATGAGATATATATAAGGATTGTAAAAGTTTATTAATCTGAAGAAAAATAACATTGATATAATGCCATTAACTTTTATTTAACGTTTTATTTATTAAAAGCCCCGTTACATTATCATTCACCCTTATTTAACGTTTTAACGTACCTGGGCACTTTTTGGAAAACTTTTTATTACGTATCAGTATACGTAAGCCAAAACGACTAAGTTTCAAAACCTTTCGTTAGAACACGTCCGATGAAAAATCGATAAACTACATTGTTTGTAAAATACAGGAGCAGTTACAAATATAACATCTAAACCATTCCCTTAATTTAAAAGCAATTACGAACATACCATCCGAATTACTTACTTTACTAAAAACAGCCACGATACACCAATTCGGACCTCTTAATAAACACCGTATTATACACTACATCTTCTAATACTTATACTTTCTTTACCCTATTCGCCTTATACTTCCTTTACTTTATTTAATTTCCTACGTTCGCTTTGTATATTTCGAATTTCATTTTTACGACGTTTAAGTTTTTTATGATCGCCTAGCTAATGTAACTTTATTAAACGCTAATAAAACCAATTTCAAGTTCCTTACTAATTTATAATTACGTTTTATTTACATATTGTTTAAAATTTATTTATACTAGCAAATGTTAATATACTCCATTTTGACTATTTAAATTATATTACTTACTATGTATTAGCTATATATTACCCTATACTTTAAAACCCCCTGAACTTTAAAATTTATATGTATCCAAATCCAACTAAAACGCGAAACCAGTAATTTACGACAATTTAATGGACTAAGTATATATAGGAATTACTGTCCCCAACCGCTCCAAAATATCCATAGTTATGGCCCTAATACTAACAATAACGGAGGAAACCAACGTTTACTTCAACCTCGAAGTTAAACATATGGGAATTAAGAAGGTTATAATATACGAAATCTATTTATGCCTTTGGGATAATACCATTGACTTACCAGTTAAAAAAATAGACCTATATACGACAAATATGTATATTTTAACAGTAAATTTCCGTTATTAAGAAGAGAAAACCTCAGGAATTGATATATTAAATAACCTTTATAAAAGATTCTAGAATTGTAAGTTAGGCATGTGATGAATAGAAAATCCCTCCATTATTAAATATTTACGAATTTAACTACGAAATAAATGAATTAATACCTTAAGAAAAAGAAATGAACGCTTTACAAAAGCTTTATTCAAAATAATATGATTTAACGACTTGCCAAATTAAGAGGATAAAAATGTATATTAAACGGAATTTGTAGAAGTATATTACTTAAAGTTTTGGTAGACCTTAGACGTTGCAACGTTGTCGATTCGATTGGTCGAAGTAATAGTAGTGTTGCGTGGTTAGATGGTGGATGTATTGTTTAAGGTTTAGCAGACCGCTAGCCGGTCTGCACTGTAATTTGTATAGCCAATTGCTTGGCCCTTTCCCTAGAGTGAAGTGTAGCGTACTGTACTCAACTTACACCTAATGCGGTAAGTTTTTACAAAGCAATACACTTGTAGTACAGTTAAATTTACTATAATTAAAGTTGACCTATTGTATTGTATATAATATTATTTCAATACTAGCGGCTTTTTAGTTTGTGCGCATACGCTAGTGTGGCTGACCAATCTTTTTCAGTTACTACCGAATTATTTCTTTACTAACTGGCTAGACTCCTATCAATTACAGTTGACTTCCATACTGAATTGCACCCAATTGTATGCAAATTGACTATATTTGACCTTAATTGCTCCGTTGCTCCGAGGTCCGAATTTATTAACTTTAACAAAAAGTTCTATCGCTACAGCTTTTTGCAACTTCAACTGTGCCAGCTAAACAGGTCGTTATTATCAATCTCCTGGCAGTTTTCTAATTTTCCAGCATATCCTTATCCACCATCAAGTGATTTAGGCTTTCCGGACGGTTTATTTACATATCCCCTAATGCGTATAGTTAGTTTGTTGCTGTTTATAAACCTTTCCAGAGATTTATTTAACGTGGTCTTCGTTATGACATCTGTAGGATTATCTTTGTTATCGATTTTTCGGAACTCTTTAATCTCCTTCCCTTTGTAGGATTCGCGGAGTATTATCACATCGATTATTAGGCGTTTTTTTTTGGTGGTTCCGAACTTTAATAGGTACTCGAAGAAACTCCTTAAGTCGGTATAAATCACTACCGGAATAAAGGGAATCTTTAGCTATTTGGTAATAAAGTTAAAGGTTTCTCATAACGTTATACCTACGTTAACGCCCTCTATTATACGGTATACCTCCAAAGTTAATACGCTTTGTGTAATCCTTTTATATATAACAGAGGTTTAATAGATTATGTTACCGGTAATATTAAATCAATCTTCCCGTTTATCTTCGTTAATAAGGGTTATTAGGAAGCCGATGATTAAAGATAAGTCGGTATTATTTGTAAAGAAATCGTCCGTAAAAATTATTAGCTTAGCTTTTGAAAGATCGATTGGTATTATATTAATTTCGCGATATAGGTTTCGCATTTGTTACTTTAACTTTTTATTCAATCGATTAAAGGCTTTATCCGTTAGTATTTATATTTGTGCCGTAATAGATAAATTGTATAAGGCTTTCGGTTGGTATAAAGTGGCAATAAAGTTACCCCGTATACGTTATTCCGAGTACCGTTAAGTCTTAGCCTTATTAGTTTTGTCGATTATAATAAACATAATGCCCTGGCCTTTTTAACTAAAGTTTGAACAGATATTAATACTAAGTATACGAATTAACGATTTATTAAATTTAAGTTGGTTGTTTTCCGTTAATGTCATTACCAGACTATAATTTTAGAACTTGGAGTTTTCTATTGTTTATTATTTCTATATTATAAAATTAGCTATTCCAACAAAAAGGGTATCGTTCATTTTTATATTTACTATACCGAAGTCTTTTTTCATGTTTTTAATAAGTACGGATCGTATGTTGAAAACTTTATCGCTAGCCGTGATTTAAAATGTAATTAGTAGGTAAGAAATTAATAGACGCCCGCTTTAGTTAGTTTAAACAGTGGTTTAATATACCGTATTACCGTTTTTTGTTGATAGATGGTACGGAGTTCCTGTGGTAGATTTAATAGTATAATTAGCTGTAGATTCGTTGCTAATTGTATATAGGTTTATGTAATATTACTGCTATTAAGTGTAAACTTACCTTGAGTTTTGACTAGTAAACTTGTTACTAAATTAATTACTAAACGTTAATTGATTTTTAAGACCATTAGTAACTATATATAGTTTAGCTTTTGCCTTTATCGTCGTATTTTTAAACGATTAGCTGTAACTTTTTATACGGTCGCCCTGTAATCTCACCTTTGACTTCGTAAATTATCCTCAATTTAAAAATCGTAACGTTTGAGTTTTGGAGGTTAAAATTAGTTTTCGGTATAAATTATACTATACCTCGAATTAGTAGGCTGTTGATTTCGACTTCATCGCTTTCTTGAAAAGGTTTGCCGGAAGTTTTAATAATCTCTTGTATCCTGGGTTTTACTACTAAGTCTTCGTTATCCTTTTCTTTTCTATTTACCCAATTAGTATTGTAAATGCGGCTCGGTATGTATTTTTTCTTTTTAATATTCTTTTTTTTCAGAGGTCGTCCACGCCGGCGGCGTTTTATCGGCTTGTTAACAATAGGTGAAGGAGAGTCGTGTTAGTTCGGTCGTTCTGTTTATAAGGCTTAAGGGTCTTTATCTTTAATACCGCTAATATAGGGTTTGACTTAGGTAGTTCGGAAGGATATAGGGCTATTAGTAGTTTTAATAATTATTTTAAAGTTTGCGATACTTAATATCTTATATAATCCTTCTTATTTACCCGGGTTTCGTTATACGAGGACTTTACTTTATAACAGTAAAGTAACTACGTTGATTATTATATGCTCGTTTTTAGTGTTAAGGGTATTATTAACTTGACGGCGTGCCGATTCCCTTTGCAGTTCCCTTAAAGCTTTGTTATAAGCCGTAGTACGTTTTTAAGTACTTGTCGAAGGAGGAGATTTACTCGTTAGGCGTAGATAATCTTTAAAACCTAATAGTATTAGAACTAGGCTGTTAAGGCCCATGGTGTTATTAAGGCCTTTCACTGATATTTATAAGCGTGTTTCCGGATTCATAAAGCTTTTAATTCCCAGCGTGAAAATTCCATACCCTCAGCTAAATAAATAGTATACCTTTTTAACCTTTTTAATATTGTATTAGGCGTTTATAAGTACTTATTTTTATTAAATACCCATTCTTTCAATATTTTCCTAAAATTTTGTTGTCGTAAAGTTGGTACCGGTATCGTGAACGACGATGTCAGGTGGACTTAAGTATGTGTTCATTTATAGTATCCTTAACGTTTCTTACGTATCTTTTTCCGAAAGAGATTTTAGAAATTTGACTTCGTAGAAAAAGGTTGCGGAGTAAACGACGTATAAAATAAACTTGTTATCTAAGTAAAATATATTAATAAATATTTTATAGTTGAAGTCTTCATTATCTTTTAGTGTAAATTTGAATTTCCGGGATGCTTAAGTTTATGTTTAGTAGTAGTGATAAAGCTTTTTAATAGCTTTTAGGGTGAAGTTTTTTATATCGTTATGTTTTGCCAACTTTAGCATTTTATATAGTTTATTAATAGTTAGGTGGTTAAAATGCCGGTGTAATTGACTTATTTCCGGTTCCGTTAGGTTTAACATTGTTTCTTTCGGATCTTAAAGATAAAATCATTGGTACCCTTACTTAAAGGCGAGTTGAAACCTTTGGCCGTTTATAATCAACTCGTTTACGTTAATATTAAAGTTAACGTCGAAAGTCTTTATGTTCTTTAAGTAAAAGTAGGAAAGGGGTAGGGGTTTTAATGATATGGAACGTGATCGTTTTTATACCAGTTTGAATTACCGTTATCCTTAGTAACGATAGTTGTTCACCTAGGTTAAAACTAACTTTAGGTTTAACAACATCGTAACGATTAATCTTTATAGCTAAGGTGTTTTCCCTCCACAGTATTATATATTGCGAATAACCTTTTTTTAAGTGCCTTGCCGCCTTAGTATCTGGCATAATACCTTGAAATATATAATTCGTAAAACAATTACCAAGGTTAAAAGTATATAAGAGATTATAGGTATAGTTGGGGTAAAGGTAAAAGTTTTTACTGCTTAAACGGTATAAGAAGGTATGATCGGCTAGTTATCGAGTCACTATATTAAAAGTGGTATTTTTGTGTTACTTAATTTATTTGGGGGTGTTAGCGGTATTTGTTGACTTATTAACTTTAGCATTTGCTACCTAGTTTAAATAATCTTATTCTGAAGTAGTAGGGTATTAGACGTAATACATTGCTTTTTTGTTGTTACATTCGGTGGGGGTGGCGAGTTAACTAATAGTCGGCTTTACCCCAAATCTAATATTTATTGTCATTAACTAAACGATCGTGCTTACGGTTAATAAGTCCGCCTAAATATCGTTAGTGTTAGTATGGGTGTTGCCTTTGGTTTAGGGCAAAGGTTAATAGACCCAACCGTAGGCGTTGTAAGCTTCCGTACTTGCGGTCGACGTAATTAATCACCGTAAGTTCTTTTTTATTTACGTTAAGGAAGGTACCGGCTTAGGAATATATATCGAGAAAGTTTGGTATACGTGTTATTACGGTGGTAAGCGAGGAGCGTAGCTGGTTAAAGAAGCTTTTATAGGTGGTATTTGGGCGTTATACGACGTATTCGAACTTACTAACGCCTCTAATAGCTACGCGTACCTATTTGCGAATTATAGCTCTATTAGCGTAAGTTTTCCCAATTAATTTCTAATATATCATTCGCTTTTTAAGTATTTGATTAAAAATATTTATTAGCGATTTCTCCCTTTTTTATTCTTCTTTACTATTATTGTAATTTACCGTATAGTGACCCAATTTGTATGGTATTACGTAAAGTGGACATCGTATTCGAAGTGACCCTTTATATCATCATAAATCTCGCGGAATATGGTAGTATTCATCAGGAAGGTTGAGTAGTAGTTTTTGGCGTAACCTATAAGGATTTCAAGGAATAGTAAGTGAAAATTCAAAAGTAGGAACTTTATTTACTTGCAAATATTTAGGAAAGGAACCATCTTAATGTCGAAAAGGTTATAAGGCTTTTCTTTATATTTTTCTATATTATCCTAAATCTTGGCGAAATTCGTTATTAACTTTTAATTGATGTTGACTATTTTAATAGGTTTTAGAGAGAGGTCGTGATAGTTATCCTAGTTTTAGTTAATGTTTTTTTTAGCGGTTTAACTTTTAGAGGTTTCGAGGCCTAGTGTTAAGGGTAATTACCAGTTGCCTAACCCGAGGTATAAAATCCTATAGTAGGGCTTGTGGTAGGTTTGCACTTGTATTTGTATTTAAAGAGAGAAGGTTTTTAAGGGTTTTGGCGGTGGGATTGCTAAGGGACGATAGGTATTTGAAGGTTTTAGGAAGCCTAACGATTTTTCTTAATTAACTGATATAAATCGTTAACGTTAATACCTCTAGCTGCGTTGGTAACCCTCGTTTCGCGTTCTTTTCCGCCGTTAAAAGCGTACTCCGCGCTATCACATAGAAGTACTAAGCTGCCGAATAGGTTAATATATTCCTTATAGTTAGTACGTAAAGAGGCTTGGCTTAGCTATGGCTAAAAAGGAGTTTCTTTAGAATGTATATAAGGGCAGAAAGGTTTCTCAACGCCTTTTCCTTTGGATTATGAGTCTTGGGGGTATTTTTTAAACTTGGCTAAGTCGAAGAAGGTTTATACTAACATCGTGGTACCTTATGCTTAAATTAGTATTTCCTGTTTCTCAATTTTAAACTTAAGCCTTAACTTGACCCCTTTTTAAACTACTTTCCATATATCTATTATCCAATCTTTCAAGAAATTACAGTACTTATGAAAAGTACTATTGGGGTCGTGGTTAATGTTGTACTTAATGATAAAGTATCCGACGAAGTTGGTAAGGTGTTTTTCGGTTGATATTTCGTTAATATTTAGCGCTTAGAGGTCGTTATCATAAAACTTGATAAAAGCGTATCCGAAGGCTTTGATTGTTTTTTTCCGGTTGGGGTTGGTAATAACTTTAAGCTAAGCGCTAGCGATAGAAATATTGATATTTCGGTTTGTATAAGGCTTTGTAGGCGTGTAGAGTGAGGTACTTGGTGATCTTTAGGTGTAGGAACTTGGTATTTTTGGCGTAAAGTCGCTTGAGAACTTGGCGACTTGGCGAGAGGTTGCGTAACGTGGTTTTTTTGACGCGATTTGGTGTTTTCGCTCAGAGTAGCGAATTTAACGATTGAAATAGTATAGTGTGTGAAAAAAAAATGAAGTAAAAGCAAAGGTTTGATGTGGATGATAAGGTCGAAGGTCGGTGGTGATGGTGAAAGGCGAAGGTTGTTTATTGTAAGCCGTGGGACTTTGTCGTTTTTCTGTAGTAGTAGTACCAGTAGTAGTACTAATTTAGCCGTTTGCCAACTTGTTGTTTAAGACATTTAGTGTTTAATCTCAACGCTTTTCTTTAAAAAGTATTACTGAAGATTTATTAATGTTTTTAAGTAGCGATACCGTTGCTTACTTCCAGGTTGCCGTTAAGAACTGACGCAATCCAAAAAGTCTTCTCTGTTTTCCTGCCGTTAAGGACTGACGCAGTACTAATAGAGGCCCTTCGCAAGAATCTTTCCTTTACCCTATTCGCCGTTGTTAACTTAGAGCGTAACCGGAAATCAGTTTCTTCTTTTACTTGGCTTATCTGTGGTTGAACTAACAGGTAGGTAAGTACTGATTAGTATTGGTAGGTCTTAAATGTTGTAATGTTGTCTATTCGATTGGTCGAAGTAACAGTAGTATTGTGTGGTCAAATGGTAGATGTATTGTTCTAGGTTTTGCAGACCACTAGCCGGTCTGCACTGTAATTTGTATAGCCAATTGCTTGTCCCGTGCTCTAGAGTAAAGTGTAGAGTACTATACTCAACTTACACCTAATGCGGTAAGTCTCCACAAAGCAATACACTTGCAGTACACTCAACTTTACTGTAAGTAAATTTGACCTACTGTACTGCATATAATATTATTCCAACATAAAGAAATATAAAAAATAGGTAGTAAAGGATATACGAACTAAAAGACGATTATACGATGTGAAACTACCTAATAGTGTACCCTTACCCCAAGTTAGAAATATAGACTTTAAAGAGGAGTGAGAATAGCCGTAATACTTATTTATCACATAGTTATAATGCACCTCTACATTAACATATATTATAAAGGTAAACCGAATAGTAAACCCCTTTCTAAATACAACAAATAGACCGTTCAACTAAAGCGGAAGCAGCCGAAATACCGAGAATAGCACGTTCGGCTAAAACGGAAGCAGTTGAAATATTGAGAACAACAAGTTTTAGAAAATACCGAACGGTGTAAAACGACAATACGTATCTTACTGACTGATACCTGTTAATTACGACCCTTATTGTAACCTTTTACCGTATCGATTTCCCACTAATATGAGCGATTTTATAAAGTTTATTAATTTCGCTAGGCTTTTTGATGGGGATAAAACCTATAACGGCGAACTATATTATGTATTCAACAACAAAATACGTATTATACCTAATATATATATAAAACTAGATATTAAACCATTTTAATTTTATATCATTTCACACGGTATTCTATCTGGGTATACTAAAAAAATTATATATACCATTTTACGTAAATGGATATATTTACGAAATAGTTTTACTACCTCAAATCCTATTTGGATACGAAAATTAATTACGAACTTTACGATAAGCATTGGATTAGTACGACTTGAAAATCCATTAAAACCTAATAGAATAACACCGGTAAAAGTTTATAGGATTTTTTTCACTATATCATGAGTGAAGTTCTGGAAGCATTTAGTAACCCTAAAACTGTAATATAAAGGAGGTGTACTATTTATTTAAATAATAACAAAAATATACCTCGGAAATCCGGATTTCGACCTTAGACTTTTTTAACTAAAAAAACTATAAAAGAATTGTATATAAGCCTTGAAGTATTATTTGAAACCTTAATACGCCGCAAAGCGAGCCTCGAAATAGTATTTATAGCCAATAAAAATAAAGACGAAAGCTAAATTACCAAAGTAAACCTCGCCGAAACTATTTACCACGTTTTGAATCGAAAATTCAAAGTATATTTAAAGCAGAAAGATCGCCTAAAGTAGCATTATTAAGGAGGAAACACTAATAATGGAGGATAAGAACAATCTTTCAAAAATACACAAAACATATCGCGGCTATAACAATATATTCGAACAAGCATACGAAGCACCGTAGGTTTGTAAAAGTGGTGCATTGTATACGGTAAATTTAGCTGTTAATTTACGAATCACCCCGTTCAAGAGCAACTTGAGATTAAACAAAAATTTTAAGTCGATTATACATTTGAAGACCGAATGAAAGCTAACTTTACAATATACGTAGCTTAATATAAAGGTATAAATAATAAATTTAACTCCTAATTCTAAGAATACACTTCCAGCGATGAAGAATTTAAAGGTATCAAAACTTACCCAATAACCTAAAACGATGTAACCTCACAACGCATTTTTACCGGCCTATAAAACACCTTCTTTATATACAGTATAAGCCTGAACTACGTAAATGAAATACTAGACGCTTATATAACGTCATAATTCACTCTTTTTAATAAATACAATAATCGGTTATAAGGTATTATAACCGATACCAGTATAGCCGAAATCTTAATAGCCGGAAAGCGATAATTCGAAACGATTGTAAAAAGTTTTTCGAAGTTTTAGTTAAACCGAATAGAAAAATATCGAAAGATCCTATTTAGTAAACGTAAAGCGTTATCACTCGGAGCGGTCGTTGTAAATACGCGTTTCTAATCGGTTAAGTTTTACGTAATGAATTCCGAAAAACTATTTTGGCTTTTATTCACCAATATAAACAAGTTTGAAATTAATATCAGGAATGAAACTAATTTCTTTATTCGCGTTTCATATAATATATTTGTATCGCTTCGTTTTGAATTCGGCTATTTGTGTTCTTTCTTGAAACAAATATAATTAAGGCTATTTACTTAATACAACCGGAATTACGGAATTTATACAGCCGATTCGAATACCTAGTCGTTAAACGCCTTTTACGTTTACTTTACGTTGTAAGCTAAATAGATATAGGGAAAAACATACTTAACGTTATTGAAAATTTTTACTATAAATATTAGCTATACCTATAAGCCCTGCGCCGCTTTAAATTTCGTTTTTAAAACGATATAAACATTAAATACAAGGTAATTATCAATATTATATATTTAAATAGTTAACTGGTTCTTTACGCTATCAATGTGATAACATTATTTTAAGCCGCTAAATTTACACCAGCGTTTTCGTTATAAACTATTGAGATGCTTTAGTGAACTATTAGTTGAACGTTTACCTAAGGCCCCTACATTAGATTATATACGACTATGGTACGGCCTTCGATTTTACTGAATAGCGTACTAAATCTCGGATAGCCAGTAACGAGTGTAAACAAATTTTAATGGAAGCCTTATAGAGTATTGAAAAATGTAAGCGGTATTACGAACCGTTTGAAAAAACGTATACTGTATTATCAAAGGAATTGAGAAATACCTATTTTAGGGATTGTATCTTTTAGATAACTGTTAACGCTGTTAACAACACTTTTGACTTAAGTAGGCTTATTCCTATGCTTTTTATTTTTGGTACTTACCCAAGGATTTATATAAACTTTGTAATATTATTATCTATGGTGTAAGGGGCGAATATTATAACGAATATTATAGTAGTATTACGTTTCTTACACGCTAAAAACGACGTGTTTAAAGTACTGGTTACAAGGAATAATCCGCGTAAAATTGGCGTTTTGGACTTATTATTGCAATTTTAGGTTTTGGTTTTTTTTTTTAAAAAAGGGCGGATTGATTAGCCTTTGGAAAATCAGCGGGTTTAGAGGTTATAATGTATTTGTTAAGTTGTTAAACGGTATAAATTCGTTTCGTTAAATGATGGTGCGAAAATACGATAAAAAATAGGAGGAGCAGCCCGAAATCGTAAACTGAATAAAATCATCGATAGAATACCCCCCAAACGACGAATTGAAACCGCTTTTAATTTCAGCCCACCCCTTGAATCACGCATCCATCCCGCTTCCACTAAACAAAAGCGCTCCGCCTATACCAATCTTACTAGCAATTCGCCTCCAAGGTCGCTCCTTCGGTTTAAAAACTAAAAAACTACTTCTAAACTTTGTTATAGACCTTTTTATTACGTAGAAGAAAAGAGAAAACCGTAAGCTTAACCTTAAGCTTCGTTAGGAAGAAATTATTACTATCCCGGGTGCCCTATTCAAATAATTTACCTAAACAAAAAATGGTATATTAATTAACTAACGCGTATTTCACTTTAAACGGTTCAAACTAACGGTTTACGGCGTCTATAAAACCCTTATTACTCGTTTCTTACAAGAAACTAAAAGTAAAACCAGAAACAATTATATAAAAAACCGTTTGGTAATTAAATGTTATAACTATAATAGTAAAAAAATATTACAACCTAATCGCCTATATTGTAACGGGTTGGCTACCGTTGGATTTTCGTACTCATAGCCAACCTTAGCGAATTATGAAACTTATATGTTAAACTTCGTAATATAATATAAGTATATACCCGATTTCAAAAGAGTTTAAAACGACATTTTTACCAGATTTACCAAAATATTTTTGAAAAACCACTTACCGAAAACGATTTTATGTATTATTAAACCATTTTACGGTTTTGTTAAGTTCGATGTCTATTAGTATAACACTTATTAAAAATATTATAAAAAACGGTTGGGAATAATTAGCTTAACCTTCGATTCGTGCCTATTAGTGTTAACGGCCCGTTTTAAAGGCTTTGTACTAACGAGTATATCAACGGATGATATATTAACGTTATATAACGCTTGTTTCCCGCATTTAAAAAAAAGATTTTTTGAAGGCCTATTTAGAAGCAAAACCTCAAACGTATTTAACGAAGAACAATATAATCGATTTTAATAGCGTTATTATTACTTTCTGGAATAGAATTTTAGGTTTTACGTGAAAACCGTGGTTGGATAAAGTTGCTCTAATCTTTTGGGATAGCGTAAAACGGACCAATGAATACAAATTCTAACGTGTACGTGGCGCTTAAGTTGCTTTTGTAGCATAACTGAAAGCGGTATTTAACTTTTCGGTCGCTATGTAATGCTAAACTGCCCCGTCCGACGTTATATGTAAAGCGTTTAACAAACGCTTTTTGTAGAAAATACATAATTCAAGAAGCGGATTATATTTTTTATAGCTAAATATACGTATTATAAATCTGTTTTTTTTTACTAAAGTATTTTGTGCTAATACCTCCGACTGTAATTCGTAAATAAGATTCATCCTAATTTTCCGTACCAAAATACCGGTCCGAAATGACTTTACGTTTTGTAAAGTATTATTTATTAGAGTTTTACCAAGTGTAAAAGGTTTACTAAAAGCGTTTTGGTTTCCGAAATCTATAAGATAGTTAAAGGTTTCGATTCGGGTATTACTATAATGATAACGGTCAGAATTGTTATTTTTCACCTTGGTTTACGTCCTATTTCTCTCGTTATGTATACGGACTTCTTTTTTTTATAAATGTCTAGTAAAATTAGGCATTACGAACGAAAAACGTTTAATAATCGATATTATAACTTGAAGAGAGTTATATAAACGTCGTAAAATCGAATAAATAAGGTAAATCGATGGTAAATCCAAACGAATAGAAGGAATAATTGAAGTTACCCCGAACAAAGTATTAAAAATATTTATATCGACAAATATACTATTTGTTAGAGTTATTAAAAAGGTTTTATGACCCTAATAAGTTATAACACTATTTTTGCCAATTTGAAGCGGCCCGAAATATATTATTTGAGTTTTTTCTCGATTTTATCTTTGCTTAACCTTATTATTTCGCATCGCTCCTAATATTCTGTTTTTTTGGTTCTATACGCTTCTACCTAACGAAATTTCTTCTTTCTTCTTTTTTATTTAATTTTACCATTAGCTCCGCCCCAAATGTATTATTATACTTTACTTCACCCACTTTAACCCTATTCAGTATTTTACTATTTTTCTCCTATAATTTCAATTTACGATACCTACCGATTTTAGTATATTTATACCGTAACTTAAATTTATTATGAATACATGAATTCTTTTTAAAAAATAACAATATTAATGTAACCAGACGCGTCGGAACGGCTAAAAGAGGTAGTTAGTGATTATTAAAAGGAAAAGAAGAGGGCAACACCATCGCGTTTTTACTATCCTATCTGTTGTCCTTGCCCTTTGTATTAGCACCACCGTTATTACTATCGTTGACGTTACTGGAGCTAACGATAATGTAGCCTTACGCTTTGGGTTGCATGCTTTTGGGCAAAGGTGTAAAGAGTTCTTTATACTTTTTATGATAACACGCGATGACGTCGTTAAACTCGCCTACGTAGTATATACTCAAGCCGCATTTTTAGGTATTAATAGCGGCTACGGATTTCTTAGTCCGCCGGTTAACGTCCAATATTAATTATTATCGGTTTTTTTTGGTTATTGATAATCGCGATTGTTTTTTGGAACGTCTTGGATATTATATTTTAATAAGGATCTTTTTTTGAAAAGCGGATAAAACTTAATATTAAGCTGGCTAGCACGTAATATAGCCTTGATTTATGACTTTAAAACTAACGGAATGGGGGTGTATTCGCTATTAGTCCGCTTGTAACAGTAGTAACGGGTTGAATGTCCCCCTTTTTCGTAACAATCATTAACGGATTTTCCCACGGCCGCGGACGCGATATAAAGCACATAAAACGTGTTTATTAAAAGCCTAGGGCTACGGACCCGGATACGCTGCTTTAACGCTTTATGCGTTAAAAGGGTTTTACGGCGTACCTTAGCAATGCGAAGCTTTAGGCGATAGAGTAGATCCGCTTTCTACTTTTCGTTTACAAAATATGAAAAGTATATATACGGGTGGATTAAGGTAATATAAACCGCGGAGGAGCTTTATAAGGCTATGTTTACGGCATTGGGGAACTTTACAAATAAAGGGGTTTTTACCCTTAAGAAAAAGGGTAATGTTTATAACTTTAAAAGTCTCTCGTTACTTCTTTTGGGAATTCAAAGGGAAGTAAAAGGGCGAAAAAGGAAAAATAGGGGTGGTGGCTACGACGGAGGCGTTTAAGGCTGGTTAAAGGGTAGTGGTAACGACGGGGGGTAACGAGGCCAGTGAAGGGGTAATAATGGCGGCGGCAAAAAAGGACGAGGATAAGGGGGACACGGTAGCGTCGGGGGTTAATAAAGCTTGTAAGGGGGTAATAAAGGTGGTGAAGGCGGCTAATAAGGCTAGGAAAGGGGCAAAGGCGGTGGCGGTGGGGTTTCAGAGGCCTAAAGAGGTGGTGGCGGCGGGTGGGGAGGTGGTAATTAATGATATGGTGTCCGAAAAGGGCGGGCTATTGCTACTAGTAGTAGTGGTATTGTAGGCGGTGGTGGTAGTGGTAGAAGCTACATGATGAACGCGTGTTAAACGGCGCTTTACGACCTTGTATTTACGCAGTATTTGTTTAAAGGCGAAGTTAGTATATAAGTATTGGTAAAATGACTTACCTGTTATAACTGTTTGATTCGGTTAATTAAAAAAAAAGGTTAAGTAAAATTAGGATAGGGAATTGTATTGGTAAATGATGTACGCCTTTAAATGAATTTTTTTTATCTAAATTAATAGTGATGTATTTTTTATATTAATCCAAAAAACACGTAACGGCGTAATCACCCTTATGTAATCACCATAATGATGCCTACGTATTTACACCCTTATTAAAACTAATAAAAAACGCTATTAATCATTATATCGCCCTTATTTGGTTATATCAACTAGGCTCGAGTTATAATTACTATCGTTATTAAACCCTACTGTTTTTAATCAAGTTATAATCATTATCACAGCTAAACCTTACTAATTTGAATCTTTATAATTACCACCGTGGTTAGGAATTACTAATTGACAACTTTTCAATTAGTATATTAACTATATTATCATTATAAAACCTATTAATTTAGATATTTACGACTACAACCCTATTATTATTATAAACCTATTAATTTGGACTTTTATAATTATAACTATACTGTTACTATTGGACTATAGGTACGGAGTATATGGGGAAGAGAGAAAAGATTACGTGTATAGATATAACTATATACCCTTATATATAATGAATATAGACCAAGCGGTAGTGCACTGTATTACAAAGTGCCTTCCTATAAAGTATAGGATAATGTGTTACGTTATAGGTTGTAATTTTGTAGGACGTAAAGTACACTATGTATTGAGCGGTATGAAAAATGAATTTAAAATCGTACAGCAATATATGGATCGGTTTAGAATGGTTATTCCAGACCGTACAGCAATTCATGGAACAGTTTATATTGAGTATTCTAAAGCGCACGAAAAAAAGGGCCACTGTCCGGATAGAAAGGTTTATAACCTTCTATCAATAACGTGTACCCTCTGGAATACTCCTTTCTGATGTATCTCTACTACAACAATACCAATATTTGATTACTCTTCTACATATCTACATCACATGAATCAGCTTTAGACCTTACCGACAGTAGAAATATATTTTAATTATGGAAACGTGTTCAAACCATAATACAGATTCTATAGCTTTCTTTACTCCTGATAGCTTTAGGCAATAACGTGCCAAATACGAAATCTTACATTGGCAGGATAGGTAATCTCTGAAACACTAAAGATGCGAAGTAAGGCTAACGCAAAAATGTACGAAATAATATTTATGACATGAATAAATTAAGCTGAATACTAGGATTTATACCCTATCTACGAAATTTATTATGTTAACTTTTGATATTGAGCAGACTTAAATGTAAGGGGAGGAAACATATGTGATTTTTAGATAAAACCGAAAAAACAACATTAAAATTACGAAAAAGTTCAATATATTCGTAAAAATTGTTAATATACTCGCGAGGATAAAGGGAAAGGTAAAAAGAATCAAAAACATTACGCCTTAAATAGCTTTCAAACGTCGTAAAACTTGGACCATAAAGCGTTCAAATCTATACGTTCGAACTGAAAATAAGGAGGGAGATTTATCCAATATTCGTGCGAGACCGAATTCCCCTTATCATTGTATATCGTAATTTTAAACCATTTTATCGATGATTTAGGCCGATAGAAAACGGTTTTGCAAAAGGCTTTTCTAGTTTCACATAGTCATATAAAAGGAATACAGAACAAATATAACGGGAAAGAAAAAGGATACCGTACATATCCGAGTATTTTTAGGTCGTTTCAAAAAATGGTTTAACTTAATAAATGTTTTAGGAGATTTACCCTAAAATTACTTTCGAGTAATTATTTGATTATAATCCTATCATACGTAAATAAATGGGGATAATATGTGGTTTTAATATCGTTCGACGTATAAAAATATGGAAAGAAACTGCGAGAAAAAAAAGAAAACATATAGCCTCCATATACTCAGCAGTAATAGTAGTTGTAAAAAACCGTAAAAATCCACGTATTATAAAAACCCAACTCGTATATATTTAAGGCGATCTTATAACATCCATATTAACAGGTATCCGATAGATAATAGCTTTTTAATCGAACTTATTACGTGATATGTTATAACTTGTATAAGAGTTACTATTTAGACAGTTACCCTACTTATAAAATTAACTATAACCGATAAAAGTAGTACAATATTAATCATTTATATATTATTTCTTTTTATCGGTATTGGTATTATTTTTTGAATTACGTATTTATTACGGCTAATCATATATTATATTACTCGTTATTAAATCACAATTAGCTTGTTCGTTATTTAACTGTTAATAATTATTTTGGAAATATCCTTATACTTATTGTCGAAGGTAAACATTCGGTTATTTTACCTGTGGAACGACATGTAAAGCCGTTACCTTTTAATATTTAATTAGTTTATATAATCAACTTCTAGACAAAAACCGACACTTTTCGGATAATTCTAATACAAGTAACGAGGGGGAAATATTAGAATTAGACTTAGAGGATGAAAACAACAATAATGAGGACGTAAATCAAGCTTTAAAGAAGAATGAGGAAAAATGTTAACGCAAATTAAATAAACCTATCTATTTTATAAAGTATATATAATAATAAAGGAAACGCCTAAACTAGGACAATCCTTATACTAAGGATAGGTTATTTGGCAACCGAAAGACCTAGAAGAAATTAATATTTATGAACGAGTACGTTGTAAACATATTTAAATTATACCGAAAACGAACAAGGGTAAAATAGTAATATATGAAAACGAGATGAAAATGATAATAGTAATCGCAAAACGGAATGAACAAACGAGAAAAAATTTAAAAAAGTTATTACGTTTAACGAGGTAACGGGGGCACTTATAGAAGGATATTTCGATATCGTTAACTGTTTATTACGTTTGCCTGTCTCGTATATATCAGTTTAACGTTGAAAAAGAAAAAGAAAACTTTTTAATTTTTTGTGTTACCACTATCATATATTTCACTGTTAATCATTAATTATAACGGAAAACCTAATTCGAGACTAGACGGATAAAACGAAGATATTTTGGCGTTACGGGTATTTAGTGGTAAAAAGAATGGGGAGGAATTCTTAAACGTTCCAATATATGAATATCAACGATAGTGGAGAGGAATGGAAAAGAATAAGGAAGAATTGAAAAAAAATTGCTTGGTATATAATGAGATGTAATGAGTACCAATAACGTAAAATGATGAATTTAATAAAAATATCCAACTCCGTCCCAAATAAAGAAAACCAAATGATATGCTGTAAAATATTTTTAAAAGATGGTTCGGGATTTCCGGTATCAATATTGAAAATATAAGTAAAAAAACTAGGGAAACGAGTTTGCTAACTAAAAATACCTATACCTTTATGAAAACTAAAGAAAAGGGTTAATACTAACTAAAAGACTTACATATAAATAAAGAAACGCATTAGTCTTCGGTTTAAGGGATATACGAATAACTAATCTCGTTATTCATTTTATCGAATTCAAATCAAATAACAGACCGTTTCGACTGAAACAACCAGGATGATTATAAGATAAGGTCGTATTCACACAAAAATTTATTTGGCTATAGAAGCAGTTAGATTTTCTAGGCCCGGTTAATTTAGATAGGGTATATATTTACGATATCTATCAAAGAAAAACGGCTAATACCTATTCGTTTACAACTATATTCCAGTTAACAGTTACATAATGAACCTATAATAGCTCAATTACTTTCAAGATAAAACATTTAATATTTTAGAGCAATTATAACATTTTTTAAAAGTGATATAATAAACGAATATTAGGGGATTCCCATTACTTTAGGATATAAGTATAAAACGGCATTGATTACATCGAATATACAATATTTTATATTTAGTATACCTCAAGTAATAACGGAAAGTGGATGCAATTGTAACGCGTTCGGCGACATTACTTTTGGTAAATAACCGTTACCAAAAGACAAGAATAATATGAAAATTAACGAGAATACTACGAAGCGAAACTAAAAGAACGCGAGAATTAGCGAACTAACACTAATCTTTATTAAAAGTATACAATTATGCCAAGAAAACAGTTTTCGACGTATATATAGATAACTATAATACTTTATTGCGTAGATTTTGCATAATATTTAACTTCCTTTACCACCAATATTTTCCTCATTTAGAATTCAGAACGACTAGTCCTATCTTTTACAAAACTATTTTATTCTAAGCCATATTTACTCGTTAAGATTGAAGTTATTACGAAGTAGAGTTGAGCCGTTTAAAAAACATTTTAAAAAATTCAAAATGTAGGTGAAACTTAAAAATCATCCTATTTTATGAAAAATGTTAAACGAGTTTTCTTACCTTATAATGTACATTACAAGGTAAATAGCTAGTAAAGTATTATAAACGATAATCTTAAAGAAATATTGTATAAAAAAAGTGTCGAAAACAACCTCAACGGGGGAAAGTCTTAAAACAAATACAATCGATTTTTAAAGATTTTAAATAAAAAAGGAACATATTAAGGCTTTTGTTACTATATATATGACTATGTAACAAAACTTTGTAATAACCCGAGATCGTTTAATTTAATATCACCTCGTAACAAATACGTTAAATGAGGGGATCGGTGGGGTCGCTTTTTAACTAAAGGAGTTGCTGACAGGTACCGAAATTGGCAACAAATTGATGTTTTACGTAAAATTTCTGGCATTTTTCCCCTTTAAACTAAACGATACCGAGACGAGATATATCGTTAGTGAAAGGAAAGTACTGGCCGTGGTGAAATGCCTAAAAAAAGCACGACTAAAGGTAATTAAGTCGTTTTTTCCAACAATGATATATATTAACTACACGAACCTAATTTCATTATTAACGAATCCAACAATACCTATAGGGAGAATCGTGTAGTGGATAAACGTTTTCGGAATATTTAACGTGAAAATCGTATATCGCCTTAATTCGAACAAAATAATTAAAATCACGGAAGGAACTTTAAAGTTATCGGAGCTAGCTGTGAAACTTTCAAAATTAAATACAAAAGGATTACTCTAGGCAGTGGGAAAATGCTTACTCGCGAGACCAGCGATGTTAAAGGATCCAAAAACAGAAATTCTCTTACTTATGAAAATGCTAAACCCGGGACAAATGTTGCGACTTAAAGGAGTGATAATAGCAACCATATACATTGACGAGACGAACTAGTATAGGGTTATTATAAGGTACCTTATAGATAGCCAAGAAATAGTCGAGGACTTACCGATATAGGTAAGTGAAAAAGTAAAACGAGATTTATTATAATTTTGCATTTAAAACGATATATTATCAAGGTGAAAACTTGGTAAAGCGTACGTAATTTGCGTAAAGAAAAACGAGGTGTTTTAAGTATTAGAATGGTTTTACGATATTTACGGGAATTTCGAGGTAACTTCGACCCTTTATAAGTTAAAGGCAATATTATGGTGGCCGACTCGTTATATCAATACTAAAGAGTACGTTAAATTAAATAAACCATACGCTTTATTCAACACTGCTAAACAAATTATCGTAAACCTCTTACCTATTATAGCTTTAAGATTATAGTATATTGTGGGTATGGATTTTGTAGGTAGAATTAATTTAAACGCAGTAGGTGGCGAAAATTATTTTTATCTCATAGTCGATTATTTCTCGCGATTTTTGTTCTGCTAAGCAACAGGTAAACCAATAGGCGAAGAGGTGTGTTGAATATGGAAGCTTATTACTGATGTTTTCGGTTATCTTAAGGAATATTATTCGAATAACGCGAGGTATTTTAAAGGCCTAACGGTTATAAAGTTCTCTTTTAAGGGCGGGATGAAGATGATAAATACGTCTGTGTACTTAGTTATATTAGTAGGATTAATTAAAAGATTGGTAAAACTGGTTGAATAGAAGCTGAAAAAATGGACTAACAAACGTAGGTACAAATAATTCGAAGAATATCCTAAAGCTTCCACTAATATTATAAAAGCCATTTCAACAAACTCGTGAGAAATTTTCTATACACACCTTTACAAATTATATTAAGCTAGCTAGTAAAACCCTTGGGAGCCGTCATTGTGGGAGCCGTATTAGACTTAAATCGAAAATAATTGGTAATAATATTTAACGACTTACAAGCTAGCAAGGAGGAAATTTGTAATAAATTCGTTAATCGATGTGATAATTCCTATGAACAGGAAGCCGATAAGTTAATAAATTAATAGAGAAGTTTCAAACTAACCTTGAAAACAATAGCGTTAAATTTCAAGTCAGCGATTGGATATGGAACGTTATGAAAAAAAATTCGCGATATTAAGTTAAAAAGGTTTTTGATTAGCAAAGATAAAAACTAAATTTTGAAAAATATTCGAACGCCTCCTTTTAAGCTGCGATAAACGTGACTATAAAAGGTTAATAAAATCGCATTATCTATATCGCTTTAGATCGTTCACCTCATTATTAGGTAAAAAAAAAAAAAAAAAGGAAAGTTTACGTCAATTCGTTAAAGCCATACATTCAAAGGGAAAAAACGCAAAGGGAAAAAATGAAGGAGGTAATAAACTATGTATGAAAGAGATAAGGGGACCTTATATCAACAACTTTAATAACGACAATGGTGACGACAAACGATGGTGGCGACGATACTACTAATCAAAACGCGCCGCGATAAAAGAATAATATTAACCTTTATGAAAGTTGAAGGGCAGAGGTTGAAATATTGAAAAGTTAGGAAGAAAGGTTAAAGTTGAAGTGAGAGTTGGAATTGAAAAATTATCGTAAAATATGGTAAAAAGTTTACTTTTGCTTTTCCTTATTCTTTGCCGTTTCTATTATTCCAATTATTTCTATTATTTCATTACCCCACCTTACCCCACATCAGTGTTTAATGTAAACCTGGACTTTTATTTACTTCACTTTGTTTTTTATGGCTTCGAGGACTCAGCCATACATTGATTGGGGGATAGATGGTAGCATGGAGGATTGATGTGCATGCCAAGCATGACTTATACTGGGGAATTAGCTACCCGCTGTCATGGGGGGGATGTCTGCAGAACAAAAGGGGTATCTGTGGCGCTAGCCAGATTAGAAACAACAATACAAATCCACCCTCTACCCCTCAAATATCCTCCTTGAAGACCCCACTTCCCAATTGTAATCAAGACCAAACAAACAGATTAGTGCCGGGTTGCTAGGTTGAGGATAAAACAAGCTTACAACTCGCAGATGTCGAATATTATCGTATGCGTTCGGTAGATAGGGTAAGATCCGCACTGGCCACCAAGTGCCAACCGCGACACTGTCCACATTGGGTTGGATGGCCATTCTATGATCTATCGGCCGCACGGGCTTATTCTTATGCTGCGTGTTCTTCAATGAGCCCATTAAAGCTTTGGGGTCAATACCGCTATCTAGGATTCAGTGATCACTTCAGGCCTTTGCCTAGACTAGTACGCAGGCAGCAGGCTTTACACGAAGAGTACACTTTTCAGTGGTGCGGGAAAGCTAAGCTGGATTCTGACTACGCGTAGTTTTATGTTTTAATTGCCGGCTGTTGTGGGCTGCAAGGAGCGTTTGGAAGATTCCGGTAGTGTATAGTTGTTTTTCTAACGTTGTTCCGGGAAGCTCATTTCTCCCAACATCATCCATATTATCCCTCTTTTTTACAGATATCACTGTCAAATTCCATTTCGATTTGATTAGAAATGTGATTTACTTCTCATTCTGTACCGAAGATTACCAAGATACCTGTTCTCCCTACCGCAAAATCTCCAGCTGTTATGGCATTGGGCAGTCACCCCCAACCAGCCATTGAATGATGATTGTAGAAAATAGGGGTTCAAATGTGTGTCATTCAAAACTATGAAGATTGCTGGTGGGACTGTTAGGTCTTTTGTATAAATGATCTGAACAGTCGTAAACAGTCACAAGCCACACTATTTGGGCTGATTTGCTAGTTATAAATTAGTTGACAGTGATGAACAGAGCTGATGGCTAGCTCATTTTCAACAGTGATCTAGTTAGTCCATACAGCGACCTTGCTGAGCAATCGGCGTTACAAGCAAACCCGTCAGCGAAGTTTTAAGTTCATTGAAGATGTCTGAAATTTGTAGAATATACTTTTCACTCGACGAGACAATGGGAGTAGTTCATTGCGGAATTTGGTTGCATTATAGACTTTCCAAGTGTCTGAATCAAAATATGCTACTAAACACCGGTGTAAATCATCCATGTTTCACCATTTCACGCCTAATAATATCCTTTTTTATTTTACTTGACGCGAGACAAAACATTACCTCCATTAACTAATTATATACGTTTCTTGATAAAACTAAAAACTAAAAACATTATATGTTGTAATACATGATGAGTTTTTATAAGACATAGTTGTTGGAACAGCAGTCCATTGCAGTACAGCCAAGTTAACTGTACTGACTGTAAGTTGATTGCACTGGCTGCAAGTTGAATGTATTGACTGTATTGACTGCAAGCTAAGTACAGGGAGTGCCCAATTCAGACTAGGGCACGGGCCAAGCAGTTGCCCATACAGATTAGTGTGCAAACCGGCTAGCAGTCTGCCAAACTTAGAAGTAACACATTGTGAAGGGACTGGGCCAAAGCTGTCGCTTAAGATGGTCGGATACTGTCTATAATCCTCGATGAAGAAGAGAAGGAGAGACCCCTGCTAAGGAGCTGCTTTAGAGTTGGTGAAAAGGAGTGACTCGGTCAGGTGGTTAATCATGTGGCATGGGCATGCTCAAGAACGGCTCGGAAGCGTCTGGTAGCATGGAGGATTGATGTGCATGCCAAGCATGACTTATATTGGGGAAATGGCTATCCGCTGACATGGGAGGGATGTCTGGAGAACAAAAGGAGGTATCCGTGGCGCTAGCCAGACTAGAAATAACAATACAAATCCACCTCTCTACCCCTTAAATACCTCCCCTCAAAGACCCCACTTCCTAATATAATCATCTGGTGACCTGGTGCAGAAGTCGTCTACTTTACAAACATCCTGATCCGCAGTCAGACACAAAATCAAATTGAGAAAGACGAACCACACAACGAGTACGATGCGAACGTGAACGAGAACGAGAAAGTGACATACGAGAACGAGAAAACGACACACGAGAACGAGAAAACATTATACGAGAACGAAAACCCCACGAACACCACAGTCAGCTCGGGTTAGCTACGTAAAACTGAACCGAGTAAGGTTGGAAAAACAAGTAGAGGACAGATTATCCAAATACGCAAACCTTATTCGATAATTTCGACTACCAAATGCTTATACTACACTAAAAGATTTTATTATTTCAAAAGTAAAACAATACTAACGAAATATAATAACTACTATATAATTAGCTATTATTATATAATTAGTTATCACTACATATACTATACCTTTTAAGATAAGTTTTATACGAATATTTGTTGAATAACCCGGTGAAAGCGTAAACTACTATATCGAAAATATTGAAATCGTAGCAAAGATATAATCGTAAAATGACAACCTTATTAAAAAGATTTGTAAAAGTAATTTTGAAACGGGATTAAGAAAAAGAAGCGGCCAACTAGTATTATAATATATCCAATGAAAAGAAACAATAATAAAACAATCTCAAAATACTTTTTATGACCCTTTTTAAATCTCGCCCGATAATAACCAGTAATAAAGTGGTAGTAAAGCTAAACTCATTTGGGAGGCATATCCACTAGATATTAATCGAATACATGAAAAGGGTGGATAAACTCACCGCGTAATATCCTTATACATTATAAAAGGAATTGAGAAATGGATTCCTAGCCTACCTTATAGAAAACGGTTAAAATATCGAAATGAGACTATAAACGAAAATTATCGACCGCTTAGTCTTTAAAGACCTTATAAACTAAAATAGAATGTATAAAAACGAGGTTACGTACGATGTTGTATGGGAAACTTTAATCGTAACAACTATAGTTCCTGGTCGTAACGATAATCTTTTCTTCTTGTAAGATGAAAAATGAAAAAATACCTCATAGTACACAACAAAAAAAGTACTCGCCGAAATTATTATAAACTTAATGTAAAAACAAATGGGAAAGCTAACGCTTTGGGATAACAGAGGAAATACCCTCTATAACTTCTAAAAAATTCGGGAATATAAAAATTTATATTAAACCCACTTTCAACCTATCCCTTGAAAAACAATAACAGACTCGTAAAGCTTATACCAAGGGAAAATATAAAGCAAGTAACGGATAATAATTAAAATAATAACGATAAATGCAAAATAACGTACAAATATACTTTAATTGCGGAAACGTACCCAAACCATACCACAAATTTTACGACTATCTTTACCCTTAGCAGCTATAGGCAAAAACGTATTAAATACGAGATCTCGTACTAATGGGGCGGGTAATTCTCAAAGAGTTGAAAATAAAAAGTAAGGCGAACGTAAAGATATATAAGCTATTATTTATAGTATTAATAAATCGAGTCGAATATCAGGACTTTTATACTGCTTTTAACATAAGTTCTTTATATCTGGCGGACTTAAAATCAAAGGGAAATAGCGTATAAGACTTTTAAACTAAGCCGGAAAAATGTTAATATATTCGCGAAAATAAAAGGAAAAGCAAAAAGATCGAGGATATTATACCTTTAATAGCTATTAAACACCGCAATTCATAAACTACCATGTATATGAATTCATACGCTCGAATTAAAAACGAGGAGGAAATTTTATCCAATACTCGTACGAAACCGAACTTCTCTTATCCTCAAATATTATAATCCTAAACCCTTTCGTTAATAACTTAGACCGATAGGGAACGGTTTCGCGCGGGGCTTTTGCAATTTCTCAACATTATGTAAGAGGAGTACGAAACAAATACTATGAAAAAAAAATACCGTAACGATCCAAACGTTTTTAAGCCGGTTAGAAAACTATCTAACTTGATAAATACCTTACGAAAAATCTACTTTGAGATTACTTTTGAATGACTGTTAAATGGTAGCCCTATCTTACGTAAATGGATAACGAAAATATGTAGTTTTTCTGCCATTTAACGCGTGAAAATAAGGAAATAAATTATTAAAAAGAAATGAAAACGTATAACATCTATATATTTGACGATAATAATAGCTGGAAAAAACCTTAAAAAACTACGTATTACATAACCCTAACTCGGATACATTTAAGGTAATATTTTTAACATCGATATTAACAAGTTCTTAGTAAATAACGACTTTTTTGTCGAACTCGTTACGCGAGATATGGTAGCTCGTATAGGAGTTACTATTTAAATAGCTGACCTACCAATAACACTTACGATAACCAACGAAAGTCTTACGATATTAACGATTTACGTATTATTTCTTGAATTTACGTATTTATTACGGCTAACTATTTATTATATAGTTTATTATTAAGTCGTAACTAACTCGTTCACTAGTTAGCTATTAACCAGTATATTAAAAATTTCCTCACATTGTAATCGAAAGTTAACACTTAATTGTTTTATTTGTAAAACTACGTGTAAAATCGTGACCTGTTAATATTTGACTAGCTTATATAAATCGACTTATAGATACAAACCAATACTCGTCGAATAAGTCGAATACAAATAGCGAACGAAAATCATCGAAATCAAAATTAAAAAACGAAAATAGCAACGATGAAGACAAGGACCAAGCCTTAAATAAGGAGGATATAAAATACTTACGAGAATTAAATAAACTTATCTATTTTGTAAAGTATATACAATAACAAGGGAAACGCCTAAACTAGGGTGGGTCTTATACCTAGGAAAGTCTATACAGCAACTGAAAGATCCAGGAGATACCAATATTTATAAGCGAGTACATTTTTGAAATTGTTTTAATCATACCGGAAACGAATGATGGCGAGATAGAAATATATGAAAATAAAACGAGGACGCTAATAGTGATTTCAAAAACGGAATAAATAATTAAAAAGATCGAGAAATGTTATTACTTTTAACGAGGTGAAGGAATTACTTACTGGATAATATCTCGACATCGTTAATTGTTTATTATGTTTGCCTGTCTCGCGTATAACAGTTTAACGTTTGGGGATAGAAATAGAACTTTATAATTGGTTTGCGCCACCACCGTTGCTTGTTAGACTATCAATCTTTTATTATAATGGAAAAACTAATTCGGAATTGAACGGATAAGACGATGATATCTTGGTGTTACATGCATTAAGAGGTAAAAAGGATAGGAAGTTATTCTTAAACGTTTTAACATACGAATATTAACAATAGTAGAGAGAAATGAAGGAAAATAAAAGAGAATTAGAAGAGTTTTACCTGGAATATGGCGAGATGGAACGAATATCAATAGCGTAAAATGACAAACTCGACAAAATCATTTAACGTCGCCCCGGATAGAGGAAATTGAACGACGTAACTCAGGATGTTACTGAGAGATAGTTCGAGATTTCCAGTATCAATGCTAGGAATATAAGTGGAATAAACGAGGCGGACGAGTTTATTAACAAAAAATACATATAACTTTATGAAAAGAAAGGGGAAGAATTACCATTAATTAAATAACTGGCAAATACCCGGAGAGATGTATTTGTTTTTGGTTTAAGGGATATACAAGTAACTAATTTCGTTACTTATTTAATGGAATTTGAACTAAATAGTGAACCGTTTCGACTAAAATAACCAAAATACTTATAAAAAAGGTTGTATTCGTATTAAAGTTTCATCTAGCTATGAAAATAACCGGATTTTCTATATTAGATTAATCTAAATAAGGTATATACTTATGATATATACTCGAGAAAAATGGTAAATATCAATTACTTTACAGCTATATTCGAATTAATAGTTATATAATTGAAATATAATGGCTAACACACTTACGAGATAAAGTATTCGATACTTTTTTCTAAAGTAATTATAATGTCTTTTTCTAAAGAGATGCGGCAAAAAGATTTTAGGGGATTTCTATTACTTTAGGTTATAAGTATAAAACATCATTTATTATACCAAATATACAATATTGAATATTTAAAATATATTAAAGAATGAGGAAAATAGTTATATTTATTACGTATTCGGCGATATTACCTTTAGTAAATAGCCATTACCAAATAACGAGAATAGCGTGAAATTCGACGATAATACCACGAGACGGAACCGAAATAACTCGAGAATCAGTAAACTAACACTATCTTTATTAATAAGATATAAAAATACCATGAAAACGGCTTTCGATGTGTATGTTAACTAGTATAATGCCTTATTACATAAATTTAGCGTTATATTTAAATTTATTCATTACTAATATTTTCCTCGTTTCGAATTCGAAAGGATTGATCTTACGCCTTATAAAACTGTTTTATTCGAAAGTCACATTTACTCGTTGGGATTCAAATTATTACGAGATCGAGATCGGCCGTTCAAAAAAAATAGAATGAAATTCGAAATATAGGCGAAAACTGAAAATCAACCCACTTTATTAAAGATATTAGACGAATTCCTTTACCTTACATCATACATCGCGAGGTATATACCTAATCAAGCTTTATAAACGATAATCTTAAAAAAAATCATACAAGAAAAGTATCGAAAATGACCTCGACGGGGAAAGTCTTAAAGCAGATATAATAATTCCCTAAAGATTTGAAGTAAAAAAGTGAACATGCTAAGGCTTTCGTTACTATATACATAGCTATTTCACAAAATGTTCTAATAAGCCCGGATCACTTATTTTAATATCGCCTCGTAACGGATACATTAGATAAGGGGATCGGTAGTATATCTTTTCAACTAAAATAATTACCGATGGGTACAAAGGTCATCGATAAATTAACACGTTACGTAAAAATTCTGGCCTTTTTTTCCCTAAAAGCTAAATAATACCGAAACGAGGTATACTATTGGCGGGAGAAAAGAATTAGCCGTAGTAATATACTTAAAAGAAGCCAAGCCATAGGTGATTAATTCTCCTCTTCTAATAATAGTATATACTAACTAGGCGAACCTAATTTAATCATTAACGAGTCCGATAATACTTATAAGGAGAATCGCTTAGTGAATAAATATCTTCGAAATGTTTAACGTAAAAATCGTACATCGCTCTAACTTAAATAGAATTATTGAAATCACGAACAGAACTTCAGGGTTATCGGAACCAATTGTAAAACTTTTAAAGTCAAATACAAAAAAAATACCATAAGCGGTGGGAAAATACTTACTTGTAAGAATAACGATATTAAAGGATCTAGGGACGGAAATTCACTTACTTATAGGAGTGTTAAGCCTAAAACTAATATTGCGACCTAAAAAAGTGATAATAGTAACCGTATATATTAACGAAACGAACTGGTATAAGGATATTGAAAGGTACCTTAAAATAAGCTAAAAAAATAATCGAGGACTTACTAGCTTAAATAAAAAGAAATATAAAACGAAACTTATTGTAATTTTCTATTTAAAGCAATGTGTTATTTAATATAGACTTGGTAAAGAATAACTTCTTTACGTAAAAAAAAGTAATATACCTCGAGCGTTAAAGTAAACCTACAACTTTTACGGGCATTTCTCGGTAGTCTCGACTCTTCATAAGCTAACAGGAGTACTATGGTAGCCAACTCGGTATATTAACGCTAAATAATACGTTAAAATATGTAAGCTATACGTTTTATCCAATACCACCCGAATACTTAACGTAAACCTTGTACCTGTTATGCCTTTAAAACCATACGATATTATAGGTATAGATGCTACAGGTAATATTAATTTAAAGGGAGTTGACGACGAGATTTATCTTTACCTTATAGTCGATTATTCCTCGTTGTTCTTTTTTTATCGAACAATAGATAAACCAATAGGTGAGGAGGTATGTCGAATATGAAAGCTTATTACTAATGTTTTCGACTATCCTAGGAATGTTATTCGGATAACACGAGGTACTTTAAAAATCCAACGGTTATAACATTCTTTTCTAACGTTGGGATGAAAATGATAAATGCGCCTGCATACTTAGCCATGTCAGTAGGATTAATTAAATGATTGGTAAAGCTAGTTAAAAATAGGTTAATAAATGGGATTACAAACATGGATACAAATAACTTGAAAAGTAGCCCAAACCTCTCGTTCATATTATAAGTGCTATTAACAATAACATAACAAGAAACTTACCATGCATACTTTCGCAAATAATACTAGACTGGCTAATGAAACCCTCGGAAGCCGTTGTAGGAGCAGTGTTAATCCTAGATCAAAAACAATTGATAGTAATTTTTAACGAATCGTAAGCCAACAAGGAGACAATTTGAGACGAATTCGTCAATCGACGCAACAATTCCTATTAATAAGTAGTCGATAGAAAGGTAGAATGATGGGTTAAGTTCAAATCTAACCATGGGAACGACGATAGATTTAAAGTTGGCGACTAGATATAGGAGATCGTACTAAAGACTCGTGACATCAAGCTAAAAAGTTTTCTAGTCAACGAAAACAAAAATCTAAAGAATATTCGAGCGCTTACCTTTAAGCCGCGATGAACAGAGCGGTGTGAGGTTAATAAATTCACATTATCTATTTCACTATAGATAGTTAACCCTACTACCAAGTAAAAGAGAAGGAAAGTCTACGTCAATTTGTTAAAACCATACATTTAAAGGGAAAAGGATGAAAAGATGGACGATAAAAAAAGCGAATAAAATGTGTAAGAGATAAGGAAACCTTACGTTAGCGACTTCGACAACAGCGGCGACATTATCGATCGGAATGTGCCATGATAAAGCAATGTCACCGATTGGAATACGCCGCGATAGAATAAAGATGTTAACCTTCATCAAAGTTGAAGTTAGAAATTAAAAGGGCAAAAATTAAAAGAGAAAAAATTAAAGTTGAAAGGTTGAAAAAGTCAGGAAGTTAAAGTTGGAATTAAAGTTGTAAGATTATGATGAAGTATGGTGAAAAGTTCACTTTTTGCTTCTTTGTTTTGTTGTTCCTATTATTCTGATTATGCCATTATCTCACTTCACCCCACATAAATATTTAATGTAAAACTCCACTTTGTTTTATATAGCTTCAAGAACTCAGCCATATATTAATCGGGGAATGGATAGTAGCATGGAGGATTAATATGTATGCCAAGCATGTATCATAATGGGAAAATGGCTATCAGCTGTCATGGGAGGGATATCTGGAGAACAAAAGAAGGTATTCGTGGCGCTAGCAAGACTAGAAACAACAATATAAATCCACCTCTCTACCCCTCAAATACCCCCTCTAAAAGACCCCACTTTCTAATGTAATCACGTCGTAGGAGTATGACAACCGCCAGGGCTAAATACCTGGCATCCACTTGCCCAGGTATTAACCTGTAATATTACCCCCTGCTCGGGCGAGTGGGGGGCTTGGGTTCCTTTGCAGTTGTAGAAAGTGTTTACGGGCTATGGAACATCCCAACACCTTATAAAAGGTGCCAGAATACATCGATGTGATGGTAGTTGCGGGTTACCTATTTACAAGCAACGTAAAACGTTATGGCAATGGTATAAAGGGCGTTTTCCAATCGTGTATCGTTTTGAAGTATTGTGGAAGGTGTTTTGGAGCGTCATGAAAGGTGTTGAAATTAGTTTATCTTCCTTTCCACCCCCCCTTGTTTATAAATAGTCACTCTTCGCAATACTCGAAATATAAAACCTTCTTTTTAATAACAAATTTTTTATTTTTCATATAATACCATAAATTTTCCCAGTATAATATAGTATTGTATATTAGTTTTGTTGAATAGTTTAATTTCTTCAACTTTATTTGAGTTTATTTTATTTTTAATAATACATATTAAATTGATAATAACTATCAATAAAGTTCTTTGAAATGTAAATTTGACTGTTCCGAAGTTTTTTGTCTTTTGTTAACGAATAGATAATACCCTAGTATAGGGTTTATGAATACGTACCTAGAAAAAAGTATAAATGAATATGTTTCTAATGTGTTTATTATATATCATATCTTTTTCGGAAGTTTTATTAAAAGATCAAGAATAAGTATTAGTTATAAAGTAACTATCAGTAATTTGTTTACGAGTAATAAAATATCGGTATTCGAATTAGTTTTTATATTATTAATGTTATAAGCCGTAATTCTTTGTAGATATTATGTTTTGGGATTTAAACCTAAATATGACTAAGGTTGTGAAAAAAGTGACGAAGGTTTACCTTGTATTTGATACCTAAAACTACTGTAAGTATACCAGTTTTCGAGTTGTTTATAAACGATCGAATAACGAATAAGTTAATGTTATCGATGTAAAAAGAATTACGAGAGTTTGGTACATTATATAATATAAAATTTATTTATATAGGGGCGGCAATTTCGTGCCGTTTATGTTTATTTTTCCGGCGGATTTCGTGTCGAATAGCCTTTTAATAATGATCACAAAACATATATAAGTAAGGCATTTTCGTATTGAATAAGAATGATTCGGTTAACAAAAGAGTAAAGAATCTGATTGAATATTATTAAGGAATTTACGAAAGTTACGAAAAGTATTAATAGTATATTGTCTGAGTTAGTTGGTATAGGAGAGAAGCTGTTAGTTGAAAATGGTTGAGCCTTGAATTGGGAAGTTGGTATTAGCGATTACGAAGATATAATAAAATAATTCAAGTTATACTACAAACGTAAATTTGTATGTTATATTTTTTATTAGTTTACTAAGTGTTGTAAGATGGTTCAATAACTAATAGTAAGTCAACAAAAGCCTATTTACGGATCAGACAGAATAATATATTTTTATTTTTAGCCATGTTATTATATAATCTACAAATATAAAAGGCTGCAGTATCTAGAACGTTTGAAAACGGTTTTTAGGTTGGGCAAACGTAACCTATTCATTTAATTTCAACATGTAATTTAAAAGAGTTTCTGATAAGTAGGTAGTTTACTTAAAGTTTTTTTCGAGTTTATAGGTCATTTTCGACGTAATGTTCGAGTTCAATTTTGTCATCGTTGTTAAGAACATTGACAACGGATGGCTGGTAATTACAGCTTTATTGATTCGAAAGCGAATCGATAGTAGTTTCAACAAACTTATTAACATGGAAATGAGAGTATATTATACCGGAAGCCCTAAGTTTAACGATGTGGGAATCCATAATACATATAATGTAATCTTTTTATAAAGTTAATTGAACTTTGTTTTGTGAAATTGGTCTTGTTTATAATTTTTAAATGGAGGCCGGATATTATTTCCGACTCTTAATCATTTTAAGGGTGGGTGTTATTCATTGGAGGTTTCCTTCATTCATTATTACGTATCTTCAATTAAAGTTCATACGAATTACATAACGTTTCGAATATATTAGGCGAAGTTTTCCTTTGGGGCGGGGTTTCATAACCGCTATACTTAAAAATTCAATATGTTTGAGAAAGTTAATGTAATAATTGTACGGTATAAAAAATAAGCTAGTATGGATAATAGTAGTGTTTTTATTATTCTACAATGATTAAAATTCAAAGAAAAGTACTTTTTTTCGATTTGAACGTAAAAAATGAAAAAACGTGAATACTTTAACAACAATTAATTGATACGTTGGGTAGCGCTATTCATTTAAGGAAGAAATATAGTGTTCAAAGGTTTATTCCCCCCCTTGAAATTGTGAAGGAGTTTTTAAAACTTACTAGTCCAATTTAAATCCCTGTTATTCAAAATAGTGCAGGAAAACCCATAGAGTATTTGATAATAATTTAAAGGTTGTTTTAGATAGGTTGCAGCTCCTACAATTTTCAATACTATTAAAGTAATCGTTTTACTGAAGCTATTTCTAATAATGATAAGGTAATACAAGTTATTCACTTGTTTCTAAGGAAAATCCATTCTAAAATAAATTAATAACATATGTTAAAATCGTGTGAAAATGGGTAATAAATTAAGAAGTGTTTTTCTAGTAATATCGCCGATAAGTTGTTTACTTATAAATATTATAATTACGATAAAAATGACGAACTATGCGATAAAACTTAAATCAAAAATACAATCTGGATAATATGACCATAATAATGTTATGACTCGGTTACCAGGTAACAAAAAAACAATTTTATATAGCTTTAATTAACTTGATAGTAAACGGCTTATAAATTGGAACTCAAATAAAGTTACGAAATCATAAAATTTTATTATTACCTATTATATATTCCGAAATAGAAACTTTAATTTTTTTCCTCGTTAATGCGAATATTATCGGGAAACTCATGCTTAACTATACGTATTGCGTGGATTAGGCAGGGGTAAGTAGTATCCTAGGTAATTGCGGCGTCCCTGATACTTTAGAGCTTGGTATTGGTCAAAAGTTCGTGACAGTTTTAAATGGATTAGATATTAATAGTTAATTAATAGATACGAATATTTGGGAACAACGTAAAAGCGATATATTTGTGGCAATGAGCCATTGTTATTGGTTTAGAAGCGATAGTAAGATTTTATTTTGACATATCCTTATTTCGTTATAATATTGTTGCGAGTTATATATAGTTCGTTCCCTTATCCTAAACTAGTTGAAAACTAAATTTAGAAAGTTATTTTAACTAACGGATTTCCCGTTCGGAAAGTTATCGAGTGGTAAAAAAATATTTTTGGTCTTTGTAATCTGTAAAAATAATAAATGGGAAAGCTGTGCCCTGGAACTTCGCTTTTTATACTTTTAAATAGGTTATAATCCTCTGAAGATCTTCATCGTGAATTTTGTAAATACATTCGTCGGGTGATTAACGATACGAGTAATATATTATCGTGAGAGAATTAGGCTAAAGCTATCGCTTAAGGCGGTTGAATACTGTCTATAATCCTCGATAAAAAAAATAGGGAGGAACCCCTACTAAGCAACTGCTATAGATCTAGTGGAAGGGGGTAGTACAGGTACGAAACTAGTGAAAGGACATGCTGAAGAGAAAATTCAGAGCTTTGTAAATGCATGTTAACTGTTAGAGCTAGATCTTTAGCAACCACTAGCTTAGATACTAGTTTATGACATTACCTCTGGCCCATTTCAAAGAGTGTTCCGGCGCTTTGTAAAATGTGGTAGAAGTTGCCAGTAATGTGTAGAAGGTATTTTCCCACGGTAAACCATTTCAAAAGGTACGTAATACCCATTTAGAAGCGGTGCTGAATGTAGTAACAACGTATAGAAGGTTCCTGTCGTCGATCGTTTTAGTACATCGTGGAAGCTGCTAGAGTCACTTCTTTGCCACCTTTCCTATAACTAGTCCCCGATGGCCCCCAAAATACTGAAACTTTTTTCTCCATTAAAAAATTCCTCTTCTACCAGTACAGTGTCATACCTTCTTTCCTTGTGCGGTACGCTATCTTTCGGTCCAAACCTCTTCGTGGTTTTTTTTTTTTTTGGTTGTTGTTAGCCTAGTTACCCACTTTCGAGATAAACGATAGCATAATTTCTGAGGTCGATAAAGCTAATAGGGACGTGAAATTTGTTGTTCTAAAATTGGTTTTCTCCTATTAAATAGTGTATGGATTTCATAAATACGCCTTATTAATATGTGTTTTAACTATTTTGACGAATATACGCATTTTAAATGCTTTTCTGTATAATATACGCTTCGCTTAAGTTTAGTTAAGACATTGAGGGTAATGATAAACTATAGTAAGAATTATAGACCCGTTAATAAATAATCAAACACTGGTATTAAATATCATCCTTATACTGTTAGAGTTGAGGGCTGGAAATTTAATTATATATATATACTTTTTAAATTTAACCTTAATATGAGAGAGCTTGTTTAAAAATTCGAAAGTTTATCTTGTATTTAACGACAAGAACAAGAGTAAATGACCTAGTAATCAAGCCTTTTTATTATTATTAATAAATATCTAAACAATATGTAAGCCTAAGTAGTTGTTGTTAACAAGGTTTTAAAAGTTCTCCGAGTAATTTAACGTAAGGTTCATATGCTAGGAGGTAAAGGTTTCGTATTATTTATGTATATTCCTTTGGGTAATTTTCGTATCGTGCAACTTTTATTATTATAGACTTGTTTGTTGGGCAAAAAAGGTTATTTTAATAATGAATATGGATCTCGATGATAATGAGCGTGTGGGGAGTTTAGTTGGATATGACAAAGAAATTGGTTCAAATTTTTAAAAGTATTGTGGTAAGATAATTAAACTGGTGAATATGTGTTCGAAGTTGTTCGTCGAAAAAGGCTTGAACATGGAATCAGATAATGGCGATGTCGAGTATAAGTGCATTATTTGAGAGCTTTAGTCGCAACAACAATACAAATTTATGCGCTATGCTTAGGACTTGTGAAGGAGCTACTTACAAACGGAATTCGAAAGCATTGAGAGCCGCGATATTCTAAAAGTTGGAAAACGGCTCCCAAGTCAAGTGTACATAAACCATCTATTTAACTACAAAATATCGCTTGAGTGAATTTTTAATATAGGGCCGAATTGCCTAAGATTCATTTTAGACTTGTAAAATACTTTCGACGTAGTATTTGGGATCGGTATCACTATTGTTACCAATACCGTTAACGGAAGGTAGCTAATAATCATGGATTTATTAGTTTGGGAACGGGTCAGAATTAGTTTGAACAAGTTTATTTACATAAAATCTGGGGTATTTTCTAACTAAAATATGAATTTTACTAACATAGAAATCGATAATACGTATAATATCGTATTTGTTATAAAATTAGTTCAATATTTTCATATATTGGGTAGAATTATGTTTTTTTAAAAAAAAGCTTAATATTAGTCTTAATTTGAAATACTTATAGAATAGAATATTGTTCATTAATGGAATTTTTATACGTTGTTAGCTAGCTGCTATCACAGTTTGTACGAATTTCGTAACATCGTAAATACATTAGACGAATTTTTCAGCCTTTATACATGGTTTTATAACCGTAATAGGTTATCGTTGGATAGGTTATATAGGGATGATATAACAGTTATACGTTATGAACAGAGGGTTTATACTAATAGTAATTATACTCTAATTATTTAAAATTAATAAATATCCGGACAATGTATAGTTTTAGTTGAATTCAGTGTAAATAACCAAAAATAACAAATAAACTAAAACCTTTTCATAAGCTCGTTCGGTAACATTATTCGTTTTAAGGTAAAATACGGTACTTAAGCATTACTACAGCCCCGTTAGCTCGTAAAAACGTTTCCAAAACCTACCCGTCCAATTTGAACCTTGGTTATTAATATTAATACGAGAAACTCCGTGAAAATCCTAATAGTAGTTTAAACTCCATTTCGTATTGGTTCCAATATTTGTAATGTCTATTACTTTGAGAATGACGCCTTTATTGAATCCATTCGTCATAATATAGGTTATAGTGTGTTATTAAATAGTTTCGAAATGATAAAGTCGACTCAAAATTTGGTTTAAAGTTAATCAAAGATAAATAAAGATGGAAAAGTCCCTTTTATAGTTGATTCCAATACTTCATCTGCCAATAAACATGATAATTTAAATAGGAACGTAAAATTATACAGTATTACCCAGGTTAAATATACGGTTTAAATACAATAATGATATTGGCATCGCTATCTGGGTGGTTAGTAAAGAGCGAATCGTATGTAATTTGAATCAATGTGGTGGTGAGAGGTTTGTAAACTGGAACGAAAATACGATTACGAAACCGCGAAATGATATTATCGTTTACTGAGTATTTCAAAATGAAAACCCTAAGTATTTGATTGTAGTTAACGCAACCATTAACGGAAAACCTACGGTCACTCATACTTATCATACAAATTAGGTGGAGGTAAATAGTATCACAGGTAATAATTGCGTTCCGGTAACTTGAAAGATCGGAATTAGTGAATTATTGGTAACCTTTTGGAAATTATTCATTAACAATAGTTAACCGGGCAACTTTTACATTTGTAAGCGGTTTAAAAGTGGTTTATCCAAGGCGAAAAAGCCGTGATTCACAGTTTAAATATCGGGGGTAGAAAAGGCTTTTACGAATGTTCTTACTTTGTTATAATGGTATGTAGGGTCATATATGAGCCACTCTCTTGTTGTAAAGTAAATTAAAACGGAATTAGAAAAGGTGTCTCTACCAACAAATTTGTTGTTCAAAAAACCTTCGTGTGTTTATAAACTATTTAAAGTTTCTATGGTATGTGATAATATTAAACGGTCTGGTCGTGCTCTATAGCTCTGCGTTCCATGTTTTTAAACAGTTTATAATCTATAAAATTTCTTTTTATTAATTTGATAGTCATATTCAGCGGATGATGAACGACAAAAGTAATAAACTATTAAGCTAAGGGTCTTATAATTGTTTTTTCAAAGTAAACAGTTCTTTACAGCTTAATCAAAATAGTACATTTTTTAAAAAAAGGTTTTCGGTTAAATTTTTACTGGATTAAAACGGGTTTTAACAATGTGGAAATTTTAAACCATTCGAAAGCAGTTTTCCTCTCGAGTTCTCATTGAAAAACAACACCTTTCTTCGTTAGCTGAATAAAAATGCTAGTTATTAATAAATAATCCCGAATACATTTCCAGTAAAAATTTTCAAAGTTAAAAAGCTCTTATACTTTGAACACAAAGGTAAAAGCCGTCTACTTATTTATTACACGTAAATTTTCCTGGTTTATACGTATCCAGACTCATGACTCGACAACAATCCATAAATACTTGATTTTTCAACATTAAATTTGTATTTAAAAATGTTTAAGTTCAATATAGCAGCGTTTAAGGCGTTTAATAACTACTTAACCTGAACTTTATAATTATCTTAGGTATTGTTTGACTGTATAAAACCTTCGTCGAAGAGAACGAAATGAAAACAATCGAAAACTGCATATAATAAATTGTGAATATATCGTTAAAACGTAATTGGTGTGTTGGAAACACCGATAGGGGTAATTAATCATTCAAGAAGTTAAAAAAGTATACCAAACGCGGTTTCTCATTTCATGTTCTTTTTAATATACAGTTTATATACAGCGATTTGAAAAGTCTAGTTTAATAAACTATCCAACTTGTAAAATATTCAATGACGTTTAGTTTTATTAAAAGGAACTGATACCGGTCTATTATTATAACAACTTTAAGTTTTTGTTAATCAATATAAAACGCAAACATATTTGGGTTTTTTTTAATGAAAAATTAGAAGGGTATCTGTAGAAGTTTCTTGCACGAATATAACTTTAATGTAATAACTTCATTAAGGTTTTTCTTAATATTCAGAGTTTTTTTTTTGTGATATGTTGTATAACGATACCTGAAATATATATAAAAACTAGCTTTAATTGTAGTTTTACAAAGCCATTTTATAATTAGTTCTGGAAGGGTAGTTTATCGCCCAAGATTTAATTCAATAAATGCGTACTTGTTCTAAAAGTATCAGGAGCGTGTTCTTAATAGTAACCAGAGGCATCAGGGCTAACTCCTTATTGAAATTGTTAAGTAAGACGGCATCAAGCTGCGTAGTAGCGGTTTGGCTTTTATAAGCTTTATAGAAAATAATGTGAAAATCGGCGGTACTTACACCCTTAAGTGGTTTTTACATCGGCTTAAATCCCTATTTCTATACAGGTAATTACCCGCTAGTCCCAAACGTAATATATACTTCGAAGCGATATAAGTTCCCAGTTTATAATTAATTTACGGTTTACTTAAAATAATTTTATATCATAATTAAAGAAAAATATTCGTTCAAATACATTGTTTGTATCCTTTGAAATTGAATTTTCAATAAGTTTTAAAGTTGATTAGTCTTAGTTTAGTTTTAATAACTTGGCGGGTGGCGTTATTAAGTTGCTGGGGTGAAATAAAGATACATGATAATTGTAATTAGTGGGTAAGTTATTTATGTATAATATTATTATACTTAGAACCTATTTTCACTCAGATGTTGATAAATTGAATGGAATTACAAGGTAATTTCATTATAAACTAGGAGGTATTTAGGAGTTGAGAGTAAATTACGGGTTCAAATTGAAATTTCATTGATTTTGATTTGTGATTAAATATAGTAGTTACGTTTTTCCCTTTTAAAAGTTGGTGAGGTCGTTGGTAAAGGTAAGGGAAATATCCGTATTGGTTTTATTGTGAAAGTCATTGAGGCATTAAATAGGATTTGATATTCAGATGCGAAACTGATAACCGATTACGTTGTACTTTAAATCCAAGCTAAAGTTTTTACGGCGCGAGAGTTTTGTGTGGTTAATCCAGGTAACACTTCGTTTGATATTTGTTTGAAAAGTGTTTAAGTCTATTATATTAATATTTTCCTAATTATCGCGTGCGGTATTGTTGTCATTACTAACTTTACCGTAAATAATACCGCCGCTACTAAAACTATTTGTATGGTAAACGTTATTGTACCGAATAGGGATCCTGTAAAGTTTTTTATTAATAAGTTGAACTTGTATAAATTACTTATTGTGGGTTAGATATATATCGAAAGAAACTCACTTATTAATTAACATGTTTTTCATAACTTTTTGGGAAATAGAGAGTTTAATGGTAGATTTCCAAGTTATATCGTTAGCTTCGGCAAATAATGTTTTTAAACGTTAAAAATACGTAAAAACATTTTTGAACGTTTTGTTTTAAGTGCATAAGTCGAACGATAACAGTTGTCGTCGTATTCCGATCTTAATAGTTCGCTAAAAGTATTGTTATAAAAACGTTGGGATTGTTATTGCCGCCGTCGTCGCCGTGGGAATAGTAACATTTTATAGGGGTTTTTCTTAAAGGCTTTCAATTTTTAAAAAATGACTTAAAAGATGTTTTTTTTCGGTTACTGAAAGAATTTTAATTTTTATGTAATTTATGTAATATCGGAGTATTTCATAGCTAAAAAAGTAATTCAACGTCGAACTATTTTATTTGTTTTTAGCTATACGTTTTATTGATTAACGGTTAAAGTTTCCCGTTCAACTGTTAATATTGTAATCCAAGTTAGACGAATTAGAGTTTTCGTTGTCGTTATCAGATAAGTCGACGCGATACCTCATAGAGATCTACCAGGTAATTATGTTAATGTTGTTTGTTATTAATGTGGAAGCGAAACCCTTTGAAGTAAAAGATTTCTCCGTGTATATAAACTTATCGGCTATAGCTTTAAACTATTGGTTTATATTTCTTAACGTGGCTGGTATATTGGTATTAAATGTTTGATATGTAAAAATGCTTATAAATAGTTTTATTCCATTTCACGACTTTAATATATACTTTTTCTGTGAATATATTGTATTAAGTAGTTAATTGGTCGTATTTCATTGTTAAGTCATATTGAATATATTGTCGCACGCTAGCGTCAAAAAACTTCTTTAAACCTTAAGGGTCCAGTTTCAAAAAATTGGAAGATATTACCTTAGTTAAAAGCCATTTGGGAACAGATGGAAAACCGTTAGGAAACCGGTATCGAGGATTATATGTAAATATACTAGGCTAAAACTATGGCTTAAGACAATCATATACTATTTATAATCCTCGATTAAAAAAAGAGGAAGAAAATCTTGCTCAGTAGATGTTATAAATCTAGTAAAAAGGGGTGATCAAGTTACGTGAATGTTAAAATGGCATGCTTAAGAGCGGCTCTAAAGCTTCGTAGGAGTATAGGAACCGCTAGGGTTAGATACCTAATAACCACTAGCCTAAGCACCAGTCTATGATAGTTCTTAAGTGTAACATGTTATTATTTTCGCGTAAAACGAAATAACCCTTTCAATTTTACTTAGAATAGTCGGCTGGTTATTAGAAAGTGATTTCAAATAAATGAAGGTGAAAAGTTTATGAGTTTAAGAAACTTAAGTATTTTTAGTATAAACGTAAAAAACGCCTACTTCTCGATAACGCGAAACGTTTTCGAAACAATAAGTACTTCAACTCCTGTATAGATAAGAAACCCGAAATACTTGATTTTCTAAACGTTGAACTCGTACTTGGATACATCAAGGTTTAGTTTAAAAACGCGTTGAGCGTTTGATATCAATTTAATATAAGCAATATAATCGTCGAAAATACCGATTAAATATATAAATATTTCGTCAAATTCAATTAAATGAACAATATCGAGAAATGAGCTTAACAGGCTGTTAATATAGCGTTAACAGGTAGCCAGTACATCCAAAGAACCGAAAGAGTTAACTAATTACTCGAAAAATCCAAAACATATACGGAACACGGTGTTCAATTCGTCGTCTGCCTTAATACAAAGCTTGTAAAAGGAGGCCTTAACTTCGAGTTCATTAAATCATTTAATTCGTACTATATTAGAAATTTTTCTTAAATTAATAAATTAAGTTTTGGTTAGTTTTTATTTCAAAGTTTCGTTGTCAATAATAAATATAAAAACATAGGTTGTTTCTGGATTTTCGAACCAAAAGTATGGAAACACCTGCTAATACATAGCTCTTACTAATATGAATTCGGTTTCAAAATTTAATTAAAATTTTATGTAATACAAGCTCTTATTGTTATATGCAGTATAACGAACTTTAAATAATTTTTCAAGGTTTTTGTTTGTATAGCTTTAGAAGTTGAAACGTTGTCGATTCGATTGGTCGAAGTAACAGTAATATTGCAGTAGTCAAATGGTAGATGTATTATTCTAGGTTTGGCAGACCGCTAGCCGGTCTGCGAAGTAATTTGTATAGCGAATTACTTGGTCTCTACCCTCGTGTGAAGTAGGCGCATACTGTACTTGCTTTATAGCTAATACAGTAGGCCTGTACAAAATAATACACTAACCTTACAGTCAATATGGTCAACTTTACTTCCAGTAAAGTTTACCTACTGTACTAAAAATACTACTATTCTAACACTGGCAGCTTTTTGGTTTGTACGCGTATGCTAGTGTAGTTAACGAATCTTTTGCGGTAAACGTTAAATTACGATTTCGTTAACTAGCCAAACCATTATCAATTTCAATTGACCACCGCATGAAAATGAACCCATTTATATACAAATTAACCCCAGTTATCGTTAGTTGCTCCACGACTCTAAGGACCGACTTTATCGACTTTTATAAAACATTCTTCCACTACAAACTCATGTATTCCTTTATTTTAACTGTACCAATAAAATATGCTTATATCATTAATCTCTTAGTAATATTTCAATTTGCCAGTGTATTCCTAACCGCTGTTACGTAAATTGGGTTTGTCAGGCGGATTATTAACGTAGCTCTAGATACGTATAATAAGCCTATTACTATCCACAAACCTTTTAATGACCTTATTCGGCGATACCTTTTTACGTTGTTAGCAGGATTGTTTTTACCGATAATTTATCGGAACTTTTCAATCTTTTTCCCTTCGTAGGCTTCGTAGAATATTATTACGTCGATTATTAGGCGTTTTTCGCTAGTGGCTCCGAATTTTAAATGGCATTCGAATAAGATTCTGGAATCAGTAAAAATCTCTATCGGGATTTAAATTTATTTTAAGCTGCCTTATAATAACTTTAAGGGTTTCCTATAATAACATACGTATATTACAGCCTACTATTATGCTACAAACCTTTAAATTTAATAAGTTTCGCTTAAACCTTTTTCATATAATGAGGATTAGTAAATTATGTTACTGATAATACTAAATTGGCTTTTAAGCTCATTTTTATTAACGAAGGTTATTAGGAAGCCATTCTTTAAATACAATTTGGTATTAGTTATAAAAGACTTATTCTTAAATATTATGAACTAAGATTTTAATAGGCCGATCAGTAATATTTTAATTTTTCAGTTCATATTTTAATTTTTTTTACTTTATATTTCAGTTAACTTGTTAAAGTTGTTATTAGTTAGGCTTTGTACTTATGCCGCGAGGAAAAGTTCGTAAAGGGCCTCCGGTTAACATAGATTGGCAATATAGTTGCTACAGGTACGCTATTCCAAATACCATTAGGCTTTAGCCACGTTATTTTTGTCTATTATAGCTGAATCAGCGCCTTAATCCTTTTAGTAAAGGTTAAATACGGTATTAATACTAATTATACGGGTTAACAATCCCTTGAAATCAAGTTGATTGCTCTCCGTCAACGTTGTAACTGGCCTGTAATTTTAGAACTTGGAATCCTTAATCGCTTGCTGTTTCGATACTACAATTTTAGTCGTTTTGAAGAAAAGGGTATCATTAGTTGATATAACCATTAGGCCAAAGTTTCTTTCTTGCATTACCAACAAATACGGTTTATAAGTTAAAGGTTCCATATTTAGACGTAATTTGAAGTGCGAATAGTAGGTTAGAAACTAGTAAACGCCTGTTTTAGCCAGTCCTTATAGAGTCTTGATACATCGTATTACCGTTACTGAAGGGTATATAAGCCGCAATTCTTGTGGTAATTCCAGTAGTACAATTTGCTATAGGTGGGTAACTGATAACTGTAAAGGGACTATGGCCGGAGCTGTCGCTTAAGGTGGTCGGATTCTGTCTATAAACCTTAATGAAGAGAGAAAAGAAGAAGTCTCTGCTAGGGAGCTGCGGTAGAACTGGAAAGATAGTGCGATCCGGTCATGTGACATGTGGGAGTGTGCTCCTATACAGCTTCCTCCCTGCTCCAGAGCATCTTAAGAGCGAGTAGGACTACCAGGGTTGGATCCTTGGTAATACTAGCTAGGTACTAACCTGCAGCATTACCCCTAAAGAAACCCTGAATACCTTGCGATGCGTAACATGCAGAAGGTATAAAGGAAGGCAAGTGAGCCGTTCTGGAGCCGTTTATATCATCGTGGTATTTTGGGGAAAGTTTTAGGCCAAACCAATTTTTCGTTACATAAAAGGAGCCCTAATGCCCTTCGTTCCATAAATAGTCCATAAATATCCATTCCTAAAAAAAACTTCCCTTTAACCTTTGACTATTTTTACAACCCTATTAATATTATAATATCAGTATTATAACAGTCTCATTCATATGACTTCCTCCTATATTTATCTTCGTATTGCATAATAAATCTTTAATTGGCTGTAAAGATCAATAAGGCTATTGGAAACGTAATTTAGCTTTGCTCGGTAATTGTTTGGTTTCTATTAACGATCGTAAAGTTTCCTACCCTATGGGTTATTGAGATGTATCCTAATGGGATTCGTAAGTAAATATGTTTTAATTGAATTTATAGGATAACGTATAATGCGAGGAAGATTTATTAGGAGACCGAGGGTAAGTAATTTTTATAGCCGCGAGGAAGCTGTAAACGAACGGTTAGATATTGGTGTTTAGTATCGCTTTTATTTCATAGGTGTTACGGGTTATAGTTTTAGTTATTTCTATATACTTTTAAACTTTAACACCGATATAAATAAGATTTTTAAAGAATTATCCGAGGCGTATTTGGCGTTCGATACTTAGAATTGTGGTAAATTAAAGTTTTCGTAAGCCGTTTTATAAGTGTTCACAAGAAGGTAAAAAGCCTGTATACTTAGGTAGTAATTTATAAAAAAGCTATTAGAGTTCTGCGCGTGACATAGCGAAAGCTGGATACTCAAAGCGGGGCGAGCTTTATATCCACCACTTTTGTACACTCCAGTAGCCTATAGGCTATACATTTTATAAACGAAGAATGTAGTTTTTAAGTAAGTCTTTTATAACAGGATGAAAACGTGGAAAATATCGCTAACGAGTGGTTAGAGAGCGTAATTGGAGGCGACTAAAAGGTTCGTTGAGTTTTTCAAACGTATTGACGCGAAGTTAGGTCATATGAACGTAAAGCTAAGTAAATTGGTCGAAATAGGCAAAAGGTTTTTAGGTAAAAATTTGGACGATGATTTTAAAGATATATTCGTTTCGTTTTGGTCGTCGTTTAGTTTTATCAATATTAATACATTTGTTTGGTACCCATTTGTTATCGGCTTTTACGCCGCTTCCTTTTATCATATAAAGTATAAGTATTAAACCCTTTTGCCGTCCGACCGTAAAGACCCGTCGTTGTATTCGGCTAATATGTAAAGCTATTTTAAAATATTAAGTTTCACTGTATTAAAACAAATTCAAAAACGGGTTTCAAGTTAGGTGTATGTAGCTTACTTACTTAACTAAAAGCTATCTTTTTAGTAGGTTATTAAGTCGAAAGCATCAGATTCATGGTTTGTTACGGGTTCGTAATATATTTTCGATATAGTATTTCAATTGCGTTTCGCCAGCATCATTGATAATATTTACAGCTTGCGATTGAAAATCGCGAGTTTATTAGCTTGAAAGCGGATTTGAAGTAGTTCGTACGAATTGGTTTACGTAAAACAAAGATGATTTCCGCCTTATACTTAGAGTTTGACAATATGGAAGTCAATTAAACGCGTTACATGATATTTGTCGTAAAGTTAACTTAGCTTTTTAGAAAATTTATCAGGTTTATAGTTTTTTTTCAAAAAACGCTAAACGTCATTGCCGACCCGAAATCTTTCTGAGAGGGAGCGTTTCTGATTAGGAACTTCCTTTATACGTTATTGTGTAGCTATTATTACAGCTTATACGAAATATGTAACTTCGCGTATACTTTAAATAAAATCTTTGGCTTACGCGCGTAATGTTATAATTAGAACAAGGAAACGTTTTATCGGTTAAATAAAGTTGACGTAATATCCGTATTTTTTTAAAAAAGAGTTAATACTGATAGTAGTCGTATCCTCATTATTTCATAAGAATTAAGAGTAATGTAATGAGCGGTTTTAGTCGAATTAAGTATAAACGACAAAAAAATTAAGTACATTAAGACTTTTTGATTCGCGTATTCGGTTACGCCGTTGGTTTCGGGGTAAAAGGTAGTATTTAGGTGTTGTTATACCCCTGTTAAGTCGTAAAGTTGCTTTTAAAATCTACCGGTTCAATTTGAATTACGGTTATTTATAAGTGCACGGGGAAATTCGTAAAATCGCCAATAATAGGTTAAAAACCAGTTTGTATAAGCTTCGACGTTTAAAAAAGTTATAACCTCAAGAATAACGGTTTCATTTAAACGTTTCGCAATAACTATAATGTAACGTGGGTTACTAGTAAGTCTTTAGGTAGGTTAATTATAAAGTCGATAAAAATTCGTTTTAAAGTTGTTCGAAAACCGGAAAACGTTTGAAAAAACCTTTTCGATGATGTTTTTAATGGGTCATACGCTTATAAACGTCGTAGTTACGGTAAAAACACGGGATGACGCGATGTAATTTGGGTTACAAATACGGTTTGGAAAAAATGATAATGGTGGCGTTACAGTTGTGATGACCGGTAAAAAGTGATTATACGTAGTTTAAATTAACGCGGTAATAAGAGGCTTGTAAGTAGGTACCTTAAAACGGTCGTAAAACAGCAAAACCTCATCATCGTTTACTAAATATTTCGAAAATTAAACCTTTAATACCTAGTCGTCGTTGGTATAAATACCTATTGTGAAATATTAGTCACTTATACGTATTACACGTATTAATCGGAGGTAAGTAGTATCGTGTATAATAACGGCGTTTTAATAACTTTAAAGGTCGATATTAATAAAACTTTAACGTCTCTTAGGATGGATTCGTTGGCGACGATTGACCAGTATATATGTATACGCAGAATCAATTTTAGAGCGGCTTATTCGAGAAGTAATAATTAAAGTTCCTGAAATAAAAGATTTAAATCTAAAAGGCATTTGGGAATATCTTAATTTCGTCATAATAACGTATTAGGCCGTATATAATTTGCCGTCTTATTATAAACCAACTGAAAACAAAATTACCAAAGGTGTTTAGATTAGTGGTCTTGTGGTTCAAAACGTCATCGTATAGTAATAAAGTATTTGAGGTTTTTGTAGTTTTTAAAGATTATAAATCGGCGTACCATGCTTTAAATCTTTGCGTTTCATATTTTTGATTAATATATAATTCCTAATAGTTCCTTATTATGGATTTCGTTGTTATATTTAATGCGGGATAAACGACAAAAGGAATACAGTATTGGGTGTAGGTTACGGAGGTCGTCGCTTTAAAGAAGGTAGCTTTTTAAAGCCTAACCGGAATAGTTAGCTTTTAAAAAAGTATTGCGGTCGGAGTTTTATTAAAAGAGTATAGGTGCGAAAAGAAAGCTAAAATTAAGTTATTTGATAGTAACATTTTTCTCGGATCCCTAATAAATATGGGTAACCTTACAGATTAATTACAATAACGGTTTAATAATCGTCAATAACGGTTTCATAATCGTCAAATAGTCACGTATAAAATACCGGTAAAAGTTCGCGAATTAAAAAACAACTCGTATACCTAAAACTAATGTGAAAACTTCTTATTTCCGGATACCATGTAGCTTCTCTGGGTTTATACGAATACCGATACTAGTTTCGATAACGAATTTTAGGTACTTAGTTTTTTAAACGCCGAATTCGCATTTAGATATGTCGAGGCTAAGTCTCATAGCATTTAAGGCGTTAAAAACTTCTTTCACTTTGGGTATATAATTTTCGAGGGTATTGTTTAATTAAACAAGTATATCATCGAGTTCAACGGAGTAAAGATTTGCGACGAAAGGGCGTAACGAATTATTAATATAACGTTAAAAGATAGTAGGGGTATTAAAGAGCTGAAGGAAGTAATAAGTTATTTGAAGAGTCCGAAATGTATATGAAATATAGTTTTTCAGTCATTTTAATTTTTAATATATATCCTATAAAAAATCACTTCAATATTTCATTTAGTGAATTATTAACTTGGGAAATGTTCACAAACGTTTTCTTAATAAAAGGAAGCGGGTAACGGTCCACTTTCTTAATAGCTTTAAGCTGTCGATAATCGATATAGAAAGGTAAATTACCTTTGGGTTTTTAACTGAAGATACGGGGGCAATCCTTCAGAAGTTATTCGTTCTAATATGATCTTAATCAGGTAATTCGGTTAACGTTTGGCGTAATACAAGGAGCGTTTCTCGTAATATATCATATAACGGGCCTTATAGAACTTTTAGGAATTAACTTTGATTGTTGATACAAAGGATAATTTCGTAATTTTCTTCGAAGCAGTTAGGGGGCAGCTTATCGTTAAGGGCTGTATTGAACAAAAGAGCGAATCCTTAAGATCGTTAAGGAGTTTATCGTAAACGGAGACGAATGGTCTCAGTGCGAGTACTTTTTTAATGTTTTTGAGGGAGACGGTGGCCAGCCATATAGTAGCGGCTCGTTCTTTACTGGCTTTTCGAAAAATGGCGTAGAATGTAGCGGCGCCGACCCCTTTCGTCGTTTTTTATACAAGTGCAAACCCCCGATTTTAAACTCGATAATTACCGATTTTTCTTAAAAATAATATTTTTTTAAAGCGTCGTAAATAACTCGTTAGTATTTTACTTTAGTTTTACCTAAAATAACGTTATATTGTGAAAAGAGGACGATATAGCTTCATATTCGGTGACGGTATTTATGAAGGTTGATATTTAAAAAATATTATAAAAAGATAAGTCGTAGGGAAGAATCGGGTATACAATACGTAATTTCTTCGAGTAGTCATAATGAGATAGAGATATATAGTAACTTTAAATAGTTGATAAGTTATATACTTGCGGCGTTATAACATTCATAAATGATGTTTATTAAAACATAAATAAAATATACCAAATTATAAAGTAAATTTACTATAAACGGAAAGCTATTTAAAAGTTAGGACGAAGTTATCGAGTTGAACTAAAGTTTTATTAACTTTTATACGCGACTTTATATAGGAGTTACGCTTTTCCCTTTTCAAAGTTGATAATATTTTCAGCTAAAGTAAAATGGATTTTTATAACGGCTTTAACGTTAAAGAAGTTCGAGCATTACACCGGATTTCACGGGCAGGTACGAATACGGTAGTTATTCACGCCGTATCGTAAGTATAACCCAAGGTTCTTACAACGAGAGAGTTTCAAGTGGTTAACTTAAGCGACGCGTCGCTTATGAATAGTTCGGAAAACGTTTACGCCTGTTATAATAACGTCGCCTTGGTTATTTTGGATGGGTAAGTTATTACTATTATTCTCATTACATAAGACACTTTAAGTTGTAATAATACTAATATCGTCGTAACGAGTACGAAGGTTGTAAAAGCGTTCGTCTATAAGTTAAGTACTAGTAATTTATTCGTTATAATCCGCGGGTATATCGAGGGGGAGTAAAGTATTAGCAAACGTTTTATTAATAGCTTTTTCTATGATAACGAGTTTAACGGCGAAATTTCAGGCTATGCCGTTAGCTTTTGCGAATAAAGCCTTTTAAACGTTTCAAAAGACGTAAAATCGTTTACGAACTTTTTATTTTATATTTGTAAGCCGAACGATAATAACTTCAGCCGCGTTTAGGTCGTAGTAATAGGTGTGGAGAATGGTTACAAAGGTGTTAGGGTCGTTAATACCGCCGTCGCCTTCGCGGGCATAATAGTTTTTTATATCGGTTTTCGTAAAGCTTCCTAATTGTCAAAAGGTAACGCAAAAATATTTTTTTTTTTTAGTATCGATAAACTTCCTGTTTTTGAATGACTTACGTATTATCGTAACATCCTATATCGGGAATTGTAATTTAATATCGGAAAACTTAACCGACTAATTAAAAGGTTTTTGTTTAGGTCGTTAGTACCTGTTAAATAAGACGCAGGTATTGTAATCTAAGTTACAGGAATCCGAGTTTTTATGGTTTAAGGAGCTGATACGGTCCCTAATAGAGAGAGGTGTTCCAATTACGTCGTTCTTAATTTACATGGGTGAACTTTTTTAAAGAGAGTGTAATACCAAAAACGTAGGCATACCGGAAACTTCGAATTGTCGGATTATATTCGTGAACGAGTTGAATACGTCGGTATTCTGTTTTTAAAAATATATAACGTGTTTTTAAGCGGTTCAATTCTATTAGATAGATTCCGTACATAAAACGTTTGTAAAAAGTTTATAATAAGCCGTAAAGTAATCGTATTAAGCCGCTAGGGCGTTTTAAAGCTGCTTTTCAATGCATACGTCAAGTAATTTCTTTAAGGTTAAAGGGTCTAAATTCTGTGGGTCGAAAGATAATAATATAACCCTAGGTTATAACCTCTAACTAATAGCAAAAAAACCATCGGTAGGAAATCAAAGTTTATATGTAAAGGGATTATAGCCGGAGTTATCGCTTAAGGTGGTCGGATTCAGCCTAGAAATCTTTAAAAATAAAAAAAAAGAGAAGTCTCTATTAGGGAGCTGCTATAGAGTTGGGAAGATAGAACGATCCGGTTATATGACGTGTAGGAGCGTACTCTCATATAGCTTCCTCCCTAATTCAGAGAATCTTAAGAGCAAGTAGAACTACCAGGGTTGGATCCCTGGTAATAATAGCCAGGAACTAGCCCTGTAACAATAATGGAGATTCACTCGTCAAATGTAGATACGCTCCAAAGACTAGCAGCGTTGGTACTAAGCCTTCAGATCCCACAATATTATTCAGGCCCTTCACCTCAATTTAAAGGCGTGCCTCTGGATCCGTAAATCTTTTAATTTCTAGTATAAGAATGTTGTAGTATTGGTGAAGTAAGGTGTGTATCCTTTTAACCTTTCCAATGCCCTAATAAGCCTCCACAAGCACCTGTTTACACTGGATACCCAATATTTTGGCATTTTCCTAGAACTTTGCCGCCCTAAATTTGGTGCTATCGTCGTAAAGAATAACATAAAATAGGCCTAAGTACTTTTTAATTCAAATCATCCTTAATGTTTTCCACTTATTCTTTGCCAAACGGGATTTTAAAAATTTAGCTCCGTGAAAAAAGGTTGCGGAGTTAACGACTTGAAAAAAGAAGCTTTTTGTTTAACTAAAACACATTAATAAAAACCTTGTAGTTATAAATCTTATCGTTTTTTAATGTAAACTTAAATATTTGGAGGATTTAGATATGCGTTTTGTTGTAGTAAAAAAGCTTTTCGATAGCTTTTAGGGTAAAGTATTCCATATTTTCGTATCCTACGGACGTTGAGACTTTGTACAACCTATTAAAGACTAAGTTGTTTAAAAGCCGGTGTAATTAAATTATTTCTGGTTCCGTTAGGTTTAACATCACTGTCTTAAGTCCTTAAATATAAAACTATAAATACCACTACTTAAAAGCAAGGGTAAATATTTAGCCGTTTTAACTAGCTCGTCGGCGTTAATACTAACTTTAACGCTTAGGGTCTTTATATCCTTTAGGTAAAAAATTAAAGGGGTAAGGGATTTGAGGATATGGAACGTAATTGATCTAATAATTGATTTAATTACCATTATCTTTAGTAATTATAGTTATTTTCCTGGTCTGAAACCAATTTTAGCGTTACTAGCACTTTAACAATTAATTTTACTGGCTGTAATACTTTGCCTTCGCAATGTTACGTATTGTAAATAGCCTTCTATTAAGTACTTTGCTGTCCCTATGTCTTGTATCATCCCTTAAAACGTATGGTTTGTATAGTGATCGCGAAGGATAAAGATGTGTAAAGGGTGAAAAGCATAATTAAGGAAAAAGTAAGGGTTTTTACTACCTTAGCGGTATAAAAGAGCGTAGTTAGCTAGTTATTAGGCCGCGCTGATAATGATATCTTTATTTCTCTTAATTTGCTTAAAGGTTTTATCGTTGTCAATTAGCTTGTTGCTTTCGAAGTTCGCGATTTAATACATATAATACTGTTTAAAAGTGGTAAGATATTAGATGTAATACATTATCTTTCTATTGTTTCGCTTGAACGGGGAGGGGGGAGGGGTGGCGAGTCAAATAATAGATAAACTTACAATAGATACAATATCTTTTACCATTATTACGACGAAAGTTCTTACGGTTAATAAGTCCGTTTAAATTTTAACCTCATTAACGTTAACGCGGTTGTTGCCTTTGGTTTAGGGTCGATCGGCTAGACCTTAAACGTTAAAGTCGCCCGTAGCCGTATTTATGGTCGTTTTAATAAACTAGGGTAAGATTTTTTTTTATTTACGTTACAGAAACTACCAGCTTAGGGGTATATACTAAACTATTTTGGTAGACTCGTCATTATAATTACAAACGAGAAATATAACTAGCTAAAAAAACATTCGTAAGTGGTATCTGTTAGTTATAAGGCGTATTTAAACTTATTAACGCACATAACTATGACCCGTACCTATTTGCGAAGTATGGCTTTGCTAGTGTGGGCTTTCTCTATTAATTTTTAATATAAAATCAATTTGTTAATCATTTGGTTAAGCATATCTATCGGAGTTTCGTCTTCTTTCTTTTTAACTATTATCATTATTTACCTCGTGGTTACCCAAATTATATGTTATTACATAAGGTTGACGTCTTATTCAAAATAACCCTTTATGACGTTATAAATCTTGCGAAACCTAGTTATTTTGGTTAGGAAAGTCAGGTAGTAATCCCTGGCGTACCCTGTAATGATTTCGGTAAAGATTAAGTGAAAATCAGAATAAAGAACCTTTATCTACTTACAAATGTTTAAAAATAGAATTATCTTTATGTCGAAAAGGCTGTAAAGATTTTCGTTATATTTCTTTATATAGTTTTAAATCTCGGCGAAATCCGTAAAAAGCTTATTGTTACTATTAATCATTTTGATAGGTTTGGGGGTCAGGTCGCTATAGTTATTCTAGTCATCATTGGTATTTTTCGATAGTTTTAGCCTTAAAGCCTCCGAAGCCCAGTGTTAGGGGTGATTGCCAATCGCCTAGCCCAAAAGAAAAAATCCTGTGGTAAAAGCTATAATAGGCTTTCATATATAGGTAAACTTACCATAAAAAGGTTTTTCGGAAACTTTAGAATTAAAGGACTGGGGTACAATAAGGGTTTAAATTTTATCAAAAACTTAATAATATTATTTAATTAATTGGTGTAAAATGTCAATATTAATCCCTCTGGCCACATTAGTGGCTGTTGCTTTACGTTTCCTACCGCCGCTAAAAAAAGTACTTTCCGTTATTATATAAAGGTGTTAGGCTTTCGAACAAGTTAATAAGTTCCTTATCGCCAACGCATAAAAAGACCCAACCTAGTTAAAGATAAAGAAAAGGTCCTCTACATATTATATAATGGCGTTAAAGGTCTTTCATACGTTTTCCTTTAAAACATAGATCTTAAGGGTATTGCTTAAACTAGGCTAACTGGAAGAGTTTTTATACTAGTTTTGTAACGCTTTATACTAATACATAGATCCCTTATTGATTAGATTTCGAGCTAAGCATTAACTTAACCCCTTTTCGGATTGCGATCTATATATGAATAATCTAGTTATTAATGATATTACGAAAATTACAAAAAAAGTAATTTGGGTCGTTACCACTATTATATTTAATAGTATTGTAACTGACGAAGCTGTTAAGTTAATTTTCTGTTAAGTTTTCGTCAACATCTTACCCCTACAGATTTGTATCATATAGCTTCATAAAAAGGGATCCTAAGGAGTTAATCCCTTCTTGAAGTTCTTGAATAGATGATATCTTAAGGTTTAAGGTAATATAAGGCTTTTTAGGCGAGAGAATTGGTAATTCGGGGCGTAAGGACTTGTTGTTTTGGCGTAAAGTCGCGTGGGAACTAAACGACTTGATGTTAGGTAGCATAACGTGATTTCCTCGGCGTAACCTGACGATTCTTGGTGTTTTCGCTTGAGTTAGCGGTTTTAACGATGAAATTAATGTAGGGAAAGTGAAAAGGGTCATGTAAGGGTAAAGGTTTAGTGTAAAAGATAAGGTCGAAAATCGGTTTTTATTATAGATAAAGGTTGAAAATTATTTATTATTTTAATCATAGGACTTAGTCGTTTTTTCCATAGTATAACCTAGAGTAATACTGACTTAGCTGTTTGCCATCTTGCCGAATTAAAACTTTTAACGGTCAATTTCAACAATTTTTAAAAGGATTTGTAAAAATTTCTTGGTGTTTTTGATAGCGATACTATCACTACCTCTAAACTGCCGTAACAACTATCACACCCTAAATGTCTTCTTTACGTACTACCGTAGAAACTGGAACAATAGTAAAGGTCCTTCGTAAGAATCTTTTCTCTATCCTGACGATAACTTAAAGTGTAACAACCGGAAATTAACTCCTTTTTCTACTTAACTTATCTATACTTAAATCAATAAGCACTGATCTATATTAGTAAAGCTTTAGACGTTGCAACATTATCGATTCGATTAGTCGAATTAACAGTAGTATTACATTAGTCAAGTGGTGGATGTATTGTTCTAGGTTTGATAGATCGCTAGCTGTTCTACGCAATAATTTGTATAGATAATTACTTGACCCATGCCCTAGTATGAAGTTGGCGCATACTGTACTTGCTTTAAATCTAATACACTAAGCCCGCACAAAATAATACACTAACCTTACAGTCAGTATGATCAACTTTACTGTAGTTAAAGTTGACCTACTGCACTTCAAATACTACTATTCCAACATTTTGTTTAAAATATAGTGTTGAAAAATATTTTTATAATCGGTTTTTCTGCAGTAAGAAGGCAGCTTGTCCTTTTGAGCTTCGTTAAATCAATGTATAAACTTTTTAAATACTTTCGGAAATTTATTGCCGATAACAATTAGTTATTTCGGTACTAACTCTTTATTAATGTCTTCAAAAAAGATAGACGTAAACAATCAAATAACGACATGAGTTTTGTAAGTTCAACGAAGCATAATATAAGAAAGGCGGTATTCATATTCTTAGGTTACTTTTGTATCGGTACGAATCCCTGTTTCTATATATAATAGTTACATCTTTATCATAAAAATAATATATACTTCAGATTAACTAAAGTTACCTATTCGTATTTCAATTCAGATTTACCTGAAATAACATTTTATTATAAATAAAAGAAAAATACCAGCTTTAATATAATTTTGGTATTGGTTAAAGTTGATTTTGAAATAAGGTATAACGAATATAATTTTTAGGTTGATGTTGGTGCCGTACCAGATAACTTCATTAAGTTGTCAAAATAGCATAAAAATACGCGGAAATCTCAATCCACAGGTAAATTACGTACTAATAACATTATAATACTTTTAAGTGGAGTTCATTCGAGCGCTAATAGGTTAAAAAAGTATGAAGTAAATTTATTACAAATGGTAAATAATTTAAACTTTATAGGTTAATTACTGGTTCGAATTGAAATCTTTTTATCTTTTGTATATGATTTTATACAAAAGTTACATTTTTGTCTTTTAAAAGTTAATAAGGTCTTCAGTATCTATAAATTAAATACCTATATTAGCTTTGATGTTAAAACCACTCAAGCTTTAGATGAAATCCAGATGGGAAATCTGAATCCAATAGCTGTTCGCGCCGTATTTTAGGTATAAACTAGAATTTTTACAACGTAAAAGATCGGTTTGATCAATCTAGGTAACTCGTCGTATGCTATCGGTAAGAAAAACGTTTACGTATATTATAGTAATATCTTTCTAATTATTACGTATAGGTTTGTCATTACTACTCTTCTCGACATGGATCAAACCGCCCCTACTGGTGCTACCAATATAGCTAATATTATTATATCGAATATAAAATTTGAAAAATCGTTTATTAATAAATTAACCGCGGATGACCTACACGTTACAATGCTCAGGTATATTGAAAGAGAGCAATATGTTTATAAGAGTATCATTAATAACTCCTTTAAAAATCGCGAGCTTAATGGCAAATTCATATAATATACCATCAACCCTGTCTAATATAGCCTTCCAAATGGTCAAAAAATTTAAAATAGCTTACAAACCCCTTATTTACATTTATAAATCGAGTAATAACGGTTTTTCGCCAGGTTTAAGTTATAGTAATAAGCGCGAAAAAATGCTATAAAAGCATCGAGTTCGCTATTACCACCGTTAGCACCGCAAATGAAATAACTTTTGATAACAGTTTTTACTATAACTTTGAATTTTTGAAAAATAACCTAAATGTTAGTAGGCCTTTATCGTTACCATGTAGTCGATTCTAACAATAGCTGAAATAAATAGTGTATTGCAACGAAAGTAGTGATGTGTTACTTTTATATTGGGCAGACTGCTTGCCAGTCTACACACCAATTTGTATAGAGAATTGCTTAGCACGTGCCTTAGACTGAGGTGGGCATCTATTGTACTTGACTTGCAGTTAATACAATAAATCTCACAAACTACAATCAATTCGCAGTAAATACAATCAACTATTTACAAGTATAGTTAACTTAAATATACAGAAATTGACGGCTGCTCCAAAAGTAAAGGCTATTTTTATATCAATAAACTTTCGATTCCTGCTAAATTTACGTAAAATGTTAATTTTTTATATTACAAAGTAAAATTTGATATTGCAAAACTTCATCAGTCAGTTGAAAGGTTTATGTTTAGTTCGTTAATGGCTAACGTTATCCTGTTAACCGTTGATGTTATAGTTTGAACTAAAGTGATCTGAGGCGATGTCGTTATTATTGGGTAATTAGACGCGGATTCTGGCTAACAACGACGAAAATGTTAAGTTAATGTCGTTCGTATATAATATGTATACAGTGTTTTTTTAAGTAAAAGTTTTCCTTTTTTGAAAAATTAAACGTATGAATAACGATTTTGAATTAAAAAATCATATTTACAAACTTAATTCGTATATTAGTGTTCTATTACTTCATATGCAAAATATGTACACATAATATTATCCCGTTTATAAGTTTCGCTCGCAAAGCTTTGTTCAACCGCTTATATTATATAATTATTAATCGTATTATGTTATTAAAGCGCTTTATAGTTGGTCCTATTTGCACGCGTTTAAACCCTGCTTTAAAACTGTATGGTTGAGGTTTAAAGGGTCATTAAAACATTACCTTAGACTAGAACCACGTAATAATAGTTAAGATACCGTCGTAAATAAATATCTAGTATTATATGTAAAAGGACTAGGTTAAAGCCAATTTTTAAAGCGTTCGGATACTATTTACAATCCTCGATAAAAAAGAGAAAAAGAATCCTCTATTAATGAGCTGCTATGGAGCTATTTAAAAGTAATGACTCGGTCACGTGATTAATCTCATGGCTTTAACATTCTCTGGAGTAGCTCAGGAGCATCGTATGAGCATGGAAACTGTCAAAGCTAAATCTCTAGCGTCTATTAGCCAAGTCACCAGCTTATAACACACATCACCAATTTTAAAGCAATACACTAATTATTTGGACCACCATTCAAATCGACTACTTTTTTAATGATAAAGGCTTACCAGCACAGATTAGTTCTTATTGAGTTAAGTATAGATAAGGTAAGTAGAAGAAAAGGCTTCTTTTCCGTTATGGTTTGTAATTACGCAAGATAAAGGAAAGATTTTTTCGAATTGCCACGGCTACTATACTGTTATTTTTAGGAAATAAAAGGGATAACTTTTAAGTATGAATTAATTCGCAGGTATTCGAATACTAAGATGGTATCAATATCAACAAAACATCAAGAAATGTTTATTTAATTGGTCTTGAACGAAAAAATGTTGAGATTAAGCGTACAAAGTTTCAATATTTTCAGATGACCAAATTGTCAACTTACTAAAGTTGGCAAACGGCTAAGTCATCACTACTGTTAGTATCATTATAAATCGTGAATCATAAACAGTTAAGTTGTAGAACCTCTCCAACTCGAACTTATAACTTCGGCGACAAATAACCTACAACCTACCGATTTAAATCATTTTTCGCCTTATAATACTCTACTCTTTCCATTAACATGTTAATTTTACACGTGATCACTAATATAGTTATTTAATACATCAAAATCGACGTCTTTGTAGACCCCACTAGAAAGGAAACAATTAAAACCTTGGAATCATATTCATTAAATACTTCGGTAACGATTTAGGGATTTCAAAAGTTGAAGAAGACTTTACCTTGGAATAGTTAATTGATGACGTTGAATAATTTTTCCCCGACTTCAACTACAATAGTTAGGCCTAGGATATCGAAGCTTTTTAATATTTCGACGAGTTTTTTAAGGATTGTATTTTAAATACATAAAGAGGAATATAAAAGTTGGTTAATGTTCAATTAAAAGTTGACTTATGTACATATAGTGTTTTGCTGGTAAATAACTGAGGGGGAAAAGTTCATTTGGCCTAGATATTATACGAATGCGTTATATATGAGGATTTTTAAGAAATAAAAAAGGATAAAGATAGAATTGGTGATAGTATCTCTTAGTGATTTGATACATGTTTGTAAAGTTATACCTAAGCCTCGATAAGTTTTTCAAATCCCCCTAATTAAAAGCTTAAAGTCTTAGCGATGCTGGCAAAGATAATGACTTAATTTATTTCAACGTATTAAGTTCATAAACTTATTAGCTAATTTAACATAAATCCTACGAAAAAAACTCATGAATACTAATAGAATTATTACCAAGTCTGACAATTCTTAAATTCTTGAATAAGTATAATTTCGGTAGATTCGCTAGTAATACCAAGTTATACTATAGGAAAGCAACGTATTAACTCGTAAAACTACTATAAGTAAACTATTGGTTTTTCCTTTCAAATTTTACAAAATTGTATTACTTTGCTTTCTAATACTATATCCAATACTATGAATTCCTTTGATCGAAAGATCTGAAATATTTTTACTTTTAATATATTACTTTCCCCCTTCTAAATATTCTTGTAAATAACACAGATTTCATAACGATTACGATTTTCGTAAATATTTTGAGCGGTAACGAAAAGTATGACAGGAAGTGTTGATAGTCCTTTAGATGTTAAAACGATTGTCCATTCAAATTTTGGTCGAAGTAACAGTAGTATTTCGTCATTAAGAGAGGGATGTGTTACTTTTAAGTTTTACAAACCTCTAACCGGTCTGCATACTCATCTGTATAGCCAATTACTTAGCCCGTACCATATTCTGGAGTGGGCACCTACTGGACTTGAATTACAGTCAATCCACCATCAATACATTTAACTTATAATCAATACAATCAACCTATTGCCAGCATAGTTAATTTGATTTTACTTCAATTGATTGCTGTTTCAACGGTTAGCTAGGTATTCTCTTCGATGCTAAGTTACGATTCTTTTTTAATATTTGCCGTTAGATAATTATTAAGTTTTAAGGTGTTTACTTGTCATTTCCAGTATTTTTATCGATCAAGTTGAAATTTCGCGAAATTTATTAAGTTCTATATTTTACTAATTTTTCATTGTTTTGAAAGATTTATAATAACTTCAACAGTTACTTTGAAGACTTCATTAACCACATATAGTACTGTGTAGATTTGAATATTATGTAGTTGTTCTATATATTAAATTTTAAAAAAAAATAGAGTAGTAGAATATACCTTTTTAAATAAATTTTTGATAAGCTTATATTTCGTTAATAAGCGATGAAAAATTTGAGAGCTAGAGAAAGTATTTTACATCAGTAAGTTTGTTTTAGACTTCCATAGGTTATGAAGTGTTTAAATACGTTTTACAATACTTTAATATCACTTGTGAAGGATTTTTTAGGCCAATTGCATTTTTCACCTACAATTGTAATGGCACAAGTGCCTAACTAGATTGGTATATACCCCTTAACTTATAACTTTAGCATCGACGATTGAAACCAGGTATATAAATATTATATTGATCTTGAATAAGGTAGGCGTAGATAATTCGGTAATGAAGAATCATAACTTGAAAGTTTGAATTACAATGTACGTAAGGAAGATGATACCTCTTTACAAGATTTTTAAATGAATCCCGTAAGTTTTTTTTTTAAATAACTTTAAAAGATGTTGAATCTGTAGTAAAAAAAAAGTTGTTGGTTAATACGTTACACTGCTACCAAATACTAATCACAATAGGTAATGTGTTGGATCAGAAGTCAATTTCAGTACAGTCAAGTCACCTTTACTATTAGTAAGTTGATTGTACTAACTGCAAGTTAACTACTTTTTTTATAGGTTAACTGTCAATTATATTAAGTACCCACTTCAGAATAGGGAACGGGCTAAGCAATTGGCTATTCAAATTAGTGTGCAGACCAGCTAGCAGTCTACCAAACCTAGAATAATATAACTACTACTTGATTACACAATACTACTATTACTTCAATCACAATTCGAATCGATAACGTTGCAACATCTATAGTTCTATCAATATTGATTAGTGCTTATTAGGTTAAGTAGAGATGAGGTAGGTATAAAAAGAAACTACTTTTCGGTTTCACTTTGTGCAATTACAAAGTAGAGGAAAGATTCTTGTGAAAGGCCTCTATGAACTGCGTCCAATGTCATGGTAGTAAGTATAGAAGACTTCAGGGTTTCTTTAGTCTCTACGGTAGTCTAGAGGTAGAAATAGTATCTCAATTTGATAAAATGCCAAGAAATATTTAATTAACCCTTTTTAAAAAACGTTGATATTGACTGTTACAGTTTCAAATCGTCACGAAAGCGATTACAAAATTTCAAAATTCTCTACAGTTGGTAAATTACTAAGTCTCCACAACTATCAACATCTGAAATCGCTAACTTGAAAAAAATTGCACCAAATAACAACTTTAGTAATGAATAACCTTTAAATTTACTCTTCACACTAACTTTTTTTTTATAGTTTTCTTTCTTTTTATATTACTAGGTCGTTCATTGGATACGTTAGTAAACACGTTGAAGTTGTCATTTCGAGATAAAATAGAAGAAATTGTTAAGTCTAGCGAAATAACCAAGTCACATTGAACAATGTACCTTATGCGACTTCATACCTAAAAAGCCAAGTTTCCACGTTTCCAAATCCTTAAGTTCCTACGTTCTTAAATCGTCAAGTTCTCAAACCTAAACAACTAAGTTGATATGATATTCAATTAGGACCTCTTAAAGATAATGAAGGCCTTCGGACTCCTATTTTAAAACTATTAAAATAGGGATTTTTAGGGACGAAATGTTGATGAAACCTTAACTAAAATGTACTTGATTGATTTTGTTGACTATTATATCCTCGACTAAAATAGCAGCGAGAAGTTCGACTGTGACGTTCGAGTCTTTTAAAACATTCGTATTTTTTTTATGATTGTATTATTAACATGTTTAAAATCATTCAAAAAGGAGTCAAATTCAAAGTTGGGATAGAGTTTTGTAGGCGAAGAATCTACTTGACAGATAAAACTTTAATAAGATTAGCAAAAACCTTTTTTCAATTAGCTTAACTTAAGAATTACCTTTCAATCACTTAACTTCAAAACCTATGATACAAAGTAAAGGGCACTAACTATTTTAACACTATTAAATATATTTCGGCAAAACATCTCCTATTCGCCAATTGAATGGATTTTTTACACCTGAATTAAATTATATACTTCAACGATTAAGAAGCTGTTCATTTACTCGAGAGTTTAGTTACCGCCTTCAATAGCGCGTGGTTCGCGTTTGATAAAAGCAGCGCATGTAATATAGCAGTTGTCAATATAGTGACATGAATCAACATCGGCTTTATTGTAAAATTAATTTCATGAAATCTTTAATTTTCCCAAAACCTTCTTCAATATCATCAAATTCATTAATGTTTTCCTAGGATCGTTAAATCCCTTAAATAAAATTTTCCCACAGCAGTTACGTTTATATAAATTACTCTACCATAGTTTTCAATATAGAACTTTACCCCTCAAACTATATAATTAGAAATTACCTGTATTATCGCGATTATAAAGGTTTTAAACTTGATTTAATCTTGAAAGAAATTATTGAAGATATTAACGACTAGCGAGACCTATCTTTTAGACCGGTTAAGATAGTTAACATAAATTACAACCTTTTAATATACTTTGCAAAAATTTGGAATGATATAGAACAGTATAACGTGAAACCTCACAATTTGTTTAATACGACAATAATACTGTCTTTTAACATTTATAAGGAGATTCAAATTGAAGTTTCAGGTTTCTATGTATTACCTTTCAAGCTTCCTACAGGTTATACCAGTAACCATGACCTAATATTCTTGAATGAAGCATGCAGTCTCCATGAAATTTATAATTAAATGAAGATTTATTTCGAATAAGACAACAATTTTGTGCTATACAATATATATTAGGTTACTACGTGATAAACAAGGATAATAGTAAGTAAGAAAAAGAGAGAAATACTAATTTATATTCTCAACTAAATATTTGACATATTAATATTATACCAGTAAGCAATTGAAAAAGCATAGGTTAGGAAGGCTACACTTTACGAATAAATACGATAAGCCGTTACGGTTATTAACAAGTTTTAATACGCTCTATAACGTTAAAATATCACCTGTAAAGGCTTTTTAGCTAGTTGAGGTCTTCGTTTACGACTGGAATAAAATGCATGTTGAACTCTGTTTATATGTACCTTTAAGCTGATAATTTCCAAGATTTAAATAAAGATAACCTTTCAATTACGTATTACATCGACTGTAAGTACGGAAATCCCTTACATTCAAAATCCTATCCAAAGCCTCTAGATCAAAAGTTTTATTGGCGACAGTAACATGGGTAAGACTTAAATAAATTTATTAACCGTAAGAATTCTCGCCGTAACAGTTCCAAGAGGTAATATATTTGTATTAAGTCTAGTCATTGGTTATAAGAAAACACCTTTCTAGTACTTGTAACTTATATAAAAGATCGTAACACTTTGTTTCAATCAGCCTAAAATTAGGAATTGTTTTTACATTTCATAATATTTTACAACTCGTGTACTTTGTAAGGAACATTGCATTAGTCGTAGAATTATATAGTTGCACTATATGTAAAGTTGTCGCATCGATGAAAATATTAACATGGTATAAATTTTCAAAGAAAAATATAGATAATTTGTCTTTAAAAAGAGCTATGTATGTAATAATTACATATACAGTTTAACCAGTTTAAATAATAATCGAAATACTAAAAGTCATTTTACAAAATTTGGGTTATGTAGTAAATTTTTATAATAAGAAAGAAATTTCGAAATAGCTGTTATTAGAACAGATTATATTCCTAGATATCATTATATTTTCAAGACGAATCTTGATTCAATTATTCGTTAAAAAAGCGCCTATATCTAGGCGATTAATAAGATATAAATGAATTATTTCCTAGAATAATATTAGATAATCGTTAAATTTATACCTAGAAGTATAATAATTCCAATTTAATTTAATGGAAAGGCAAATAGGAGCACTTATTATACTACTAATTGCCTCCCTCTCGGCTATAGACACATTTGTTGTAATATAACTAAAGAGACTCATATTAAACTAGAATTTAAATACGAGGTCCTAACCGGTAGCACTATCAAGGCAAATTATGTGGTTTTCGCCTACAGATCTAACAATTTTAACAATTTATAAGTAAACATAGCTACCTATTACGAGTGCCACCTTTTAGTTAATAGACTTGACCACAATAATATTAATATTTTTCGTGTTATTCATGACGTTTTCCAGGCCAAAAGATATAGGTCATATAAAGTTCAGCTATCTCATATACTTTTGCATATCTATTGAGGAAAAGTCATTCTTTTTTTCACAAGCCTTGAAATACTGAAACAAAGCATTAGGCGAGCCGCAATTCTCGCTACAACACACCCAAATCCAACGACTAGGTGGTGTAATATTAGGTTACATTATATAACCCACTTCATTACTAAAGTGATACGAGCTTTCTCATAGAAATACTCGTAAATAATCAAAATGGTTCTCCTAATCCGAATGATTATCGTCACTTGTTTTAAACTTGATATTGTTGACTTTATACTTACGGTTGTTACTACAATCTCGATTGATACAATACTTACGAAAACGTTATTTATCACGTTTTTTTCTTATTGTAACCGCATTTTCGTTCGTGTTTATTCTAACCACGGTTTCGGTCGACATGTTCATGTAGACGATTACTGTAGCTTTTATGGGTATACTTTTTCAAGGGGCTTTTTCTTACCTCTTTACATTATTCTCAGGTTTAAGCGACTAATATTTATACTTACGAGAGTGGTACTTATCTTTGCGATAATATCTGGAATTATACCTACTACAAGAATTTTTAAAAGAGGGTTGATAATTGAAGTATCTTAGTATTGCTACTACAAGTAATACAGTTTTTAATTTCTTAACATTAACCAAGTGGTCCCTTATAGTTTTCTTACGACGTAGTAGATGTAAGTATTACTAAATGTTTAATTTGATAGCGAATCAAATGTTAATTATAACGCTATACCAATCATTGTTGTGGTGGTTCAGTATACACATAGCTCTTAAATAACGTATCTTTATTTAAATGTTCTTACAAAAACTATACTCATCATCTAACAGATCATGTAATGAAACCTTGGCATCATTAAACTTTTTAGTGACTAATCCAGGATTTATAACCAAGCGATTGACGAAAATGTCCATAATGAATAGTATATCACGATAAGATATTTTTCTATAATGATGACAATGACTTCGATATTTCACTGATATATTATCAATCCCTGAAACAAAGTAAAAGATATCTTTACGATAGATCTATTGAATATTAAAAAAAATATCTAAGAAGGTGTTTAACCATTGTCAAAAACTTTATATGCTGGTAAAAACTATACGTTTACCCTTAATAATAATACTTATATCCTATATATAGAGATAATCGAAATTAAATACCCTAATCTTTTCATATTTTACACGAGTATCTCTGAGCGAGTATTAAATAACTATTGTATTCGGATTTCGAAAAGATTCACGATGTGTTCTAAAAATAAAAGCGATGGCGACGAGACAATTCGCGTTTGATGCAGTGACAAGAGTGATGGCAGCGAGAAATCTCACATTTACGGCGGTTGAAAAAGGACTCGCGCTCTCAGCAGTCGCAAAAAGACTCGCGATGGCGATAAACAGGCTTACGGTGATAGCGAAATCATCGAAAATGGTCACGTAGCGAGGACTCGCTCTCCTTCCCTTTAAAACGATAATAATAGCAACTGAATTTAAAGGTATTCGATAAGGTTATAAAGATAGGCAAAAATTGACGATAATACTGACGGGAGAGCTTACGGTTACGGGAATAAAAGCCTTTTAAAGCCAAGTTATCTAGATGTTATATAATAACATCGTGTTTCGTATGTTTTGTAATGTTATATTTTTCAAATTCTCGTCGTAAGCTTGCTACCATTCTTGTAGTATTAGTGTTGCTAGCGTTTTGACCAGCCAATGAGGATGCTTTTCCTGGCTTATAACAATTGAAGGTAAAAGGCTTGTAAGTTATGTGAACGAATTACGACTAAACAGAAGTGGAGTAGACTTAAGAAAGGAATGTGATGAAGGGGTATAAAAACATAAAGCCGTAGGTGAGGATAAAATAGGTAAAGTTATACGTGTAGGCGAAAGTAGAGTTGAATCCAAATGTAAAGTAATAGTTGTTAACTTTAATATGGTAAGCGTAGGCGTAGGCTTTTTCTTAAGCTTTTTTTCACGCGTTTGTTAATGTGTTCGCAAGGTGTTTAAAGCTTATTTGGTGTAATGCCCAGCTATTTCAACTTTTTTTTGGTTATAAATTTGAGATTGGTAACTCATAAAGTTTAGGTAGACGATGTACGGTGGTGTTAAAGGTAAAGGAATAGGGAAAATATTGAAAGATAAAGGGGAAAAAAAGGTGGGAAGTTGGTATTGAAGTAGTAGGGATGTATGGTTACAGCTCCTCGTTGGTAACTTGACTTAATTGCTTTATAGCATTTATAATTGATCTGATGACAAGAATAAATATTAACTTACAGCTACCATTTGATGCATTGTCTATATTTATATGCGTATTTTGCTATTACAGTCTATATTTGAGGTGTAAAGACTAAGGTAAAGCTAGGAATCTACTACCGGACCATCATAATAATAAATACTTACGAGAAGAATGACTTACGAGTAAGCAGTCACGTGAGAAGGCATTTTCACGAGGAATAGGCAAGTACCATCCTTTGGTATAACACCCTTTATATATCTTTAAACTTTGCGATCGTTATACGAATTACACTTTTCAAGAATTATACCAGACATTACAGAAGCAAAATACCTAGAATAAGGTTATTTTTTTTACATCTTATGATGAAGGAAAAGTATTATTATTACGGAAATTAATCATTGATATTCCGATAAAACTAAAGTTGGTTTCAGTTTAAGTTAGTAATTATTGATATTAATATCAGTGACTATATCAATAGTCATTGGACTAATTAAGTTTCAAAATTCCAAGTACCTCACTCTATTTCTTCTTTTCTTAAAACAAATAAAGATCTTCGGCGTCAAAGTTGATGTTAATGTTAATTAATTGAGTAAAGACGGCCGAAAATTCACTTTTACCTTCAAATAAAAAAATTTTATGGTTTTATATCAAGATTGAAAGGTAACAATAGTAAACTCAACAAAATTGATAATAATTCAATCATACCGAATTTTCAATTACCAAGTTATTGATAAGTCATATGAATTAATTGAATTCCCAAAGTATTAAAAAGTGGAGTACTTTATTTGAATGATTATCGAAAATAACTGTGATTGTTTCAAAATCTACGCACAAAAACGCTAAAAGTTTAAATTTACTTTAAATGACAATAAAGAATTTAATCCTAAGATTTTAGCTGATGTTATTAACTTGGAGAACAAACTTTTTTTTTATGTCATAGATTCAGCAACCTTTTTTCATAGTACTAAATTATTTATGTCGTTATTGGTGAAGAATATTTGTGAAACGCTGAAGATATTATGTATCAATACATACCTAGATTTATCAAAAGTTATTTTTTACCACGTTCATACCAATTTTATAACGGCGGGAATTCAAATTAATGTTGAGATAATATAAATTTACTACAAATAACTAACGGTTAAAACTTATTAAAGTATTGTGAAGTTTAAAAAAGGTATACGTATTACTTATTAAGTCGTAGAACATCCTTAGGTTGGATATTAAAAGCTTTACGGATTAGGAGGTACGTTTTTAAATAACAATGAAGAGCCTGAATGACATCGTAGGCCCTGATGGTCGTGTATCGATGTTTCTAGTTTTAGGGGCATATTCTCGTTTAACGAGTGAATTTCTAATATTATCAACTCCCTAAAAAAAGGTCTATTGTGTATAATATGCCTTAAATAAACTGTAAAGGAAATCTATTAGGAGTTAAGTTAATAACGCCCTTAATACCAGGAATATTTTTACGATAATCGACGTAATACTTTTTCTATTGCAAATCGAAGTCCTCGTATAACGAAAGCCAGCAAAATGGAATATCTTATTAAAAATTTTAAGTATTGTTTATCAAGAAGTTATTATTGAAATTACCGATAGTTCTACGATTTTTCGCATAATTTAGGTCAAACCTTAAACTAAGGCGACTGACGATGATAATAGTGATGAACATACTCAAGATAAATCAATCAGTTAATGCAAATCTCCCCCTCCCGTGATTAATAAGCTGATAAAACGATGGCCAATTCAGCCGACTACTAAAAAAGAGAAACCTTAAGGATGACGAATATTCACTCAGGCGCACATATACTACTACTGTTGGTAGGCCTTTATCGTTGCAATGTAGTTGATTCAAATTACTATAGTCGAAGTAACTGGTACTGCATTGATATTGTTGATTGATGTGTGTAAGTTCTAAGTTTGACAGACCGCTAACCGGTCTGCACACTAATTTGTATGGTCAAACGCTTTGGCCTATGCCCTACTTTGAAGTGGGTACCTACTGCACTGCACTTGCAGTGCAGTGTATTCAAATCCCATAAACTACAGTTAATTTTCAGTACATACAATCAACTTTACTGCAAGTAAAGTTGACTTGACTGCACTGCATTTGACTGCTATTCCAACAACTACTTGGGTTAATTGGAAAAAAGATACGATTAAAACTTGGCCGTTGAGTTCTGCGTACAAAAGATTATCAAACTTTGGAAAGACCCTTTAAAAGGATCAATAAGAATGAAATTGATAAACTTCTCATACGAGGAGGTGTACAATTTGTATCTAAACGCGACTTCAACCTCAAGTACCCTAACGTCATGATCATCGAATCGAGGATTATATATGAGGTTAAGGGTAAGACCATGGGGAAAACGTACGAAAAATTACGTCTAATCATTGAAAAATACAGCATTCAGGTCAAATATGAAATCCTTATACAATCGCTAATAATTCATAATATTATCCAACGTCTAGTAATCGTATTATTAGTAAGTCTGTTATTAAAATTAATGGAAAATTCGCTTTAAAAAGCTATAATATTACGTAATCGTATAATTAATGAATAATTGACTTATAAAAAATAAAGTTATTAAAGTTACCTTAAAAATTCAGGAAAATTACTTATTGAAAACGATTATACGATACGCTGAACAACTATAAAGATTATCTAAAGCAACTATTTAGTGGTTTTGAATTTATTGATTGTATTCCAGGTTCAATTTATGAATAATATGTTTAACATATGATCCATATTTGAAAAAAAACGTAGGTAGATGAGAATTTCAGTATAATAAGTATGAAAATTGATAATACTCATTTTATTGAAACTATGAGCTTTATAGCATCAGAGTGGTTTATATTAAAGAATCGAAGTTATGTGAATTTTAACCCAGTCATAAACGTAATTAAAGGTAAAAACTTAAACATTAATAGATTATTAATTCGTAAACATGGTTTGAACGAAGTTAACACCTATTTGAGTTTCAGGTAAAAGGTTCAAAACTCTGGCCTGGTTGATATTAACAAAACTAACGTAATACAGGTTGAAAAATAGTAGGAGCAATGTGTCCGTAAAGAGAATATTGCGACTTTATACCAACCAGTGTCATCATACAATCTATTAATCACGGTACAAACCAAAAATCTAAATTTATAAAGATTATATAAATTAAAAAAATTCTTGATTAGCAGATAAAAAACTTTGGCCAAGGGATTAATATGGTTCTCATTCGCCTCTTAAAGGCTAATTTAATAATTTTTACGGATAGCTTCTTGATTAATAGTACTGAACTCTGGTTACAGAACAGATTCCTTAGGATAATAGTCAAGGATAATAAATTATAAGACAACTAGTTCTAAATTAAAGGGAATTTGATTCATCAGATATTTATCAAATATATAACGCTTATGCGAAGAGTACCTTTTTTTGAAATCTTGAGCATAGAATCCGGCTTCAATATGGCTATAACTATATGTAAAACATTTGATATAGTTAATAAATGGCTAAAGATTTCACCTATTCCAATTATTATCTATATCAACTCGAAACATCTATTCAAATACCTCTTCAAATTTGGAATTATAAACGGAAAACGTCCGAAAGTCAACGTAATATTTTTTGTAAAGCCTATAGAAATAGGTAAATCGAAGAATTTAAATATATTGGGAAGAAGTATAATCTCACTAACTCTACAACGAAATAAATACCAAACAGTACTCTGAAAAGGTTTGTTGATGCCTATGATCTGACTATATGTATCAAGAGCCAAGTTAAAATTCTATTTATCAAATTATAACGTAACGACGAACAAAAGAAGAAATAAGGGTATCCTAGTAATTTGGAAAACTATTAGGAGGTTAAAGCTCAAGTTGAAGTTATTTTAAATAAGAATTTAATTAACTGGCACGGTGAAATTAGTTATTCGCAAATCTGTGGCCGGAGATTCGTATATAGGATTTAAAGAAGTCGAGACTATAAAATGTTGAATGAAGTATAGGAATTAAAATCAATCTAGGTGCAAAATAGGCTGAAATTGACAGGGGTCTAGCCAACGAAGCGAGGGGAAACATCAGGAATTGCCAAAAAATAAGGGCTTAGCTATACTGGTATACGCGCACAAAATAAAGAGTAGCTAAAGTTGTAACATCAGTCAATTTCAGTATAATCAAGTCAACTATACTGTCATTAAGTTGATTATACTAACTGCAAATAGACTATTTTTTTTTTGGTTGACTATAAGTTAAGTATAGTAGGTACTCATTTCACACTATGTCATGGGCCAAGAAATTAGCTATACAAATTAGTTTACAGACAAGCTAGCGGTCTGCCAAACCTATAACAATACATCTACTACTTGACTATGCAATGCTACTGTTACTTCAACCACAATTCGGATTGACAACATTGCAACGTCTAAAGACCTATGAACATGATTTATTATACTTAATACTCTTTTACATTTCACTAATTATATATTAAATACTGTTGGAATAGCATTCAAGTGAAGTATAGTCAAATCTGTCTATACTAATTGTATGTTAATTGCAGTAAAGTATACAATTCAATGTGAGGAACGGGTTAAACGTTTCGCTCTACAAATTAGTAGGCAGATCGGCTAGCGGTTTGCTCAACCTAAAATAAGACATGTATTACTTGACTACATAATACTACTATTCATTTGACTGATTCGAATCGACAACGTTGCAACATCTAAAAGTCTATCAATAAAATTTAATGCTTATAAGTTTAAGTATAAATAAGCTAAGTAAAAAAGAACACTTTTTTCTGGTTACTTTTTGTAAAATACGACGGTAGAGGCAAGATTCTTACGAAAGTTCTTTACGAACTGTGACGGTTTTTCACTTAAATAAGTAGAGAAGACTTTTGGATTGCAACATTTTTTCATGACAGTCTAGAATTACCTATGGTATCGTTATCAAAAAAAAAAAAAGAGAAATCTTTCCTCAATAATCTTGAAAGAAAACTTTGAAATTAACCGCCAAGAACCTCAAATCGTTAGAGAAAAAAACGGTTACCGAATTTCCAAAACCCCTGTAATTAATACACTGCTAAGTCACTACTACTATCACTATAAATTTCGATGACAAATCGTTAAGTTTAGAAACCAAGCCACAATATAGAACGACTTCAACTATAGATAATAATCAATGTTATCTTCTATCCCTATCATATTTGTACATCTTATGATTATTAATCAAATACGTTATCAAATATATCAAGATTGTTACAATAAGCGAAAACATTGAGAATCGTCAAGTTACGATAAACAGCCACGTCACACCGCTCCCAGATGACCAAGTCTCTACTCCATTTGAATTGAAGTTAACTTTTTAGCCAAAACTTCATAATGGCATTGAATTAGGAACTTATAAATTAAATTGAAGCTTTTGAATACCTTGTAGTCAGGAATTTTTACCAAGGTTTACGGTAAAAAATTAACGAAACCTTAAATAAAAAGCTTTTAGTCAACTATATTAGCCAGTATATCCTCAAAAAAGATGTCAGCGAAGATTTTGGTCGAAGCACTTACACTTTCTAAGACTTCCATAACTTCTTAAGCAATTAAATTTTGAACATATAAAAGAATATCCCAAGGAAAACAAGACCAATTAAAAGGTAAAGATCAGCGAATGTGGGATGTTTTTTTTTGACAAAACCTAAAACGAATTGGTAAAACGTTTTTAAAATTAGTATAATGAGAGGGTGAACTTTCAAATCATTAACCATAATATCTATGAATTAAAATAAAATAAAATATTAACTATTATCAACGCTCTTGCATACATTGCAAGTAACCCCCCTCTAATACAAAGTTAAGTTCAACGTTGAAATTTCAGAGTAATAACTTATGATACTGTGACGATCAAAAAACTATTAATTTGTTAGGTAGTTTAGTCGCTGTCTATAATAGTATGGAATACGCTATCAGTTGAGATAAAGCACGTAAATCACCGGATTTTAACGTGGTACGAGAAATTGATATTGACGCTATCGAAAAACAATTTAAAATTATTTTCAAAATTGTCAAGATTCTCATCAAAATAATCGAGTGTCTTATAGTGAAGCTTCGCGTGGCGCAACTACAAAAAACTCAGGAAGGTACGCCTATACATGTGAGCTCACTACAGGTTCTATCACAAAACTTTATCCTTAGGGCTATGCAACTAGCAACTACTTCTATCACTGCAGTTCTAAAGGTCTAAGGCTTAAATTAATGGTGAGAAATGCTATCGACGACTGGAACAATTATCGTTACCTACCTTTTATACTAGATAAAATAGTTAATATGAATGATAAGCTCTTTGGTAACTTCTTGAAGATTGGAAATAATGCAAAGAGTTATAACAGAAAATCTTATAATTCACTCGATACTAAGATAATATCTTTGCTCAACATTTGAAATATATCAAAGTTCAACTATAAAGTTTCCACTTATTATTCTAATAAATCCTTACCAGTAACACCAAGAACAATTACCTAACTTTTTTGATTAAGGAAGGTACTTCTAGTAATATTTATAACAGAATAGAAAGTTACTTCGAATACAACGTCAACTTTATGTAATACAACACGAATTCGGCCATAATTTGATAAAAGACGACAATATTCAAGAATAAAAAGAAGAAAACATCGTTTAATTTTTTTCAACTAAGTATTTGAAAAGTCAATATTATATTCTCAAGTAATGAGGAAAATATACCTAAGCGAGGCTATATTTCAGTAGTAGGCTTGGGCGTCTGTTACTGGTGTTAATGAGTTTAAATACGCCTTACAAAGCCTCAATGCTATTTGTAAATGTCTTTTTAGCTAGTAACAATCTTCGTTTGCTACTGTGATAACGCATATACCAAACTCAGTTGGTATATACTATTGAGTTGATGGATTTTATAACTAAGATGACGAAGACTTGTTAATTACGTATTAAATCATCCGAAAGTACGAAAAGTCTATACTTTTAAGACCTGGTTCAAAGTCTTTGAACTAGAAGTTATACTAGCTACAATTATGTGGGGAAAACCTAACTGGATATGGTAATCGTAAGTACTATCGTTGTAATAGTAATAAAAATGATCATATTTATAGTAAATATATCTGTGAGTGAAGTCACCACCTCGTTTTTAAACGTTAAAAATAATAGGTAATTGTTGGTAGGCTTTTATCATTGCACCTTAGTCGATTCGAATCGTATTCGAAGTAACTATAAGTATCATTTTTCATGAACAACTCCAGGAACTTAAAGTTATGAAAAAAGTCACCGAGTTTATAATGTAAAGAATAAGATTGTTTTCCTAGTTGAGAACGTTATCAAAGATTTCATATCTTTTTAAAAATTTAATGATAAGTATATTATATCATTATAACTTACAAAATTGAGAACTTTATATAATTTGTCAATATACAGGTGTTTAAACGTTGATATATTCAAAGTATTACTAACTTCATTAAGTTTATCATCAATTCTTTCGGTTTCAAAAGTGAAACCACAGATCTATTTATTTTAAAACGATAGGAAATTATTGACTATCGTTGAACAGCTTATTCACATCAATATTAAATTTAATGCCAAAAATATTAATATACCCTTGAATAAAGAATGAAGCAAAAATTTTTAAGCTATGAAAAACGATAGGTTGAACCATTGTCATTATGATAATCTAATCTATTAAAGATATTTCATTACCTAAACCAAAGTTAACTTGAGATCTTCCATAGTTTTAATTATTGGTCTCTTTTATGTCGTTAATTCTTTATAGTAATAAAATATAATTCAAATGAATTTTATATGTTGTTTGCTGCCCCTAGATTTTATATAATTCTTTTGAAAATATTTCTTGTAACGATGTTAACTGTTTGATAGATTCTTTAGATTATAGTATTAGTCTTTATTATAATTATAATAATATTAACATCATTATTGGTATGGAAAAACGTAATTGGATAGGTACTAGGTTGTTTTAAAAGTAGTATTTTAGTGTTATTTAATTTTTTTAGTTACGTTATTCTTATTGTTTGACATATATTTAGTCTTGTACTATGTCATAAGCTTCAATTCAACCTTAGCTGAAACATTACGATAATAGAAAACATATATTACTGGATATTGGAGACGTTTGATAATAGTGTCGAAGGGGAACTAATGAATAAACTATCTTTAAATTAATAGTTTTTATTATTATAATTACAGCGGTGATTTCTGCAATTGTTTTATTGGTTGAAACTTTATTCTCGGTGTTGATTAGACTTTTTTTATATATTAGTTTAACTATTTAATGGATATATAAACTTTTTTCATCTGTGGTTAATGTAATATGTAATTAGAAAGGTATTATCATCCCAATCGCGAAGATTGGCAGCTTAAGATAACATATTGAGTAAGTTTGGTGTACAGATTATTATAATCGTAAACAAAGACTGGAATTGGTTGACAAAGAATTTATAACAAGTATATAGGTATTGTAAGGTATATTTGAATTCGTTTATATTTGTCATTGCCGCTGGAGCTGGATTGAGTGGCGTGGCTTTCATAGTATAACTTTTTTTATTAACTGGTAGTACTTCATAAATTTATTAAGTATTAGGTTTTCAATATCTATTGTTAATTTCTCTACATATTTGGTCATTTTATAGAATCAAAATTTTATAATTTTTGTATTTTTCATTGCGTAAATTAGATGTTGTGTTTGAATAAAAATTGTATTTTCGTATTCATTTTAAGCAAGGTATAAGCCTGCTTAAAAAGTTGATTCATCAATAAATATGAATATTACTATATATCCTCATAGCTAGTATATATAAGCCAAGTGAAAGTGCACTGTATTGCAAGGTGCACTCCTGCAGAGTGCACGATAATGTATCATGCTGCAGGCTGCAATCTTGCAAGACGCAAAGTTCATTATGCGTGGAACGGTCTGGAATGGGTATTCCAGAGCGCACGGCAAAAGGGCTACTGTCCGGATGAAAGGTTTATAACCTCTGATCCGTAACGTATACTTTCTAAAGTACTTCTTTTTGATTTATCCATCTTTCACTACAATAATTCCAATCTAAAGATTACTTTACTATCCTTTTTACTTTATGTAAAATAGGCAAAAAACTTACCGATACTAATTAATAACCGACTCGATAGACTACAAATAAATTAGTGAAAAAAGACGAATAAAAGTTAAATACCTACAACGGAATGTCATAACAGCTCTAAATATTTATATTTAATACTAAATTTTCACAAGAATTACACAAGATAGGTATAAAAACTATGAAAGTTAAACAACTTTAAAAAACGATTTTAATACGATATTATTAACTTTTATTTAAAGTTTCATTTACTAAAAGTCCTATTACACTACTATCAACTCTTATTTGGCGCTTTAACGTACCCGGGCACTTTTTAGAAAGGGTTTCATCATGCACCAAGCTACGTAGGTTAAAACTACCAAGTTTCAAAACCCTTTGTTAGAAATCATCTGACCTAAACTCGATATTGAAACCGGTCACGAAATACAAAAGCGGTTAAAGATATAGCATCCAAACCGTTTACCAAACCGTTCGCTCTAATAAAAGCGGCCACAACATGACAATCCGAACCGTTTACCAAACACGAACCAAAACCTACATACTGGACCACATAATAAACCTTTCTACACCTATATTTTCTTTACCTTATTCGACTTTTTACGTTAGCCTTATATGTTTTAAATTTAGTTTTTACGACGTTTAAGTTTTTTCAATCGTTGAATTAGAACAACATTATCGAATGTTAATAAGATTTATTCAAAACGTCTAATTATTTTATAATTACATTTTAGTTACATGTTTATTTTCCATTATTTATACTAATAAATTTTAATAGCTTTAGTTTAATCGTTTTCATTATTACATTTTCCTTATATTTACAGTTTGTAAAACGAACCACTCTAAACTTTAAAATCGAAACGTACCCAAATTTAATTACGGTGCGTAACCACGAATTTATATCTTTTTAACATGCCAAGTATATGTAAAAACAACTATCCCTGATTTCTCTAGAACATTTTTAACTATAAAATTAACACTAATGATACCGAATAAAACCAACGTTTACTTTGAACTTTCAATCGAATATGTGGGAATTGAAAAAGCTATAATACACGAAATAAACCTAGGTTTTTAGGACAATACTATTGATTTACCAGTTGAAAACTAGATTTATATACGGAAAATGCATATATTTTAACCATGATTTATCGTTACTAAAAGAAGAAACCTCAAGAACCTAATATACTGAATAATTTATATAAAAGATTTTCAAACTAAACGTTAGGTAAATATCAAATAGTGAATCCCTTTATTGTCACAGCCTTACGGATTCAACTACAAAGTAAAGGTATTTATACATTAAAAAGAAGAAATAGCCGCCTTACAAAATCTTTTTTCGAAACAATACAACTTAACAACTTACCAGACTAGAAGGACAAAGATATATATTAAACAAAATTTGTAAAAGGATATTACCTAACGAAATACAGAAAACAGGTGGTAATAGATATATAAACGAAAATATGGATACAAGGCGTAGAACCATTTAATACTATATCCGCGGCTTAAATCAAAAATACACAGCTCGAAAAGAAAAAAAACAGCTATAATTATTATCCATTATACGGGTACAATACACTCCTATATTTATACAAACTATAAAGCAGAATCAAATATTAAACCACTTTTTAAATATAGCTAGCATCCTGTTCGGCTATGATAGGAACGGTGAAAATACCGAAAATAACACACTTTAAAAAACTACAAGCTACGTCAAACGCTAATACGTACCGTACAAACTAATACCCGCCAACCACGAACCTTCCTATAATCTTTTACCGTATCAATTTTCTACTAATAAAAGCGATCTTCAAAAGTTTATTAACTTCGTTAGGCTTTGGAAAAGGGACGATATTTATAAGGGTAAACTATACAATGTACTCGATAACAAAATACGTATTATATTTAATACATATAAGAAACTAAATATCAAACTATTCAAATTTTATATTATTTTACCCAATATATCATTCGTATAATTTAATAAATGATATATATACCACTTTACGGAAGTAAATACATTTAAGAAGTATTATAATCGTTTGAAACTCTATTTTGATATAAAGATTAACCACAACTTTTTAATAAGGATTAAATTAGTATTACTTGAAAATTAGTCAAATCCCAACAAAAACACACCGATAAAAACCTACAAAAGATATTTACCTCTTTATTGGCTAAGTTTCGATAGTATTGGGTAGCCCTTAAAATAAAATATAAAAGTAACAAACGATTTATCTAAATAGTAAAAACATACCGCAAAAACCAGGATTTCGACCTTACACTTTTTAAGCTTGAAAAGAACTTGAAGGCTTTTTATACAAGTTCTAAAACATCGTTTAAAACTTTTATATGCCGTTGAAAACGCTTTGGATTAGTATTTATAACAGATGAAACTAAAGTCAAGGGTGAAATCACTAAAGTAAATCTTGTTGAAACTATACATTGCGTTTTGGATTGAAGATTCAAAGTATACCAGAAGTAAAACGAACGCCTAAAAAATAGGTACTAAAAAGGAACCTTAACAATAAAGGGTAGGGACAATCGTTTGGAAATGGGCGAAACGCACTGCGGCCTTAAAAATACTTACGAAAAGGCATATAGAGCCCTATAGTTTTATAAAAGCGATACATCGTATACGGAAAAATTGGCTGTTGATTTAATAAATACTCCGTTTACGAGTAAATTCGAATTGAACGACAATTTTAAGCCGATTATATATTGAACGACAGGATAATAGCCAACTTCATAATATATGTAACGAAGTATAAAGACGTACATAATAGTCTCAACGTCTACCCCTATGAATATACATTCGGAAAAAAGGACTTTAAAGATAATAATATTGACCTAATGACCTATAATAATGAAACCGCTCAACTTGTTTTTATAGGCCTATAATACGCCTATTTTCTATATATTACAGCCCTAGACTGAGTAAACGGAGCTTTCAACACCTATATAGCTTTATAGTTCATGTTTTTAGACAGATACAGCAACCGGTTTCTGGGTATTATACCTAATACTAGTATAGTCGAAATTTTCACGGCAGGAAAACGAAAATTCTTCGCGCTTGCGGCAAGGTTTCCGAAATTTTAGTTAATCCGAATAGAAAAACACCGAGAGGTTTTATTTGGTAAAGACAAAACGTTATCGCTTGGATAGGTTGTTGTAAACACGCGATTCGGACCGGTGAAATTTAACGTAATAGATTATGAAATAACATTTTTGCTTTTATTGGTTAATATAAATAATCTCGGAATTAAGGTCCGGAATACGATTGACTAGCTTATCCGCGCCTCGGATAGCGTATTAGTACCGTTCCTACTTAAATTATACTATTTATAGTTTTTCCTTGAAACATAAACCATCAAGGCCATTTACTTAACGTACCAAGAATTACGAATATTATACCGCCGATTCGGATACCCGGTTACAAAACGCCTTTTACAACTACTTTACATTGTAAGTTATATCGATATAGAAGGAAAAGCCTTTGAAACTATTCAAAAGTTTTGCTATAAGTACTAATTACATTTACAAGCCTTACGACAGTTCAATTTTTCTTTTAAAACTATGTAAACTTTAATTGCTAAGTAAACGTTATTACTATATATTTAGAGAGGTAACCGGTCCTTTATACCAGCAATGAGACAAGATTATTGTAGGCCACCAAATTTATGTGAAGCGCTTTCGCTATAAATTACTAAAACGCTTTAGTTAACTGATAATTCAACGTTTACCTAAAGCCCTTTAACTTTATTACACATGAAGCTAATACGACTTTCGACTTTATTAAATAGAATAATAAAACTCAGATAGCTAGCAACGAGTGTAAGTAAATTTTGGGAAAAGCCTTATAAGGTATTATAAAATGTAAACGGTATTATAAATTTCCTAACAAAGAGAATATAATATTTTTTCAAAAACCAAAGGGTACTGGTTTAAAGGAACTTATTTTTTTAAATAATGGTTAACTCTATTGACAACATTTACGACCCGAATAGACTTATCCCCACACTCCTTATTTTTGGTATCTACCCAAGGATTTATACAAACTTTATACCATTACCAACCACAGTATGAAGAGCGAATTTTATAGCGAAAGTTACAATATTATTACGTTTCTTATGGGCAAAAAACAATATATTCAAAACGTTTACCATAAGGAATAATCTACGCAAAACTAGTGTTTGAAACCTACCATTATAATCTGAGGTCATAGTTTGAAGAACTAAGGACAAATAGAGTAGCCTTTAAAAAATTAACGGGTTTAAAAGCCATAATATATTCGTTAATTTACCAAATAATACAAGTTCGTTTGGGTGGATAATTGTATGAAAGCATAAAAGAAAGATAAAAAAGAGTGGTCCAAAACCTTAGTCCGAATAAAACTGTTAACAAAACACCCCTTGAAACGACGAATTTAAACCGCTTCTAATTTTAGTCTACCCCCCGAATTACGTATCTGGTCCGCTTTTATTAAACTAAAATAACCCTCTTTTACTAATTTCACTAGCACTTTACCACCGGAGCCGCCCCCTTAGCTTAAAACCCAAAAAAACGCCTCGAAACCTTTAAGGTAAGCTCCTTTATCATTTTTTTTTAAAAAAAAATGGTAAACCGCGAACCTAATCCACAGCTTCGCCATGACGGCATTATAATTACTCTAAGTACTATATTCGAATATTCTACCTAAACAGAAATTTCTACTTTCATTAACTAAAGTGTATTCCGTTTTAAACGATTCGACCCAGCGATTTACGACGCCTATAGAATTTTTTCCACTCGCCTTGTTTATCAAATCAAGGATAAAATCGGAAAATTTTATGAAAAACCCCACCTAATTATAAAAGGTTATAACTATAATAGAAAAAACGATATTATAACCCAATTACTCACCTTACAGCGAGTTAACTACCGTTTAATCATTATTTTTATAGCCTTTCTTAATACATTATATAACATATATATCGAATTCAGTAATATAACACAAGTATATACCTAGTTTAAAAAACAGCTAAAACAATGTATTTGCACCGATATACTAATAAATCTCAAGAAATACTACCTACCTAAAACGATCTTACATATTATAGAGCCTTTTTACGTCTTAACTAAAACTAGTATTTACTAATATAACACTTACTAAAGGCATTATAAAAATCGACTCGAGATAACCAATTCGACTTTCGACCTATATTTATTAATATCAACAGCTTGCTTTAAAGGCTTTACATTAATGGGTATGTAAACGGACAACACATAAACGCTATATAATGCCTTATTTTCCGTATTGAAAAAGAGAAAACTTTTAAAAGCCGGATTAAAAGCATAACCCAAGATATACCTAACGAAAGACTACATAATCGATTTTTATAACGTCACCATTACTTTTTGGAACAGCGTCTTGGTCTTTACGTAAAAAGAGTAATTGGATAACGTTACCCTTGATTTTTCGGATAATGTAAAACACGCGGATGAATATAAACGATAACACGTACATAATGTTTAAATCGCCTTAATAGATTAACTAAAAGCGGTATTTAACATTTCTGTCACCGCATAATACTAAACTGCCCCGACAGATATTACATACATAACGCTTAATAAACGCCTTTTATAATAAATACATAGTTTAAAACGCAATTTAAAATTTATATCGCTAGATATGTGTATTATAAAGCTGTTTGTTTTTACTAACGGCTTATTTAATAATAATAACGACTATAAATCTTAAATAGGCTTCGTTCTAGTTTTTAACAACGAAATACCAGCTTGAAACAGCTTTGCATTTCGTGAAAATATCGTTTATAAAAACTTTACCAAGTATAAACGAGTTATTAGAAACGTTTTGGATGCAGAAATTTATCATATAATTCAAGGGTTCTATTCGGTTATTATTATAATAATAACGGTCCAGATAATTATTTCCAACCTTAGTTTACGCCTCATTTTTTTTGTCATAGATATTAACCTTTTTTCACTTTATAAATAATTGGTTAGATTGAATTTTATAAACGAAAAACGTTTAATAATCGATATTATATTCTTAGTCAAGTTATACAAATGTCGGAAAATCAGAAAAAAAGAATAAATCGATGGAAAATTTAACCAAATAAACGTAATAACTAAAGTTACCTTAAACGAAATGATGAAAATATTAATATTAATAAGTACATTATTTATTAGGGTTATTAAAAAATATTTACGACCCTAATAAGCTATTATAACTCTTTTACCGATTTAAAGCGGTCCTAAATCCTCTATCTACGCCGTTTTCCGATTTTTACCTCTATTTAACTCTATCATTTCACACTGTTTCCAACGTTCTATTACTCTTCGTTTTGCACACCTCGACCTTACCGAATTTCCCATTCTTTTTATTTCTTTATTTAAATCCATTATTTCGCACCTCGCCTGGTATATTATTATACCTTGGCCTACGCGCTTTAACCCTATTGGGTATTTTACTATTTGACCCTCTCTATTTTAATCTACAATATCGCACTGCATCTCGTCTATTGCCTCTCTATATTTTGTACACTTCAAGTCACATTTCTTACTTAAAAACGATAATTTTTTGAAAAGAAATAAAATTACTATATAACCTACTGCACTATGGCCGGGCCCGCCAGCTTGGCGTGAAGGGTATCTTTTAACTACTAAAAAGAGAGGGAGAGGGCGACGCTGTCGCGTCTCTACTATGCTTCCGGCCGCTCTCCCCCTCTATGTTAACGCCACCGTTATCACTACCATCGGCGTTATTGGGGTTAACAACGATGTAACCCTACGTTTTAGATTGTATACCCTTAGGTAAAGGTGTAGAGGGGTTTTAACCATTTTTACGGTAACGTATAATAACTTCGTAAAATTCTTTTAGGTAATATATACGTAAGCCCTATTTTTAAATAATAATAATAACTACCGACTCCTTGATCCACCAGTTAACGTTTATTATTAATGAATATCGGTTAATTTTAGTTATTTACGACTGTAATCATTTTTGTAAATGTTCCGGATATTCTTTTTCTAATAAGGGAAGTTGTGACGAATAGTTCAAATTTATTATAAAGCTAACGGACGCGTAATATGGCCTCGGTTTACGACTTTAAGATTAACTAAATAGGGGCGTATCTGTTACCAGTCCATTTATAAAAATAACAACAAGCTAAAGGACCCTTTTTTTTCGTAATAATCGCTAACGGACTTACCTGCGGTTGCGGATACGATATACGGTACATAAGGCGTATCTATTAACGGCTCGGGGCTACGGATCCGAATACGTCGCTTGAACGTTTTACGCATTAAAAAGGCTTCGTGGCGTACCCTAACTATACGAAGTTTTAAACGTCAAAGTAAGTTCGCCTTTTACTTTTTATTTATGCAAATATAAAAAATATATATACGGGTGGATTTAGAAAATACAAACCGTGAAAAAGATTTGTAAGGTTACATTTACAGCGCCGGAGGGCCCTTGTAGGTAAAAGTGTTTTTACCCGCGGATAGAGGGTAAGATTTATAACCTTAGAATCTCCTCGTTCCTCCCTTTAGGAGCTTAAGGGGAAAGGGGGTGGAGGAGGGAAAGGGGAGGGTGGTGGTGGCGGTAAAGGCTGGCGAGACCGGTAAGGAGGTAGCGGCGTCGGTGGAAGCTGGCGAGGTCGGTGAGGCGGCGGTAGAAGTCGTCGGGGCCGGAGAGATGGCGGCGGCGGAGGAGAAGGAGACCAAAGGGGAGGCGGTGGCAGCAGAAAAGGAAGAGGCGGAGGCGGCGGTGGCGGAGGAGGGGGAGGAGGTTAGACAGGCGGTGGCGGCGGGGCATAGGAAGGCCGGAGGGGAGGCGGTTATTAAGGATATTGTTTCTGAGGAGGGCTGTCTATTAGTGGTGGTGGTGGTGTTGTGGACGGTGGCAATGGCGGCGGTAGCGGCGGTACGGCAGCAAGCGCATGCTAAACAGCGCCTGACAAACCTGGACTTATACAGTATCTATTTAAATGCAAGTTTAGTATATAGGTGTTGGTTAAATAACCTACCTATTAAAGCGGTTTAAATTAGCAAATTAAAATAGGGGTAAAGTTACATTGGATTAAAGACTTATATTAAAAATATGTACGCGGTTTTTTTTTTAAAAAAAAAAGTTTTGTTTAAACCGATAGCGATATATCTTTTTATATTAACCCAAAATACGTAACTGCTTAATAACCCTTACGTAATCACCTTTGCAAAGTTTACGCAATCACACCCCTATCGTTAATAACAAAAGACGCTATTCATAACCATGTTACTAGCGATTGACTACACCAACCAAGCCCTTACTACAGTTACCACCGCGGCCAGGAATTACTGATTCGAACCTCTACAATCACCCCGCGGCCAGAAATTACTAATTCAAACCTCTGCAATTAGTACTGCAAATACACTTTCACTACAGAAAACTGCTACTTTAAACCTTTGCAATTTTTACCATAACCATACTGTCATTTCAGAGCTACGTATACGGACTCCTTATAATTACACTGTCGTTACTAGGCTATAGGTATATAAAGAAGAAGAAAAAGATTGCCTATATATATACTACTATATACCTTTATAGCTAGTATACATAGGCCAAGTAGCAATACATTGTATTGTAAGGTATACTCCTATAAAGTGTATGATAACGTGTTGCTCTATAGGCTGCACTCTTTCAAGAAGAAAAGTGTATCATACGTGGAGCGGTCTGAAATGGATATTCCAGAGCGCATGGCAAAAGGGCTACTGCCCGAATAAGAGATTTATAACCTCATATCCGTGGCATGCACTCTCTGGAATACTTATTCTTGACTTATCTATCTTCTACTACAACAATACCAATCTTATGATTACTCATCTACTCTTTTTACTTCACGTAAAATAGGCAGAGACTTTACCAACAATAAATTATATACAGATGAAGGATTTCTTGGGAGACTGAGTGGGAATTTCAATTTTCAATTTTCATTTATTTAAAAAATTATAAAATAGTATCATTTTCTTGTTTTGTAGATAGTAGTCTTTTCTGTTATATTTCTTTTTATCAACATAGATCTTAGTAAAATCTATGAGGAATTCATGGTTGAAGGTGATAATTTAGAATAGGCCAGGTTGTAAGTCGCGATAGTTGTTTTAATCGTTGTTAATATTTTTGGTTATCAACTCAAATCCTTGCTATTCTTAGTAATTAATATAATTACCAGTGACTTGATATAGTATATGAAGTCCTAATATAAGATCTGTAATAGGCTTAGATGTATAAATATACCTTCTTTATTACCGCTCAAAGTAATGATAACTTGACAGATTTTAAGGGCTTAAGGTCGTCGTACCCAGCGCTTCTTCATTACTTTGGTGAATTTAGTAATTAGAACGATTTTCTCTAATTAAATATTGAATCGCACTAACATCGATTCCTTAAGCCCCGATAATAACAGCTGTTTCTTGCGTTTGTTCTCCGTTAATTACGTATTTAGCACCGCCTAGTTCTGGAATTGTAATATTAAGGAGATTAATAGCTAACTTCTTATGTTTAGAGTATGAGGATTCGGTATTTGGAGAATTGTATATTTACTTTATTTGAAAGTTAAAAGGTAGATCTTTCAAACGCATGTAAAGGCGTTAGGTGCCCTAGAAATCTTAAGTGTATTCCTTTATTTCCCGGTATTCGAAAAAGTTCTTTATTAAATCATCCGTGGTTTTATCGTTGATTAATATCATTTTCTTATGAGCCTTCGTTTTTTGTAGTTTTGAGCTTTAGTACACGTTTGAGTAAACCAATTTTTAAATATTTACATAGGTTTAGAGACTTTTATGAATCATTGTTGATTATTTTAACGTTTAAATTAAATATTAATTAGCTCACGATGTTCATTAGGTGTTTTTTTGGTCAAGTTTGCATAAACGTCTATGAACTAAAGGTTTTTAACAAAATATTTTGCGAAAAGAGGCCTAAAGACCCTGATTTCCTTTACTCTAATATTGGTGTTTGTTATTTTAAATATTTGATATTGTTAGTTTTTAATTCATAATCAGGGTTTCAGATTTAATGGTTTATTGTTTTTTACAATTTAGCGGATGATTTATTTATCTTAACTTAATGATATTCGGTGTAAAACTAGCGTGTTTGTTACGGATTAGCAATTTGTGGCGTAGGATTGATATATTTGTTACGATTTGGCGATTGGACTTAAAGGTTGAATACTTTTTGTCGTTCAATTTAAAAAAACGCGTGTTGCAACAATAGTTGAATGAAAAATTTGAACTGGTGTCAATGGAGATAACGTTGTTACTTTACAACCACTGTAAAAACTAATATAATTCAAGAAGTTTTCTCTACTTGTTGTCATAAAGATTGATGCGGTCTACAAAGAGCTTTCGCAATAATTCTTCGAGTACCTCGTAATATCTTTAAATAGGAGCGGTTTTTCCTTGACCTAGCTTATGTATATTTAACTTGTCATCAAGCACTGATTAGTATTAGTAGGCTTTGTTTATAGGCTTTTGGATATTGCAAGAAGTTATTGATTCAAATCGTCGTCAAAGTAACAAATTGTATTACAAAGTTAATTAGTATATATAGGATTCAGGCTAGGTAGAACGCTAGCTAGTCTGCACCCTAATTTGTATAGGTAAAGTATCGTCCTTTTCCCTTTGTTGATCGGGCATCCAACAATCAACTTGCAGTCATTGTAATTAATTATTGTTTGAACAAGCTTCTTTTTCAAACTTACTTATCTATACTTGGCTTTCAAGTACAAATTCATGTTGGTAAACCTATAGTTAGTATAATAATAGTTAATTCAAATCAGTATAGTCGAAATAATTAATGCTATTACGTTAATAAAAATTGTATTTCAATCATAAATTCAGCAAGTTGCTAGCCAACCTATACTATAATATATATAAGTTAAAGCTTAACACATACACTATGTTAAATAATTATACCTCATTAACATAAAGACAATTATAGTCAAGAATTGTTCCAACAAGTAATTTGATTTTTTACAACACTCAACTTTAAATTTACGTGAATCAAAATCAATAAATTAATGTTGATTGTAGTTTTTTATTTATGGTTTTTTTCTTTATTTCTCTTACAAAGTCAACACTTATGAAACAAAAAGTCGTTAGTAATATGACTATTATATAGATAATATAATTAACTATATCATAGGCTATATTAACATAAAATAGTCTGGTAGTTAACATTGTTAACTCAAACATATATCAATTGTTTCATTAATCACTTGACTATATCTCGATTGTTTTATTAATTGAATTCAGTTAATATGAATTGTTTAACTCCTTGTCTTTAACTAATATCATTATTTTACCAGTCAAATTCAACTAACATGATTACTTTCAATTACGATTAAGGAAAAATATAATACTTCACCCCAATGATTGATAAGTACTAATGCTATCTATAAATAGATAGGTAGAAACTGGCCAGCAGTTCCCACGATTCAGAGAATACTATCATCCATTCACTCAGCGCTATAATTTGATACTTCAACCGAAAATTCGAATCGATATTATTGTTACAACTGAATTCCTACCAACAGTAACGTTTCAGCTATCTTCTCCAATTAACATCTAGAAGTTCTATAACTGAAGTTATGTATATTATTACACCGGGGGTTAATATGTGGGAAATCTGGAGCGGATCCAAATCCTTGTTATTTCAGTCTATATAGCAACCTTCGTGGCTCATTGATTTGTTCAAGCCTGCCTTGCAAAGCCGATCGATCATTTGGCAAGGTCGCCGTATAGACCGACCACTCCAGTATCTCTGGGTGTTATACAAATTATTTGGAATTCACCCCGCTCCCCCTCCCCTCTCCCTTCACTCATTCGCTCACGCGAGGCAAGCGTCCCGACGCTTGATAGTACGGGCAGTCATCTCGGTCGATGTCGTAGGGACAGCTGTGTAGGTACGAAACTGACATCGACCCGTGGTGTTACTCTACCTGCTGTAAACCTCTCCAAAGCACTCTTGATCTCCAGACAGGTCGCCACCTCAGAGGCTCGGCATATTGAAGACATCTAACCTGCCCACAACTTCACTTGATTAGCAGGTGATCGCGCTCTCAGGCTGCGGTCCCTAGAAACCGTCAAGACGTTTTCCAACCTTCTAAACTCGTAAGCCCTCAAGAAACAGGGCGGTGAGTATCGCACCAGAACTAACATGAGAGCGCAGCGTCCACCACCCGTACGCAGGAGGCCACTGTGCAGCTTCTCCGGGAAGCTCAGCGGACTTGGCCTTTACCAGATAAAAAGAGTCGAGGCCGCTACAGCAACTACGTTGTGAGCTTCAGGCATCATGACGCCACACGCCCAAGAAAACGGCGGCCCCGCGTACGGCGACGGACCGGCGACGAACGGCAACGGGCTGCTCCACGACGGCGGTAGGCCAGCCCACCACCACAACAAGACCCCGACCCCGCTCTTCCTGGTCGACTCGCCCCGCGTGAAGTACACGGATTCCGAGATCCTGTCCGAGTACGTCTACCGCACGACGACGGTCAGCCAGGCCGCCGGTGGCACTGCCGGCTACGTGGCGGCGCCGCGCGAGACGGCCTACCACTTCAAGGTCGACCGCCGCGTGCCCGCGACCGGCATGATGCTGGTCGGTCTGGGCGGCAACAACGGCAGCACCGTGACGGCGGGCATCATCGCCAACCGCCGCGGGCTGGCCTGGGACACGCGCGAGGGCCGCCGCGCGGCCAACTACTACGGCTCGCTGGTGATGGCGTCGACAGTGAAGCTGGGCACCGACGCCGTGACGCGCGCGGACGTCACCGTACCCTTCCACGCCATGCTGCCCATGATCCACCCCAACGACCTCGCCGTCGGCGGTTGGGACATCAGCTCCATGGACATGGCCCGCGCCATGGACCGTGCCGCGGTGCTCGAGCCCGGCCTGAAGGCGCTGGTGCGCGGCGAGATGGCCGCGATGACGCCGCTGCCGAGCATCTACTACCCGGATTTCATCGCCGCCAACCAGGCGGACCGCGCGGACAACGTGCTCCCCGGGAGCAGCGCGTGCAAGGCCCACGTCGAGCAGATCCGCAAGGACATCCGGGCGTTCAAGGCCCGGCACGGCCTCGACAAGGTCATCGTGCAGTGGACTGCCAACACCGAGCGCTACGCGGACGTCCTCCCCGGCGTCAACGACACGGCCGACAACCTGCTGAAGGCCATCGAGGACGGGCACGCCGAAGTGTCCCCCTCGACCGTCTTCGCCGTGGCCTGCATCCTCGAAGGGGCGCCATTCATCAACGGCAGCCCGCAGAACACCTTCGTGCCTGGCGCCATTGATCTTGCCGAGCGTCACGGCGCTTTCATCGGTGGTGATGACTTCAAGTCCGGCCAGACCAAGATGAAGTCGGCGCTGGTGGACTTCCTGATCAGCGCGGGCATCAAGCTCACGAGCATCGCCAGCTACAACCACCTCGGCAACAACGACGGGAAGAACCTCAGCTCGCAGAAGCAGTTCCGCAGCAAGGAGATCTCCAAGTCGAACGTTGTCGATGACATGGTCGAGGCCAACTCTGTGCTGTACAAGAAGGGCGAGCACCCCGATCACACAGTGGTGATCAAGTACATGCCCGCCGTGGGCGACAACAAGCGGGCTCTGGACGAGTACTACGCTGAGATCTTCATGGGCGGTCACCAGACAATCTCGTAAGTTTCCGGGCTGCTGACCTTGCCCAAGAGCCTCCCAGTTGAGCAGATGACAAGAACAGGATATGTACTGACTACTCACTGCACACCCCAGGATCTTCAACGTCTGCGAGGACTCCCTCCTCGCCTCGCCGCTGATCATCGACCTAGTGCTCGTCACCGAGATGATGACGCGCATCCAGTGGAAGGCAGCCGGCGACGACAAGTTCCAGCACTTCCACAGCGTCCTGTCCGTCCTCAGCTACATGCTTAAAGCGCCGCTGACGCCGCCCGGCACGCCCGTTGTCAACGCGCTCGCAAAGCAGCGCGCCGCGCTGACCAACATCTTCCGCGCCTGCGTGGGCCTCGAGCCTGAGTCGGACATGGCGCTCGAGCACAAGCTCTTCTGAGCCTGGGCCTGAGGCCATCCTAACATGTTGCTGTGCGCGGCTCGACAGTGGCTCGTTGGCGTGGAATTTTCGCCTCTTTCTTAGGCGGGTGCGTTGGTGGTGTGCTTCTTGTTGGCAGGAAGCCCTCTCTTTACACAGTACACATAGTCACTCGCTTGCAGCACATTGATATCCTTCCTGGCTTCGAAGCTTTTGGACCCAACTACTGAGCACAGAAAATATTACTCCACACGCCACACCGTTGCCTGCTGTCTAACCTAACTTGGAAGGTGGTACACTTGGTTTGGCAAACGGTTCGAGGTCGTCTTGGGCTTCTTTTCTAACCCCTTGTGCTCCACTGAGACGACGAGAAGTACTTCTACTGAGTACACCATGCAGCTGTATGCTATGATAATGCCAAGTGATTTGGAAGCTTTTTCGTTCGAGTTTACACTGTGGAAATCACAGAACAAACACTTTAGTACTCATCATATTTTCCCGCCGCGAAATCTTCAGGTATGTATTATTTTGCGAAGGTCGACCTACGTTACTTCAATTACGTTGTTCTGTCTCGAGGATGTTGTTACAAAAGGATAGGAACTCATATATTGATGTTTTCTCTTCATGGTTGACCTATAAAGTTTGGTAGATTCTTATTTTCTTCAAGTTGTACTTCATATAAGTATTTTAAAAGTTCGAAAAAAGATGTGTTTTCATATGATTAATAGTCTTGGTAAGTATTCAAGTAGTTCCAATGTCGATTTTCTGTTTCTAATTCAAAGTCAAAAATTCGTAGTATGGAATAAAGCAATGATAATGATATTCTTGAAACCGAAGGAAATAATAGCTAGTTTCTACCTATTGATCTAAGGATAACGGTGATACGTACCCATTACACAAGTTACAAATTATTCTTTTTGTTGGTAGGCCTTTATCGTTGCAACGTAGTCGATTCGAATCACTGTGGTCGAAGTAACTGGTGCTGCGTTGATATTGTTGATTGATGTGTGAGTTCTAAGTTTGGCAGACCGCTAGCCGGTCTGCACAGTAATTTGTATGGCCAAACGCTTTGGCCTGTGCCCCACTTTGAAGTGGGTACCTACTGCACTGCACTTGCAGTGCAGTACTACAACCAGCAGTCAATACAGTCAACTTTATTTACAGTAAAGTTGACTGACTACACTGCAATTGACCTGCTAAAAATAGCAGCCAATATTGTTCCAACATTTTTCAAAATTTCAATCAGAAATGATTATTGTTAACTAATTTGAACCGATTAAATAATTGTATAATAATCGATAATAATTTACATAAATAATATTAATTCTTATTGGAACAGCAGTAAATTGCAATACAGTCAAGTTGGTTTTATTCACTGCAGGTGAATTGTAGTGTGACGCCCAATTCGATATGTGGCATGTGCTAAACAATTGCCTATATAAACTAATATGCAGACTTGTTAGCTATCTGCATAACTTAGAAGAACATACTACTTTTAATGCAAAATATCAATTACTTCAACTATGAACTCGAATGGACTATGTTATAGCGATAAGGGCCTATTAATATTAATTAGTGATTATTAGGGTAAGTACAGATTAACTAAGTAGGGAAAAAAACTAAATTCTCGTTATTATGTTATATGTAAACGTTAAGATAAATGAATGGTTTTTACGAAGTGTTTCGGTTATTACGCTGCAATCTAGAGGTAATAAAAGGGAAAACTTCTAGGTAAGTGACTTTTACGAAAATCTCAAAGTAGTGACCATGTTGCTAAACTACCGAAACAAATTTATTAAACCCGTTTCGAAACTGAAACGTTAAGAGTAACCGCTAAAATCTAAGGTTAAAAGGCGACTACGAAAGTTATTAAGGTATCAAAGTTGGCAAATGGCTAAATTTTTGCACTTTAACATCCAATAAAAATGTTTTCATATACAACCGAATCTTTACACTTAAACTTAAACAAGTATTGAGATAGCTAAAAAATATATTCCAAAAGCTACAAGAATTCTTGAACATATGTTCAAACATTATAATAATAAATTATGATATAAAACGTTTTTCGATAAATTGATAGCGAAATACCTAGCAAACTTCATCAAAAAAATTATGTTGAAGTACAACAAATACAATTTGTACACTAGACTCAATACTAATGATACAAAGAAGACTTTAGAGATGAGAAGTTCTACCAGAAAATTAGGAAGTGGTATTCTCAAGCTATAGGGGTATTCTAGTAAGCATTAAAATTAGTTTTAGTTGTTGAAACTACTAGTATTTACTAGGTGTTGGTTCTGATCGCAACGATCGAAATTTATAAGGATTCTTTTAATTATGTATCAAACTATTCTCTATGTAGATTCTAATTATTCCAGAATCTATAAGCCTATATAACATATTTTTATATTATAACTTTAATATATTATCACTATAGTTATGCTTTACTTCCTATTAAATTGTATCTTTTAGTTTTATACTTTTTATTTACATTAATATATCTATTTTTTGGACTTACTGATATATTTAAAAACACTTAAGATACCACTATGCCATTAGTATCTCTAGAGCTACGTGTTACACTATTTCCACCACTAGACTTGTCTTTTGATAAAATCAACAATGGTCTTTCATTTTAAAAGACCGTTACCTCCACCTTCCTTTTAATTATTACAGCTAAGTTAACATCCCTTCGTTTCTTTCGCTTAAGAATTGCGTCTTGCCCCCCCATTTTTTTTCGGTAATAAATAGGTAACAAGGCTTAAACCTGTATTGAGGATTATACAAAAGATTACTCGAAATATCTGTAGGGTTAGAGTAAATCAAGAGTTATAGGATGTTAAAGTTGAATAGCTAGTTGATGAGAAAGCAGAGATTAAAGCCAACTATATTTTGAACCATATTAAAGCCACCAATGTTTTAATCATTTTGATTAGAAAAAACCTAGGTTTTCTATCAGTCTATATAAATACTATTAGCTAAGTTTAAGAAACACTTTAAGTTCATTTCTCAAAAAGTTAAAATGAAATTAAATACGAAACCGAAACTAAAGTTAAAACTAATTACGGAGTCGATAAAAACTATGTCAGCATTAAGATCATGAAGAATATAATATTAAAAAATCCTTTTTAAAACAAAGAATATAATGTTACAAAAAGAGCCTAAATTACGGTCGACGATAAACTTAACAGGATTAAACTTTACTAATATCAATTTATGGTTAATGGTAGTTACAGAAGGTATTATTAGTACTAACCTTTTTCGATATCTTGAAATAAATTTTCAAATTAAGATAAATATAGTGTTTACGGAGACGGATAACTCACATTTGTTTACTCATATCAACTATAGTCCAGTAAAACCCTGCTAAAATGCCCACCAACATTAGGACGCACTGGATAAACACTTCTTTTATTACTTCGAACGATGAAATGGTTATTATTGGAATAAGTATTGATATAAATTATTTTTAAAATTTATTGTTATTATTTAAGGTATTCAATCGGTTTATTATCAAATACTTCTTTTCCTACGTCTTTAACACTATTCCGCCTCAGCCTTTTTCATAGAAGTTATAGAGAATATAAGAAAAAGTTACATTTACCCAGCTATTATGTTGAGGATATTGAGTATTTCTTTTAGTTTTGAACCTTGATTAAATTATAATTTCCTGTTTGAGTATTTCAAATATGAATTAATCAAAGAAAAACAATTCCTTTAAACTTTCAAAGACTTTAATTAGATTTCTAGGATGAAAACAGACTAGAATGAGGAAATCAGCGAATTCTAGTCTTTAAGGGATACTAAAAATCAATTTAGTGACTAAAACTAGTCAATCAGTTAATTCAACAAGAACTGTATTACTGGTTTCCACTAAAATTCTTCAATAAACCCATACTTTGTTTTTTTATCCAAATCTATGGCATTTCCACAGCAAAGTCTTATATAATGAAAAATTATCTGTTAATCAAAAAAAAACGGACTTTATTACAATGAATACTGATAAAAGAAACTCCCGCTAATAAACTTACTATAATTATACATTTATAGTAACTCATTTATATATTGAATTTAATAAGATTACCTTAATAAATGTATTATATGAAAAAATAGCCAATTTAAAACCATATCTGAAGCGGATAGTTCTACTTAATGTAATACACTTTTAACTTTGAATTATTCACTTTTAACATCAATCTGCCCAAATAACTAATTAATAACCGTACTAAAAATAGATATTACCGCCTTATAAAAATTACTTTTAATGTTAGGTTTTCAAAACGTGATATTAACTGTTATTGAATCTCTTTCTTCTTTTATATCACCAAATTATTTCGCAACTAGTCAATTTCAGTGTTTATATAATATAAAAATTGATTCAAACTTATATTATTATATTTTGAAAGATGAAAAAGAGGTCCAAAATATCAATCTATAAGGTGAAATTACACTAAACTTCGAATAAGTGGAAGTATACTCGAAATAATTGGATAGGAAACTATTTAAATATCATTTGAATTTGATAAATGTTATAATACTTAATTCGTTCTCATTGTTTGGACTACTTTGAATTCATAACAAAATTAAATAGGATTATAAAGCTTGATACCTAAACGATCAAAGTCAATTACACGTTTTCGATTTAATTTGCTAGCTAAATAAATAATCTCTATAATAACCCAAGACACTACCATGATTCAAATATTAATAAATTGTTTTGTTATAATTACTATCCCGTTAATATATTTCGATATTTTCTTATAATATTTCAGGTTTAGTAACACTAGCTCGAATTTAATAAAACCATTCTTTTCATTGTTGGATAATTCTAACAAAAAAGTAAAATGAAAAATATTTCTATCTTATCTGTACTCCTTATAAACTTAAAAAAGGCTCTCGATAACAATTAAGCTTTTAATACGATAAACAAAAAATATGGTCATGTGAAGGAACTAGGCCAGAGCTATCGCTTAAAGTGGTTGAATACTATCTATAATTCTCGATGAAGAAGAAAGAGAGGCTCTTGCTAAGAAGCTGCTATAGAATTAACAATAAGGTGTGGCTTGGACATATAATTGGTTACATAGCGTGGATTTATTTTATAGTAGCGTGAGAGTATCATGAAAGTATAGTAATTTTCAAGGGGAAATCCTTAGCAACTATTAGCCTTAGGCACTAGGCTATAACATTACTCCTAGTTCATCGTCGATCTTTGTGTGGAATGTCCTAGTTTATTTTATAACGGGGGGCAACTGATTAATGAGCGGCGTAAAATACCATAGTATTTCGTCGAAGTTGTCGCTCCTACCATTGACTGTTATAAAAGGTGCCACTCTTACCGTCGATCGTAGAACGTCTTAGCATATCATAGAAGGTTCCGGTGCTAGTGCTACCCCCTCCCCCATATAAATAGTTTTCTCCTTTTATATTAAAAATTATTAACTGTTTTTCTTTCAATTAAAATTATTCATAATCCAGTTTCTACGCGTATTCAACCTACTTTATTATTTTATTTTTATCATCAATAATGTTAATAGTTTATGTATAGATCATCCTAACAAGCAGTTGAGATGAAAGTACATATTTTCATCGCCGTGAATGATTTTATTTTAACGTAAATATATCTATATAAAAGCCATTTAACCTCCGCTAACAAGTATTTAGTTTCCTTATATAAAACCTATCAATGTTTATCCTAGCTATACAAGTAAATCACCGTGTTTCAAGTGTATTTATTGTGCAATTTATAATCCGCGTAAATTCGATCCGAATATTAAGTGTAAATGTATTAGCTGCTTCATAGTAATGAGTAGTTTGATAAAGAACGTCGTAAATACTGGTATTTAATGCTAGTTTTGTTTTATTAATGTAATTATTCATAGTTTAGATTATATATATACCCCTTTAAATTTCACTCCCGATTTCAATAATGATATTAAACAATTATCCAAGATATATCCAGATTTTAACTTTTGAAACTAGAGTAAACGACCTGGTTTCTAAATTATTCTTTTCTTGATGAAAAACAGTGAAATAGTTTGCAAACTTGCGTTATTACTATTAAAGAGACGATAAGAGTTTGGCTCGTTATTTAAAGTAAAATCGATACGTGTAGCAAGATTTTTATAATTTTCTTCGTGTTTATCCGTTTAGATGGTCTCTGTATTCACTGGTTTTTGAAAAAGAACAATAATAATGAGATAAAAAAATTATTTTAGTTTCATACGTAAATATAACGGTTAATAAATCGTAATAGAGTGTATTGAAAGGGTATATAATAATTCATTTAACTTATTTAAAGTATCAATGAAAAATTAGATAAATTGGTGCGAATAAAATTAATTTATTAATGAAAAGTTAAGCTTAAGGTTCGACGATAATATAGTAATGAGTATAAAAACATGATTAAATAGATCTAATGTTGGTAGGCTTTCATCGTTGCAATGTAGTAGATTCGAACTACTGTGGTCGAAGTAACTGGTGCCGCATTATGGCCTATGCCCCACTTTGAAGTGGACACCTACTGCACTGCACTTTCAGTGCAATATATTCAAATCTCACAAACTGCAGTCAATTTGCAGTACGTACAATCAACTTTACTGCAAGTAAAGTTGAATTTACTGTACTTCATTTAACTGCTATTCTAATATCTAAGGAAATATTAATCATAGTATTGGAAGGCATTTATCGTTGCAATATGATCGATTCGAATCTATGTGGTCGAAGTAACTAGTACTGCATTAAAAGTGGTAATGTGTTACTTTTAAGTTTGGTATACCGCTAGCCAGTCTGCATACTAGTTTTTATGGTCAACTTTGTTAGCCCGTACCCTACAATGAAGTGTGCACCTATTGAATTAACTTGCAATCAATACAGTCAAATCCCACAAACTACAGTCAATTTACAGTTATTCTAATCAACTAACTGTAAGTAAAGTTGACTTCACTATACTTCAATTAACTAATATTCCAATATATTAGCAAAATAAAAGTACGTATTTATTATACTCGGTATCGTCGAAGTAATTACTTAAAAGCAACTCAATAAGTAAGTAATATTGGGAGTAAGCCCGCCAGCGGGCTAGTTAAAACGGTTTATTGCCTTTTTAGATTAATTTGTAAAGATCTTTCAAGGTATCGAGAATTACAATATGATAAAAGTTCGAAATCTGTTGGAACAATATCGACTGCTATTTTTAGCAGGTTAATTGCAGTGTAGTCAGTCAACTTTACTGTAAGTTAAGTTGACTATACTGATTGCAAGTGCAGTGCAAAATTCAGACTAGGGTACGAGCAAAGCAATTATCCATACAAATTCCTGCGCAGACTAACTAGCGGTCTGCCAAACCTAAAACAATATATTCATCACTTGATCATTGCAATACTACTGTTGCTTCAAATAATCGAATTGATAATGTTACTACATCTAAAAATCTATTAGTTAAGGCCTATATATATTGATTAATGTTACTTATTGGGTTCAGTATAGGGCAGTTAGATGGGAAAGAATCTATTTTCCGATTACGTTTTACGTTAATGTTAAGGTAAAGGAAAATCAAATTTAACTTTCGAAACAATGAAAACAATTTAAATTTTTTTTGACAATACTGAAAAAATGGGCTAAAGCTTTTGCCAAGTAGCTTATGAAAAGTGTTAATAGTCTACAAGTCAACTCTATAAGTAGTATAAACAGCTAAAAGAAAAATTTATTAACGTTACTAATTTAAGTTGTTTAATATTAGGCGGTATTCTATAGGAAAGAAATTGCAATGCCACCATTATCAATATCAAAACCTCTTAATCAAGTTAGTCAATATTAATACCAAAACCTTTTAACTAACTAGTTAATACGATCGTCAACTCAGCAAACTTTTGTATTATTCGAGTCAAATCAAACAATGCTATCAAATAAAACGACGAATCTTTTTGTCGCAAAAACCCTTTTTATGTCGAAAACCTTTAAGTTCTTTAAGACAAAAACCCTTCCGGCAACCATATAACTTCCGAAAACCCTGCTCGAAACAAAATCGAAAACATTATAAAGTTCCTTTTAAACCTATATTTTAAAAATATTTAAAATGCTTAGCCAAATTACTAAATAAAATATCAAGGTCCGGTAAGTATAACGAGTTCAAAAAGACGAGGTACAAGTACAATAAGTGTCATAGGTCAACAGGCACGGTCAGTTTAATAAGCCCAATAGGCGCTATAAACCCGGCTACCTAACAAGTTCAAGCTATGTAACGAAGAATAAAAAGGGAAACAGAGGTACCCTAGCAAACTGAAAAACTGTCAAAAGAATAGAACCAGAAATTTGATTAATTGATATAGTTAATTTAAAGATTTTTATAAATCTGTGACGAAAGATTTGTATATAAGAGTTATTAAAATCGAAACTCAAAACCGTAAGGCAATTGTAATTAATTTTACTGTAGAATTGGCAGGGGTTTGTCCAATTAACGAAAAAGTAATTCAGTAGTAACTGAAAACAATTAGTCGACCATACTAACGTGCATACACAGAACAAAAAGCCATAATTATAAGAACAATATTAAATGCAATTATTAATAGGCCAATTATAATAGAGTCAATCAACTTTAATATAAGTAACGTTGACTATACTGACTGCAAGGGGATTATCTAATTCAGACTAGGTTACGAGCTAAAAAATTATCCATACAAATTACTATGTAAACTGGATAACAGTTTACCGAACCTATAATAATACATTCACCACTTGACTATTGCAATACTCCTATTACTTCGATCAATCGAATCGACAATGTTGCAACGTCTAAACACCTATTTGGTAAAGCCTATCGATAAAAGTGAGTTTTAAGTTCAATCAACATAACTTATTTATTTATTTAACACTTATTGTTTAAAAGGGGTTTTCAACTTAAGAACGACCTATTTAAAATTTAATTCGAGTCTCTAAGATAATTTCAACGTAATAATTTGGTTCTGTTTTACTGTTGTAGTTGATGTCATCAATGGCGGGCGGTTTATAATTATAAATTCATTCATTTAGAAACTTGTCGAAAATTACTCAAACCAGTTCATCCATTTTAAAACGAGGATATTATAGATGCAGAATATTCAGTTCCATAATATAAGAATCAATAACATATGTTGTTTGATACTGATAATAAAACCAACTAATTTTTCTTTCCAAAAAAAACTGGTTTAATTCATAATTTTTAAAATGAAATTAAACATTATTTTTTCCTAGCTTCGAATTTTTTGGACAGAAAGCAGTATTATCTATAACCTTTCCTTAAACTTTATAATGTACTTATTATCAAAACTTTTACGAATTGAGTTATGTAACGAATATATTCAATAAAATTTTCAACCTTTTTATAAGGCTTTATAACTGGTGTTATTCAATGTTAAACTGGGTATATAAAGTTGATATAATATATCTATTTTATAAGAAACAAATCAATTTCTATGATTATAATTTACTAATTATTTAACGTTGATTGCTATTGAGAACATGAATTATTTCAGTTTAATTTAGTGTAAAAAACAAAGGAATGTAAGTACGCTTGAAATTTTGGGTAATCTCGTTGGGTAAAATTATTTGTTTCTGATTTAATTCAGTATTTATAAAATTTTAACCCTTGCGAAGTTAGAAAACCGTTTTAAAATTTATCTATCAAATTCGAGTGATTATTACTAATGATAATACAAGGAAATTCGTGAAACTATTGATGAGAATTTAGGAACCGCTTTACGTAGACTTCGATGTTTATAATTTCCATCGTCTTGAAAGGAAATGTTTTTCTTAAATAGTTCATGATGAATATAACGTAATGTGGGTTACTAGTTTTTTTCTAGGGAAAATTGATTATTAAGTCCATAAATAATATATTTCAAAACTATTAGTAAACTGGTGAGGGTTCAAAAATCTCCTTTTGACGATATTTACAGGAATCTGTTTACCAATAAACATTATAATTATAATAAAGAAGTGGAATAATACGGTGTAACCAAAGTTCAAAGTACGATCCTGAGTATATAAAAATAATAACATTATAATCGGGGTAGCTGGTAATAAACGAATCTTATGTAACTTGAACTAACTCGATAATGAACAGCTTTTAAATGGGGGCTTAAATACGATCTCCAAAACGTAACACGTTTTTATTGTTTACCTTATATTCTGAAATAAATACTTGGAATATTCGGTTTTTGTTAACGTAAATATCAGCGGAAAAACTACAATTATCTATATGTATTGTACAAACCAAGCGGGAATATATAACGTCTCAGGTAGTAACAACTTTTTAATTACTTTAAAAATCGTCGTTTATAAAGCGCTTATAACTTTGAGGGATGAATTCGCCAGCAATATTAATTCATGAGACTTGCCAACTCGGAAACAGTAAAGTAATTAGTTATTTAGTGCGAAAAAGTCGTAATTCACGGACTGATACACGAAGGTAAAAAAAAAAGGCTTTTAAAAATGTCCTAATTTTTTTTAATGATATATCGGGTCAAATGTAGTCTGCCTCTTAATTATTAATAAATTTAAATCGGAATTACGAAAGCTACTATAATCAGTTGACTTATTATTTAGAAATTCATTTTATAATTATAAAGTATTTCAAGTTCTTTTAGTTTGTAAAAAGGGTAAACTGGTTGGCTATAGTATAGAACTCCACGTTCTATACTTTTAAAAAGTTTATACTCCCCACAAAATATTTATATTAAATCTCATAATTATATTTGGCGAGTGATGAATAACGGAAGTAATACATTACAAATCGAAGGATACCCTGTTAGTTGCGCTTGAACAAACAACCCCTCATGTCGCATCCGAAGTATCCGGCTTTTCAAAATGTTTCTCATTGAAAGTCTCACTAAGCGACAATGAGTCTCACGAAAAACGAAATCTGGGTTACTTGAATACGGTTTTTTTCTTAAGCTCTTGACAAAAAATAACTCCTTGTCTAAGTGACCTTATTCATGGTCCAGAAATGTGAAATAATCTAGAATAAAATATCAGTAAAAATTAACAATTCCAAAAAAAGAAAAAAAACATTCGTACCTTTAATATTAATGTACGAATAATTCGCTACCTCTGGAAAAATTACTTCTCCGAATTTACATGTATCCTGACCGCGGCCTCGATAATATATTCTCAATAATTTAATTTTTAAACGCCAAATTCGTATTTATCCATATTAAGGTTGAATTTGATGATTTTTAAGGCATGTAACATTTGTTTCACCTAAGTATTAGGGTTATTCAGGGTGTTACTCAGATAAATCAAGATAAAATGAGGATGAACAGAAGAAATAATTTCAAAAAATATACCTAACGAATGATTCATGTATAGTTAAAAGGAAACTGATGCGTTAAAGAGATTAAAGTGTGTAATTATTTATTTTAAAATGCTAAAAAAGGTATGAAATATATTTTTTCATTCGTTTCTATCTGTAATACAGAGCTTATAAAAAGCAGAATTTATGTCGAATTTAATGAACTATTCGGCCCGTGATATATTAGTAAACATTATCTTAATAAAAGGGAAAGAGGATCGATCGGCTTCTATAATAACATTAAGTCGCCAGTAATTAACGTAAAAGTGAAATCCGTATTCCGATTTGTTGAAACTAAAAGCACAGAGGTATCCGCCAAGATATTTCTCCCTTAAATATAATCTTAATCTAGTAATTCCTTTAATATCTTTGGTAACGATAAAATCTTTCCTTGTAACGTTTTGTCTAACGAACTTTAAAGGATTTTTTAAGTTTATCAAACTACTTGATGGTTTGAAAACTAGTCTTTATTAGAAACTACTTGAGCTATACTTCATATTAAATTAGGCACTATACTACATTCGTTTTATTGTAAACTTTATTGTACTGTAATTAACTACTATTCCAACAATCTTATTTTTGGTTTTCTATTAATAATTTTAAGTCCTAATTTGGTGGTTTTTTAATCTTCTTTCATAAATCATAAATATTAGGTTTTTTTCATTATGGCTTCAATGATAATTGCTTTTACTGGGTGACTATATACGTTAATTCTTTGAAAGCATTATCACAAGTTATTGTTTCATAATGTATTCAAGTTGTTTTTGGAAAATATAATATTATATTGACATAATTTCTTACTTTAAGTGGAAGTAAATGGTAAGATATTAGTTATAGAAAGAGCGAAGCGTTTGATTGAAAAACGATTCTTAACAAAATATTCATATTTATAATCCACATACTAAAAGGATTTTGATTATTTAATTTGTATTTTAATGTATTTTAATGAATTATAAAGTTTATTTCAACTCGATGATAATTTTAGGCTTTGAAATATTATAATTAAATTATTTTCAATATAGTATTAAATAATCAGTATTTCTATTGCATCTGTAGGTTAGTTCTTTATGTAAATATATAAAGGAGACAGTATAGGATTTAAAAATAGTAGTAGAAAGATGCAAGCAGAGGAAAAATCATCTGGAGAGTACACACCTCAAATAAAAGCTTCGATACCCTCATCTATGTCATGATCCCCTATAATGCACTCCTCTAGACTTCTAGTTTACGCTAGCTACCTATAATATACCTATACTGGTAATTCTATTTTTATAAAAAAAATCACCGTATGTATAATTCAGTAGTAATGACGTATTATTTAATAACGATAGTATAATATAGGTCATAGTTCGTTTTAAAAGATCAACTAACCTTATAGAGACTTAATGGTCGATGTTACGTATTATAAAGTTAATATAAAGTAGTATATCATTATCGGTCCAAGCAAAAAAAAATTCTACTTTAACAATACGTTATTACTTATAAGTACACTCCTAATTAACTATATTACGCTTTTATATCTAATTAGTAATCCCTAATTACTTTATATAGCATACCATTTCGGAAGTCACCTAATAAGCGCCGCCGTATGGTGCGGCAGCGCTCATACGCTATAAAGGCTGCTGCCGCCATCGTCGCCATATAAGATACTACCAACGTCTCTCCCAATCCCTTTACTATCAGCTCCCCATCCCTGTACAAGTTTGCTCCCGCGTACCAATTTCCGCCCTCCTCTTTTACAGTATTCGAATAATAACAGTAGTAATGGAATAAGAGTGAGTAATAATAATAGTAGTAGCAATAGTAGGAAGTAATAAACCTTACCTTTTTATTTCAGATAAAAACCCCGTATTTACCCATAGCGCCTATTAAAAGCCGAAAGGGTAATATCGGCGAGTTATACTGGTGTACTTAATATTTACATTTCGAATCGTAATATATATCAATTTTGGCTTTAATAAAGCCGAGATGGCGGAACAAGCCCACCGTTTAAAGATGTATTTCTCCTAAGTACGTCGTGAATACGGTTTAATAAAAAAGATATTAAAGTGTTAGATTAAGGTAAACTCTTTTAGCCTTTTAATAGCTACGTTTTACTTTCCTTACCTTGCGTTCGTTAACATCGGTAAATTAATTAACGAATACCGCTAAAATTGCGGGTATATTTATATGCCATTACTATTATAAATGAGGCGGTTATAGTTACATACCCATTCCGATATTAATAATACCGTTTGTAAACGCCATCCTATGTGACCGTTGTATTTACAATAAGTTATTTCACTTTATCAATTCATAATTCGAGACTTAAACTTATTCTTCATTGAGCACTAATAGGCGACCCGTAGAAATCGTTACTGTTATAACCGCGTAACTCACGGGCCTACTTTTATACTACTCAGGTAAATTCGTCGAAATTTTTGCCCGGCTTTGTAAAAATAACAATACGACTCATTGTCTTTTACCCAAAAACATATAACCCAAGGCGATAGTGGCTTTTGACCCTTGTCAGGGCAGCGACGTTAGCGATGACGATAACGATAACGCCAACGATAATGATGACGATGGTTAATAACGACGACAATGACAATGTTATCTCCTTCCCCCCCTGCTTTCCCTTCGATAACGATTAACCACTCCGTTTTCATTGTTTATCAATTATAAACCAGTTGATAAACATATATTTGTATTGTAATACTACATTTCTAAGAAGGAATGCAACTTCAATTATAAATAATAAGTTTGAAAATTTAATTTGTACAGTTCATAATAAATGATACATTTGAAAAGTGAAATATGCAATACAGACGATGGATAATCTATTGAAAAAATAGAATATGTAAAGTAGGTGATTAATGACAAATTAAAGGCTTAAAATATAAAGTAACCTTTGTGAAATGGCGAAATTTGTAAAAAAGCAAAAATAAAAAAAACTTTTTTTATCAGAGGCTAAATCGTACGATCTTCCTAGCAATGCTAACGAAAATAGTGTTTAAATATACGAACTATTCCAAAACAATATTCGGAGAGCCCTTGGTTATTACATTCGTTGGGTTTAACTTCCCGTCGATCCATCTTTTCTATTCAATTTTATAACATCGATATAATTCGCGTAAGGCCATAATATCAATTATAAAGCGCTTTTAATTTAAAGTGCCGGGTTTAACAATATATTTGTTGAAGGAAAAAATGTTGATACAAATTACTAAAAGGAAGGCTTTCATGCCAAAATTTGAAATAATTATACAAACCGTTATTATTATTATAATACCGAGATAAAAGACTTTTATTATCCTATTGATCACTAAAATCAAACCTTTCTGTATAAACCGTTTAAATTTAATCTAATTTCAGTTAACTATAGTATTGCATATAGTAAACCCGTTTCGTTTCGGTATTTTATTACCGATAACAAATATAAACATTATTTATAAACTATAATTGTTGTTGTTTGTTGAAAGGTTTTGAATTAAAATATATAATTTCATTATCTGAATATCGAGGGGCACGAAACGTAAATTAAGATTTAGGTTCCAAATTGTCTACTTGAGGCGCTTTTTTTACGCCAGGCATTCGTCATCTGATAATTTAATCTAATTGTTGGAATATAAGTCAAGTGCAGTACAGTCAAGTCAATTTTACTTGCAGTAAGGTTTATTGTACTTACTGCAAATTGATTGCAATTTGTAGGATTTAAATACACTGCAAGTGCAATACAGTAGGTACCTACTTCAAAGTGAGACACAGGCCAAAGGGTTTGGCTATACAAATTAGTGTGCAGACCGGCTAGCGGTTTGCCAAACTTAGAACTTACATATCAATGAACAATATCAACGTAGCACCAGTTACTTCGACCACAGTGATTCGAATCGACTACGTTGCAACTATAAAAGCCTACTAACACAAATATTATATAGTTATTTACATGTTAAAAGCCGCTTCCATTTATACGACTAATATAACCAAATCCCTATATATACATTAATATCGGGATTCGTTAGCGCATTTTATATTGGGTATATTAATAAAGAAAATTTTATTTAACTACTCCTTTTTATACATTTCAGAGTCCTATTTCAATGCAATATTTTGCACCATTAAAATTGCTTAAGCGATTCTCTGTAAAGTATATTTCTTGTTTTATTTTTAAATTAAGCGTTTCAAGTGTTCTATATTCAAAGATGGGGAACTTGGTTTTATACAAAATTCGTGTGTTGTTGGTTTACATTTCGACGACTATAAAACCCTCTAAATACCTTATTAAAATTAGCAGGTAGTGGTTAAAAGTAAATCTTTTCATTCTGAAACACTCTTTACAATACCTTTAGTATATATCAAATTAATATACATTAGCCTTTACAATGTCGTAGAATGCTTTAAAGATATGAAATAGTGTTTTGGGAGGGTGGTGTATTCGCAGTTCCATAGGCAGGTAAGTGTAAATATGTCGCTGACGGCGCTCCTCTAATTGTATATAAGTCAACGTAATTTTTCTAAGCTCAATAGGTAGGATATAAAGGGTATATAAAGAGGAAACAAACGTGAAAATTAAACGATGATTCATTTGTTATAAAGTGAGCGATTAATTTATGATATCTTTTTTCCGGTGTTATCGCAATATTTTACTACAAGTTTAATATTTTTTTAAGTTTTCCTAATCTCCTTTTCTTACTTTATAAACGAGTTCATTTTTTTCAAAAAGAAAAAAGACTTTATAAACGCTGTAGATCGTTAGGTCGAATATTTAAACGTAAAAACTCCTTATTATATACAAGTATTTATTTCTTTCTAGTTCGACTTCGTAAAAGGTTCACCTATAAATTTAATTCTATGTTCATAAGGAAGCTTTGTATCCAAATTTTGGTCCTCCTCCTTCTTTGACATAATTGAAAAGTATGAAATTAAAGCTCTATGACGCTTTTTATTTTTCGAATGAAATTGACGCCCATATCAACATCGTTTTGGTTTTATTAATCCAAGATCTTCATTTAATTACAACATAGAAATATGTATAGAGGTTACCAAATGATATATAATGATTAACAAAGGAAAGTTTAAATCTTCGTAAACGAAAAGTAATTATCGCCACTTTACAAATAGTATTTTAAAAGCTTTTTGGTTTATCTTTTCCTTCATATATCTTGGTACTATTATCTAACTGAACTAACACGTACCATTCGATAAGTTTATAAACATATTGTATCCTTCAATACCATTAATCTTTTAAAAACAAGTCCATTCTTATTTATTTTTAAAATAGAGACCTTGAATTATAACAATAGCTTCAAAAATCCTATCTCCTGCGGACCGTTTCTTATGGATGAAGCTTTTAAAATATCACTTTCAACCTTAAAAAGACGTACGGCTACCATAACCTTCACCACAATGTTTCCTTCCTAATTGTTGGTTTATAATGATACCAAATCTATATAAACTGTGGGATAAACACTAAATGGAAATAATATAGGAATAAATTACTCGAGCTAGATATATTGTTTACCGCATTTAGGAACATTTACAAAATAGACTCCTGTTCATATATTTCGTTTAATTCCTTCGGAAATACCGTATACTCTCCTTTAAGTAATCCATAATACCGTTCATACTTTCCAATACCTTAAAGCGCCCTTACTAGTATTTATTTATATTTGTTACCGGTTATCCTAGTTTGAATCCTCCATTTTTTTGAATCGAAAGCCGTTTCTATGTTACAGATAACTCAATCCGGAGGTCTAAAATAGATATTCATTTAACAATCGACAAAATTCTCCTAATACTCCGTTATTCAAACGTCTCGGATAAACTTAACGAGTTAAAGGACCTGTAAAATATTAACGATTTAAAGGATAAGTTATTCGTTAGGGTAAATAATATCAATGATCAATTTTTGATCAAACTTAATATTGTTTTATCAACAGAATTTAAATTTTCGGCGGGTTTATAATTATAATTAGCATTTATAGCAAAACTTTTCTATAACTCTCAAGAATTTCCTTGTTATATTTATATAATCTGCCATATAAGGGATCTGTAAATGGTGTTTTATAGTCAGATGCTTAAACAATCGATATGATATATGCAATTCTCGTTGTATTAGGTAAATAAATTCGATCGTTCGTATTTTAGGCAAAAATCAAAGGTATTTAAACTTTAACTCAAACGGTATAAACACTTTATCCGAAACGCAAATCTTTTAGTTTATTGTATTTTTATATTCAGATATATAATTCATGTATATCAGTTAACTAAAGTGATAATAATGTTTTCAAATCTGTTTTATAGAATTTAATCGGGTCGAATCATGTATTTACTATTACTATGCCGAGTAACAACAGTTTTCGTTTATTAAATAATATTTTACGACTGTCCTTCATCCGGTCGAATTTAAAAAATTGGAATTTCATTGTAAAAAAGTCTAATTTCCGTTTTCTGACGGTCGAAATTTCCGTTGCGTTGGTATTTGATATAATTATTTAAGATCGACAATTATTTCTATGAAACAATATAAATTACGTCAAAATATAGTTGTTTAACACGTTGTTATTCCTACATAAACCGACTTTATGTAAATATATAACATCTTATAATCTTATAAATACACGTTTATCTGTTTTTCATCCTGAGCTATCGCGTAAATTTTGTTTTCCTCTATTTCGTTTCCATTACAGGTATATTGGTATAAATAATTACCGGATTACTTTTGAATACCTTTGTCATCGGGTTTATAATTCGTGAAACTTTCTTTTGAATGGTATTGAAATAAGTAATCATCATAAGATTATCATTTAATACGGATTTATTTGCATACTAAATCATTTGTCAATTAATAGCCGATTCTATTATAAACAACTTATTGTTCTCAGGGACTTATAAGTTACTTTATACTTTTACGATGGCACAGTAAACTCAATTCACGTAAAGAGTCTTGTCTTTAGTTTTAAGGGTGCCTATGTTAATTTTCATTTTATTTATAGTTTCTGAAACTTCTTTTTTAGAGTTTATCACTACTATATCCTTATTTGGGAGTCGAGTTCAAATCCTTATTCTTTGGATATACCTTGAATCATTAATCTACAACGTAGTGATTATTTTAGCAAGGTTCGTCCTTATGATTTTCATACTTTTATTTTTGGCTTTTCTAATTACAATTACTAAACTAAAATTTGTTTATTAACATATCCACGTTTCAAATAATATTCTAACTATTATATAAAAAGCATTTAAATCACTTTTTTGAATTAAATGAAGCTAAATTAAAATTCGAATTATCACGGTAAACTTGTGTAATTTTTTGTATAAATAACTTATTGCTTTTGTACTTTGGCCTAAATGTTGCCCAATATTTGCTTATTTTTATAAGTAAAGTAGTTAAAACCTCCTTCAATGATTTGTGCGCGTTATTACGATAACTTTCAAGGAATTCACATATGGTTCCCGTTCAGTTCCTATTATACAACTCGTAGTTAATTGCTGAATTTAAATACATTTTTAAACGATTATTGTTGGAATAGTATTAAATGCAGTGCAGTAGGTTAACTTTACTTACAGTAAATTTGACTATACTGCAAGTGTATTACTTTGTGTAGACTTACCGCATTGAGTGTAAGTCGAGTGCAGCACAATGCACTTCACTCTAGGGCACCGGCCAAGAAATTGACCATACAAAATACAGTGTAGACTAGCTAGCGGTCTGCCAAACCTAGAACAATACATTCACTATCTGATTACGCAATACAACTGTTACTTTGACCATAATTCAAATCAACAAATTTGTGACGTCTAGAACCCTACTAATACTAATTAGTACTTATTGGGTTAAGCAAAGATTAGCTAAGTAAAAGAAGAAGCTACTTTCCGGTTGTTACGCTCTATGTTATCGCTAGGGTAAAGGAAAGATTTTTTACAAAAGGCTTCTATTACTAGTGTATCTGTTCCACAACGGCAGGAAAACAAATAAGACTTCTGGGTTGTATCTGTCTTACAACGGCAATCTGGAAGTTAACGACGGTATCGCTATTAAAAACACCAAGGAATCTTTAATAAACATTTCTTAAAGACGTTAAAATCAACTGTCAAAAGTCTTAAAGTTCGGCAAGTTGGTAAACGGCTAAGTCAGTAATACTACGGGTGTTACTACTTGATTACAGTTGAAGTGAGATCTTTGAGGGAAGGTATTTGAGGGGATAGAGAGGTGGATTTGTATTGTTGTTTCCAATCTAGCTAGCGCCATGGATACCCCCTTTATCCTTCAGACATCCTTCCCATGATAGCGGATAGCTATTTATCTAGTATAAATCATACTTAGCATGCATTTCAATCCTTTGTATTACTATTTATCCCCTAATTCCTGTATAACTGAGTCCTTAAAGCCATATAAAATAAAGTGAAGTGGATAAAAGTTAAGGTTTGCATCAAATATTGATTCGAGGTAAAGTGGGATAATGAAACAATAGGAATAATATAAACAATAGAATAAAGAAGTAAAAGTGAACCTTCCGCCATACTTTACGATAATCCTCCAACCCTCCAATCCTTTAATTCCAACCCTTTAACTTTAACTTCAACTTTCTGACCTTTTTCAACCTTTTAACCTTACTCTTTGCACTTTTAATCTTCAACCTTAACTTTGATGAAGGTTAACATCGTTATTCCATCGCGACGTATTCTGATTTGTAGTATCACTTTACCGTGGCAAGTTCTGATTAGTGGCGCCGTCACCGCCATTAAAGTCGCTGACATAAGATTCTCTTATCTTTTCTATACCTACTTTGTTCCCTTCTTCGACCTTTTCTTTTTGAATGTATGGCTTTAATAAGTTGACGTGTATTTCCTTTTTCTTTAACCTGGTAATAGAATGAACAATCTAAAGCTATATAGACGATGCGATTTTATCAACTTTTCATAGCCCTGTCTACCGCGGTTTAAAGGTAGGCGCCCGAATATTTTTTTAGATCTTTATTCTTGTTAATTAGGAATCTTTTGAACTTGATATCGCGGGTCTTTGGTACAATCTCTTACACCTAGTCCCCAACTTTAAATTTATCGCAATCGTTCTTAAGGTTAGATTTGAATTTAATCTATCGTTTTACCTATTTGTCGGCTACTTATTAATGTGAACTGTTACGCCGATTAACGAACTTATCGCAAATCACTTATTCGTTGACTTTCGATTCGTTAAATATTGCTATCAATTGTTTTCGATCCAGGTTTAACATTGTCTCTACAATAGCAGCCCTCGGGGGCTTTACTGGCCAGCCTAATATGATATGCGATAGTATGTATAGCAAGTTTCTTACGAGTCTGTTATTAATGGTCTTTATAATATTGGCGAGAGTTTAAGGCCATTTTTTGAGTTATCTATATTTACGTTCATAAGTCCATTTCTTTAGCTTATTTTTAACCAGTTTTACCAATATTTTAATTAGTTTTACTGACATAGCTGAATATGTAGGGGTATTAATTTTCTTCGTCCTTCCCTAAAAAAAGAACTTTATAATCGTTGGGATTTTAAAGTACCTCGCGTAATTCAAATAACATTTTTTAGGATAACTGAAAACATTAGTAATAGGTTTCCATATTAGACATACCTCCTCGCCTGTTAATTCACTTGTTGCTCGGCAAAACAAGAGTCACGAGAAATAATCGACTATAAGGCAAAGATAAGTTTCATCGTCGGCTCCTTTAGGATTGATTTTACTTGTAAAATCCATATTTATCATGTTTTATAGTATTAGAGTTACGACATATACGATATTTGCATTGATTAGTCTGGAGTTGCTAGATAAAGCGTATAGTTTATATGTTTTAATTTATTATTTAGTATTAATATAACGAGTCGATTACTATAGCATTCCCTTTAGTTTGTAAAGGGTTGAGGTTACCGCATCATATCCGTAAAGATTATAGAACTATTTCAATGTTCGAGGTACCTTACTTTTCCTTACGTAGACTATATATCATTTACCAAATTCTCGCCTTAACAATATGCCGTCTTAAATATAAAATTGTAATAAGTTTTGTTTTACTTTCCTCCTTACATATATCGGTAGTTTTTCGATTATTTTCTTGGGCTACCTATAAGGTACCTTACAATATCACCGTAATAGTTCGTCTCGTCGATGTATATCGTTGCTATTATCACTCTTTTAGGTTGTAACATTCGTTTAGGGCTTAGTATTTCTATAAGATAATTCCTGTTCTTGGATCTTTTAGTATTTTTGATTTCTCGAGGAATCATTTTCTTACTGCCTACAGTAATTTTCTCGGTTTTAATTTTAAAAGTTTTCTAGTTTGCATCGATAAACTCGAATTTCCGTCCGTAATTTTAATAATTTCATTTAAGTTAAGGCGATGTACGATTTTTACGTTAAATATTCTAAGGATGTTTATATATTACGCGATTCTCCTTATAGGTATTATCGGACTCGTTAATAATGTAATTAGGTTCGCGTGGTCGGTATATACTATTATTAAAAGAGGTGATTTAATTACCTATGACTTGGTTTCTTTGAGGTATTTTACTACGTCTAATATTTTCCTTTCGTTAATGGTATACCTCATCTCAACATCGTTTAGGTTTTAAGGAAAAAAGGCTAAAAAAAATTCGTAAGATATTAATTTGTCGATAATCTCGGTATCCATTAGTAATACTTTTAATTGAAAAGCGATATTATACATCCCCTTATCTAACCTATTCGTTGTGAGATGATATTAAAATAAATGATTTAGGGTTATTACAACATTTTGTTAGGTAGCCGTAGATATAGTAACGAAAGCCTTAACATATTCCCTTTTTTATTTAAATTTTTTAAGGATGTATTACATTTGTTTTTAAACTTTTCCCGTCGAGGTTGTTTTCGGTACTTTTTTTATATAAGATGTTTTTAATATTGCCGTATATAAAAATTCATTAGGTATATACCTCGTGACATATAGAATAAGGTAAAAGAATTCGTTTAACATTTTTAATGAAGTAGGATAATTTCTAGGTTTCGCCTATATTTCGAATATTTTTCGATGTTTTTCAAACGGCCGAACTCGATATTATAATAATTCGAATAGTAACAAGTAAATATAGCTTTTAAATGAAATATTTTTGTGAAGGATAAGGATAATCCCTCCGAATTCGAAAAAAGGAAAATATTTGTAATAAAAAAAGTTAAATGTTACGTTAAATCCGTATGATAAGGTGTTGTAGTCGCTAATATATACGTTTAAAGCCTTTTTCCAGGTATAATTATATCATTTTAATAAAGGTAATACTGGTTTACTAATTTTCGCGTTTTTTCGGTTTCGCCTCGTAGTATTTTTGTTAATCCTTATATTATTTTTACTGTTTTTGTTATTTGGTAAAAGCTATTCACTAAAGATAATATCTCTAAGTACGTAATAGATGGGTACACTTTCTGCTATTACTCAAGGTATTCTAAGTATTAAATATTATATATTTGATGTAATAAATTCCGTTTTATATTTATAACCTGAAGTAATAGGAATCCCCTAATATCTGTTCGCCGCATTGCTTTGGAAAAAGACATTATGGTTACCCTAAAGAAAAGTATCGAATACTTTATGTAGTAATTACATCAGCTATTATAATTTGATCATATAACTGTTAATTAGAATATAATTATAAACGAATCGTTATTAGTCTTTTTTTTAGGTATTGTAAATATATACCCTATTTAAATTGATTTGGTGTAAAAGTCTAGCTGCCTTTATAATTAGATGAAACCTTTATACGAATACGACCTCGTTTTATAAGTATTTTGGTTGTTTTAGCTGAAATGGTCTGCTATTCAATTCTAATTCGATTAAATAACTAACGAAATTAGTTATTTGTACGTCCTTTGAACCAAAGGCGAATGTATCTCTCTAGGTGTATGCCAGCTTTTTGGTTAATACAAATCCTTTTTCTTCATTTTCATAAATTTATGAGTATTTCTCGCCAACGAACTCGTCCGACTTATTTGTTTTTCTTATATCTTCAGCATAGATGCTTGAAACCTCGAATTATCTATTAATAACATCTTACGATACATTGTCTGATTCCTTCTATCCGAGACGACGTTGGATGTTTTTATCGAGTTTTTCATTTTACGCTATTAGTATTCGTTCCATCTCGCCATATTCTAGGTAAGCCTCTTTTAATTCTCTCTTATTTTCCTCTATTTTTCTTCACCATCGTTGACATTTGTACGCTAAACCGTTTAAAAATACCTCTTTATCTTTTTTACCTTCTAATACCCGTAATGCCAAAATATGGTCATTTCATTCATTTAATCCCGAATTTGTTTTTTCGTTATAATTAAATATTGACAGTCTAATAGGTAATGATGGTGGCGTGAAACAAATAGAAAGTTCTGTTTTTCCTCTTAAACACTAAATAGATATACTCGAGACAGGTAAACGTAATCAATAGTTAACGATATCGAGATATTTTACAGTAAATAACTCCTTTACCTCGTTAAATATAATAACTTTTCTAGATTTTCTTTTTATTCTTTTATTTCGTCTCGTAATTACTATTATTATCTTTGTTTCATCCTTATGTATTTCCGTTTCGAACTCGTTCGTTTTTGTCTCGCCCTTGTTCGTCTTTGATATAATTAAAACATTTCTAAAACGCACTTACCTGTAAATACCAGTATTTTATAGGTTTTTCAGTTGCCGAATTGCTTTTCTTAGGTATAAAACTCGCCCTAATTTAGGAGTTTCCCTTACTATTATACTTATTTTATGAAATCGGTAAGTTCGTTTAATTTTTGTAAGCATTTTACATTCTTTTTATCCAAAGTTCGATCCTTATCTTCGTCGTTGCTATTTTCGTTCTTTAAATCTGATTTTGATATTTTCCCTCGCTATTCATATTCGATTTATCCGACGATTGTTGGTTTTAATCTAAAAAACGATTTATATAAACTAGCTAAATATTAAAAGGTCATAGTTTTATACATTATTTTATAGGCAGAACGACTAAATATACACCTTCTCCTACAAGTGTAAGGATATTTACAATATAATTATTAATATCTAAGTGGTGAATACGCTAGTTACGACTTAATAATAAGTTATATGATAGATAGTCGGCTGTGATAAATACTTGAATAAAAAAACTAATATCACTAATAATAAGAGGAAATAATATATAAGTCGTTAATGTCGTTTAGCTTCCATTGGCAATCGTAAATATAATTGGTAGTTTGGTTATCTAAATGGTAATTCCCATACTAGTTACCGTGTCTCGCGTAACAAGTTCAACAAAAAGGTGTTATTTACCAGACACTAATTAATGTAAATGTTATGAGTATTACCTTAAATATATTCGAATTAGGTTTTTATAATACGTGATTTTATACGATCTTTCACATTTGTTATTACCACCGAATGTATAGATATTATACGTTTTCGTTTCTTTTCTTATAATATTTTTCCTTTTTTTTTCTTATATCGAACGGTATCTAAACTATTTTTTTTCCATTGACTTATGTAATATAAGATTACCGTTTAATAGCTATTCGAAAGTAATTTCAAGGTAAATTTCTCGTAGAGTATTTATTAAGTTAAATCGTTCTTTATCGACCTAAGTTATCGACGAAAGGGTCCAAGATTACTATATTCGGGGATAAAGGGAGTTTGGTTTCGCACAAGTATTTGATAAACCTTCTTTCTCGTTTTTAGTTCGAGCGTATAGATTTATCTACCTTGTAATTCGAGTGCTATGACGTTTCACAACTATTAAAGGCGTAATATCCTCAACCATTTTATCTCTCCCCTTATTTTCGCGAATATATTAACGTTTTTCCGGCTCTGTTTAAAAGTCCTATACGTTGCCTTCCTTTACGTTTGAATCCGCCAAATATAAGGGATTAATGTTAAAGGTATGGTAAAATTCTTGGTATATGGCTTGATTTATTAATGCTATAAATAATGGTTCATATATCATCGCGTTCGCCTCACTTCCCATTTTGAACTTCTCAGTGATTTCCCGTTATATTAATACTAGATCTCGTATCTGATATATTTTCATCCACGGTAATCGGGGGTACGGATAGTCGTAAGATCTATAATATAGTTTGGATACGTTCTCATAGTTAAAGAATATTTGTACGTTGTTTTACGTTTATTACTGTTATTATTATTAACCGTTACATGTTTAATTTTTTATTACATATAAGTTTCGCGAGTCTGTTATTGTTATTTAAGGGATAGGCTAAAAGTGGGTTTAATATAAATTTTAATATCTGAAAATGTTTTACAAGTTATAAGAAATATTTCTTTTGTTCTTCTAAGGCGTTAGCGTACTGATTTGTTTTTACATTGATTTTGAAATGGTTTCAGCAAGTATTTGTTCCGTTAAGTACTTTTGTGTATCTTTTTGTTTTTCGTTTTATAAGAAAAAAAAGGTTATTATTGATATTAGGAACCACAGTTACCGCGATTATCGTCTCCTGTACGATATCGTACGTAACCTCGTCTTTATACATCCCATTTTAATTTATAAGGTCTTTAAAAACCAGGCGGTTAGTAACTCTCGTCTATAATATTATATCGTTATTACAACCATTATCCAGTAGGTAGGCTAGAAATCTATTTTTCAACTCCTTTTGTAATGTATAAGGGTATTATACGGCAAATTTATCCGCTTTTTTTATGTATTCGACCAACGTTTTGTAGATATGTCTCTTAAATTAGCTTACTTCAATTACTAATTTATTATTAGTTATTATCGGGCGAAATTTACAACGGATTTTGAAAAGAGTTTTAAGGTTGTCCCGCCATTGTCTTTATTCCTCGAGTATATTATGGTACTATTTAGCCGCATCTTTTGTTAATCACGTTTCAAAATAACTTTTACAGATCTTCTCAATAAAGATGTCGTTTTAGACTTGTATTTCCGCTGTAATATTTATATCCTCGATGTAGTCGTTCGCGCTTTCGCCAGATCATCCGGCGAATATTCGTGTAAAACTTATCTTAAAAGATGTGGTATATGTAATAATAGCTAACTGTATAATGATACCTAATTATATTGTAATCATTATATCTCGTTAATATTGTTTCTCTTTTAAAATAATGAAATCTTTTAATATAATATAGGCGTTCGGTAGTCGGAATTGTCGAATAAGGTTTACGTATTTGGATAATTTATCATTTGTTTGTTTTTTAACTTTCCTCGTTCCAGTTTTTACGTAGCTAGCTCGAGCTGACTGTGAGGTTTATAGAGTTTATGGGGTTTTCTCGTTCTCATTCGTTACTTGCTTGTACTCATTCGTCACTTTCTCGTAATTGTCGGTTACTTTCTCGTACTCGTCTCGTTCTCGTTAGCTACTTTCTTGTACTCGTCTAGTTTTTGTTCTTGTGTCTGACTGCGAATTAGGATAGTTGTAATGTCAACGACTTCTGCACCAGGTCACCAGATAATTAGAGTTGAAGTGAGATCTTTGAGAGGAGGTATTTGAGAGGATAGAGAGGTGGATTTGTATTGTTGTTTCCAATTTTGCTAGCGCCACAGATACCTCCTTTGTCCTTCAAAAATCCTTTCAATGACAGCGGGTAGCTATTACTCCATTATAAGTCATGCTTGGCATGCATGTCAATCCTCCATACTACCATATTACAGAAAAATGACTAAGTCCCTACGCTAAACAACTACAACAAATAACCTTCAACCTTTACCACCACCAACAACCTCCAACCTTACCTTTTACACCAGATTTTTGCCTTACTTTACTCTTTTCACTCCCCACGCTACGCCAATCTTCAAGTTCGCTGCTCTAAGCAAAAACACTACATCGCACCAAGAAATCCACGTCGCATAACCTTACGCCTAAGATCGCTAACTCGCCAAGTCCACACGCGACCCTACGCCAAATCACCTAGTTTCTACGCTTAAGATCACCAAGTCCTCGCCTTACACGCCCTACCAATTTCTCTATGGTCGTGAACCTTAAGATAACACTTACTTAAGAGGTTTAAAAGGAGATTAACGCTCTAGAAACCCTTTTTACGAAGTTTTACAACGAAAACCTCGAAGTACAAGATATTAACGAAAAATTAACGGGAAAACACCTTACTAACTTCGTAAGCTAGTACATCATTAAATATAATAATACTAAAGATCCTAACTATACTTTTAGCAACTTTTCTAACCTTTTTAACAACTAAACTATTGATATATAAACCTTAATTAAAAATAGGGTAACGTTAAGTTTTAAGGTAAAACTTAAACGGTAAGGAATTTATATACTATTAAAATGTATTTTAAAGCTAACGTAAAAACTTGTCGATCTGGTACAGTATTAGGAACACTTTTAAAAACTACGTTTAAAAAATGAGTTAAGAAATATTACCGCCCTTATACATGATCCAAAAAACCTCCCCTTTACTCTTTTTAGCTAAGTTAAGCCTTTTTATGCATTAGCGATAAGTATCCTGTTAATTTTCTCGACGGTTTAATACATTTACATAATGATAGGGAGTACGCCCTTAGCGGTGGCAGGGCACGCGAAGCAACGGCCACCAACGCGACTAAAGGTATTGACGTTAGCGTTTTGCACCAGTTAATTAAGTATAATCGTTAAACCTCCTAAAACCTTTAAGTATTTATCGCCCCTTAGCAATCTAATCATTAAGCCCCTTAAAAACCTTCCCTCTTTAGATTTTCTTACGCGTGAAAATCTACCACAAGTTTTACTACAAGACTTTGCCTTTTGGACCAGACGACTGGAAATTACCCTTAACATCGTGTTTCAGAAACTTTAAGGCTTGAATTATTAGGAAATATCATTTAAAACTAGGATAATTATCGTAACCTTTTTCTAAGATGAACTTAAATAATTAATATTAATTACAACCTCCTTATAAACTTTATCAAGATTTGAACAATATAAAGAAATATAATTAAAAGCCGTACAATATTTTCGACACTAAGATAATACCCTTTTTAGACATTTGCAAGTAAATAGAGGTTTTGCTTTTTGGTTTTTACTTACTATTTTCCGGAATCCTTCTAGGGTACGCCAAAAACTACTACCTAATCTTTCTAACCTAAGCTATTACGTTTCGTGAAGTCTACAATAATATAAAGGGCTATTTCGAACACGACGTTCACCTTACGTAATACCATATAAATTAGGCTACTATGGGGTGAGTAACGATAATATCTAAAAAGAAAGAGGAGGAAACACTGATAGATATGTTCAATTAAATAATTAATTAGTTGATATTATGCCAAAAAGTAATGGGTAAAGCTTATTTTAGTGAAACCACACTTCGTAAGCAGGTACTTGCAGTAATTACGGGTGTTAACAAGTTCAAATACGTCTTATAACGTTTAAATGCTGCTTACAAAAGCTTTTTTAGCTAGTTATGTTTTTCGTTTATCACCGTAATAATACGTATACCAAACTCGCTAGGTAAATACTCCTAAGCCAGCAACTTCCTTAACGTAGATGAAAAAGACCTTACGGTAATTAATTACATCGACCGCAAGTATGGGCGTTTACAACGCCTAAGGTTTGGCCTATCGACTTCGACCTTAAACTAAAGGTAGTAACCATATTAACGCTAGTAAGGCCAAGCTGTAAGCGGACCTATAAACCGTTAGTAATATTGTCGTAATACTGGTAAAAAATGTTGGATTTGTAATAAGTTTGGTTAATAGTTAATTCGGAACCCCTCTACCAAGCATAATAACAAAAAGGTAATATATTATGCCTAATACCCCATTGCTTTTACATAAAACTACTTAAGTTAAATTGTATACTTTAAAGGTAATGAGCTAATCGACGCCGCTAATGCTCTTAAATAAATTAAGTGAAACGAAAATACTACTCTCGATGCGGCTTAATAAGTAGCCGACTACGTCTTCCTATACCGTCTAGGTAGTAAAAACCCTTACCTTTACCCTTATCAAACCCCTAACCTATCTTATACCTTAAACCTTCGCGATCGTTACGCGGACTACATGCTTTAAAGTATTATACCAGATATAGGGGCAATAAGGTACTTAACAGGAGGCTATTCGCAGTATATAGTATTACTAAGTGAAAATATTACAGCTACTAAAATCAACCGTTACAATACTAGCAAGGTCAAAGTTGGCTTTAGCTCAGACGAACAACTATCGTTATTAGAAATAACGTTAATTTAAATTGTTATCAGTACAATTACTTTCTATATCCTCAATTCCCCTAACTCTTTCCCACTTTATTTAAAGGATATAAAAACTCTCGACGTCAACATTAGCGTTAACGTAAATAAACTAGTTAAAAACAGCTAAAGTTTTTTACTTGCTCTTAAGTATGGGTACCTATAATTTTATTTTTAAGGCTCGAAAACAGTAGTATTCAACTTGAAAAAGTCAGAGATAGATTAACTATACCGACGTTTTAAATATCTAACCGTTAATAGGTTATATAAAGTCCTAAAGTCCGCAAGGTATAAAAATGTGAAATATTTTACCCTAAAAGCCATTAAAAAACTTTACCACCACTGCTAAACGTATATCCAAGCCCTCCGGAGATTTAAGTTTATACTAAAAAAGGATAATGATTTTACCTACAAGATTTTTATTAATATATTTTACTTCAATAACAAACTTATCTTTTATATTTTTGATTTCGTAACCTCTTTTCACAGAGCTCAATTCCTAAAGTTTTATTCGGAAAATAAATACGTTAAAAACGCTAAGGATGTTGTAAATTAACACGTATCTAAGCCAACCTAACTTCGTCGTCTACAATATTAGCACCATCTTTACAGCTGCGTAGTTTTAGTAAAATACCAAGATAATGGGTATCCAATACAAATAGGTATCTGTAAAGGTCTACTAAAGTATTGAAAGGGTTAAAAAGGCACACGCCTATAAATAATAGCAAAAGACCTAAATGACCTTGTAGACCCTAACGGCTTAGTGCTAACGTTGTTAGTCTTTGGAGCGTACCCACGCTTAACGAGTAAATCTTCGCCCTTAGCAAGTATTTTAAAACGTATTATGGCCTACAACAAAGCTTTAAGGAAGTTACGAAGAAAATCGGCACGCCATCAGGTTAATAAACCCCTTAATACTAAAAACGGTCCTATAATAATTAACGTACTTACTTTGCCGTTATAAAGTAAAGTCCTTATGTAGCGGGAGTCGGGCACATAGGAGGGTCCATAAAAATATTGAGTATCACGAATTTTAAAGTAATTGTTAAATTTATTAACAATCCTATATCCTTTCACATTACCCAAGTTAAACCCTATATTAGTATTATTAACGATATAAACCCTTAATCTAAGCGATCGAGCCAATAAGAACCGACTCCACCCGTTATTGACAAGCCGATAAAACGCCACCGACACGGATGACCTCCGAATGAAAAAACATTAAAAAGGAGTAATATACACCGGGCCGCATTGAAAATACTACTTAGGTAAATAGAAAAGAAATGAATAACTAAAACCTAATATTAAAGCTCTAAACGTAAGAGATTATTAAGACCTTTGGTAAACCCTTTAAGAAAAGTAATAAGGTCGAAATTAACGGTTTACTAACTTAAGGGGTTATATAATTCGTATAGAAAACCGATTTCAACCTTTAAACCCCAAATTTCATGATCTTTAGGTTGAGAATTATTTACGAGATTAAAGGTAAAACCACGGGGTAACCGTATGGGAAATCACTTTTAATCGTTTGAAAATACGGTAATAAAAGTAAAAACTAAATACTTACATAGTCTCCAACGATTGAAAAGATTAGCTAATATTTAGTAGTTGTTTGAATAATAAGTTTATTAACCAAAACTAAAGGCAAATTTACTTTTAATAGCCGTAATATAACGTAAGCCTACACGTAGTCAGTAACAGATTTATACGAATCGTATTACTAAACCTGCTATAAAAACTGTATGCCATTTACCCTTTCAATACGATAATATGTTATATTAAAATATTATAGGAATTAACTAAAACAATAATTATTAGCTACTTACCTACTAATTGTATTTTTAATTACAGCTAACCATGAAGTCTTTTACATACAACTCTTACCTATTAATAACGCAAAAAATGGACTTCAGAGTAATAGATATATAAACTAACGGTACCTTCTTCATCGAAATTACTAACTTAATAGCACTAAAATAACAAGCGATTGAAAACTCTAAGTTCTGGAATTTCAAGCTAATAATGACGTTAACAAAAGACAGCTAACTTAACTTTAATAGATCGTTAATCCGTATATTTAGTATTAATACCGGCTTTAAATTCCGCCAAAAAGGTCAAGGCGCTATTTTGGCCATAATTAACAAAACTGACGAGGCCAGAGCTTAACGGTACTTGGAATAACGTGCTCGAAGCAGCTATATTACTACCTTATACAAACCACCTCTTATGACTTCTCTATCGTAAAATAAGCATAAAATCTAACGGATAAAAACTTTAACAGGCCAAATAAAAGGTTTGAATAGTAAATGCTAAACTTGGATTGCTGAATTAATATGGTCATAATCGATCTGTTGAGGGCCATATTAATAATCTTCACAAACGGGTCTTTTACAAATAACATCGACTTATATTTATAAATCGGCTTCATAATAACCATTGTTAACGAAGACAAGCGGGAAAATCGATTTAATATTATCGACAGCTTAATTTACTAGAACTCCGTCAAGTATAAAATGATTACACGAAATGTGTTGACATCGGAGGTCCATATTATAATGGCGGGCTTTAATATAAGCATGATACTATAGGAAACCCTTAACTTTATTACCAGGCAGCTAAAAATTCCTCTTATCCCGGTAGTAATTTGTATTAACTTCAAGAGCCTTTTCGAATACCTTTTAAAGCTCGGAACCATCAGCGAAAAACGCCTGATAATCGACTTAATAACACTTCATAAAGCCTACGAAAGGAGGGAGATTAAGGAGTTCCAATAAATCGATAGCAAACAAAATTCCTTGGATTCCATAATGAAGGCAACACCGAACAAAGCCCTAGAAAAGTTTATAAACAGCAATAGGCTAACCATACGTATCGAGAGCTACGTTGATAGGCCTCCCGGAAAGCCCAAATTACGTAACGGTATATAGGGATATATTGCCAGATTGAAAAACTACTAGGGAATTAACGATGTAAATCTTTTTTATTGGAACTATTGAAGTGGAAAAGTGGAGGTTTACAAAGGTCTGTGGCTAAAAACTTATTTATGGGAGTTGATAAATTCGGACCTTGGAGCGACGGAGTAATTAAGGACAAATAGGGTCAATTTGTATGTAATTAGGTGCAATTTAGTATGGAAATCAACTGAAATTAACAGGGGTCTAGCCAGTTAACGAGGAGGCAATTCAATGGTAACCGGAAAAGATTAGTTAGCCACACTGGCATACGCGCATAAACTAAAAAGCCGCCAGTATTGGAATAGTATTACATGCAGTACAGTAAGTCAAATTTACTTATAGTAAAGTTAATCATACTGCAAGTGTATTGCTTTGTATAGACTTACCGCATTAGACATAAGTTAAGTGCAGCATACTACACTTCACTCTAAGGCACGAGCTAAGCAATTGGCCATACAAATTATAGTGCAGACCAGCTAACGGTCTGCCAAACCTAGAACAATACATCCACCATCTGACCACACAATACTACTATTACTTCGACCACGATTCGAATCAACAACGTTGTAACGTCTAAAGCCCTAACAACAATTATATTATTTTTAGAACATAGTTACTTATATAAGTTTACATATATACTACTTTCTGATCAGTTTAATTAAAACCCCGAATACAATGATATAAAATTATTAAAGTTCAATATCCAGTTGTTTATAGGTATTTAACATCTTACAGATCTTATTATGGTGTATATCATATAGTTCGCCATTATAAATTTCGTTTTTATCTCACAATTTAAGGAAGTTCATAAGTTGTATAAGGTTATTTTTATTAATAGAAAATCGATAGGGTGGAAAATCGCGATACGGGTTATAACCCGCCAATATTGGTCTGTAAGGTTCGTATAACTCTTTTTCGTCTTTTATATTTCCTCCGAAAACATCATCCCCTTGATTAACAACTTTTTTGATGTGATTGAAAGGAGTGTTTTTTTTTTTGGCTGGGAAGTCATCCAATCCATCTTTTTTTTCAAAGTATTTGTTAAAGCGGGTAAGCTTTGAACTCGAGTGGAGGATAAGTTTTATGGTTCGTCCTTCTTTTTCGTGATTTTTTCCTTTCATTTTATCAGCTTTTTTCCTAGGTATAACTAGTTTCACCAAACGTTTTACGTTTTATATATATAAAGTGCTTCCACGTTATAACTTATTCCGTATATTTTGAATCAATCATTCATTATACTTTTTTAACTAATATGCTTTTATAAAGCTTATCTTTGATATCTTTGTGTATTTTGAAGTTCATATTTCATAAATTTAAGCTATAACAACTAATACTTCTATGATACGATGGTTTTTACCACTGGGTATAGTAATGCCTTTGTTGTTGGTAAGCCTTCATCGTAGCAATATAGGCGATTAGAATCACTGTGGTTAAAGTAACTGGTGCTGCATTGAAATTAATTGATTATGATATGTAAGTTCTAAGTTTGGCAGACCGCTAGCCGGTCTGCACGCTAATTTGTATTACCAAATGCTTCCGTCTATACCCTACTTTTAAGTGGACACTTACTGCACTAGACTTGCAGTTAATTCTACAAACTGTAGTTAATTTGTAACCAATATAATTCAACTAATTGTCATTATAGTTGATTTAACTTTATGGTAATTAACTACTATTTCAACACCAACGGCTTTTTTTTTTGTGTCTATATGTCAACGTGATTGGCCGCCGATTGGAGGCAGTCCCCAAAATTCTTTTTTAATCCATAACTCAAACCCCTGTCAATTCTAGTCAATTTATATTGAAGCTAACGTCAATTAAGGCCTTTTATTTCATATTTTCGAGTTATTTGTTCTCTAACTCCTGTATATAAGTCTTCAGCCACAAACCTACACGTATTACGTATTCTACTAATCGCGTACCTTTTACCAGTAGTTTCACCTACTGCCACCGTTACCTTCATTATCGCCACCATTACCCTCGTAATTTTCAAGTTGCCAGAGCATCCCTGTTTCTCTATATCACGTACCGGGCGGTTCACGTAGCTTTCAATTCGTACGGTTAGCGTATTATTATTCATAAACCGTTTCAGGGCAACATTAGATGTAGCTTTGGTCATAGTGTTAACGGGGTTATCTTTGCCATTAATCCACCAAAACTCATCAATTTTCCGAGCTTTGTATACATATTTGAAAGCCATTGAATCTATCATTAAACGTTTTTCATTAGTTATGCCCAGGTTTTTTAGGTACTCGCAAAGGCTTCGAGAGTTTACACATACCACTACAGGTATCAAAAGTAATACCAACTATTCAGTAATAATTTTAACGTGCCTTTAATTACCATACTGATATTAAAGCTTGTTATCGTGCTGTATACCTCCGATATGAATATTCTTCATATTACACGCTTATATTTAAGAAATATCTAATATACGAGGTTTCCAATAATTTCAAACTACCCTTTAAATCTTTCCTCGTCAACTAATATTATAAAACCACTAATTTAGATATAAGTTCAATATCATTTACAAAAAAGACGTCCGTAAAGATTATTAACTTCGTTATCTTTAGGTTCACCAAAACTATATTAATATCTCTTGTTACATTGTTTATTTGTTACTCAATCTTTTCATTAAACTTGTTAAAGTCATCATATTTTAATTTTTATGCTTCTACCGAAATCGACAGGTTGTATGATAGTTTCGGTTGTTACATTGTGGCAATATAGGCTGCATAAGTCTGCTGTTGCAGGTATCATTATAATCCTTTCTTGTCGGCCTTATTAATCTTTATTAAACTCGTAGCTTACCCTTTTTAGCGTAGGCCAATATACTCGCTATTGGTATTTTTGGTCTTAATACTATAAATACGGATTAACTATTTATTAAAGTGAAGTAATATATCTTTAACTAAAGTTTTAATCGGTATACTCTTCTAAAGGTTTAATTTTTCGATGGTATACTGTTTCGTCTCTATAAATCTAGTATTTATAGAAGAAAAGTTATCGTTAGTTTATATACCTACATTACCAAATTTTTCTCCTTGCTGGATTAAAAAATATAGGTCGAACGTTAAAATCTTTATATTCAACTTATTTCTGAAATATACCTAGTACTTGAAAAATTAATAAAGACATACTTTAACTAATCCATATTAAGTTTTAATAAAACGTATTGCCGTATCAGTCGGAAACTTATCCCTTAGTTCTTTCAGTAATTTCAACAGTATAATCCGCTAAAAATCGGTAACAAATTACTTATATGTTGGTGTTATGTTACAGTTATTAAGTATAAACTTACTGTTTATACCAATAGTTAAATTAATATCAGTTAAGATAATAAAATATTTGGTAATTTTTTGGATTATAGGCGATTAAATAAGTATCCAATCCTTATCTTTATTATCGTATCTTTAAGCAATTAACCGTAACTTTTTATACGGCTAGCCTGTAATATTATTTTGAACATCGTAAACTATTTTAACTTAAAAACTATTACGTTTTAGTCTTGAAATTACGTTAACAATACACATTAAATAACTCCTTATATAAAAAGGCCGTTAATCCCTACCCGGTTGCTTCCTTCAAAATATCTATCCAGTATGTTAATAATATCTTTAATCCGTAACTTCAAGTTAAGTTCTACGTTAATATTCTCTTTCTGAGATACCTACACCATTGTATATGCCCTTTCAAGCTTATAATCCTCGTTATCATCCTCCTTTTTAGTATTTATCCTTTTCTTTGATAATTTTTCACGCTTTTAACATTCCATCAGCTTATTAATAATCGACTCATGAGAATTATATTGGCTGATCCATTTAGCTAGAGGGTCTTCGATGTACGAATCTTCATCACATTTAAGGGATCTTTTATACGTCTTGCCCCATATAGTTCTAAAAGTAACAAATCTATTAATGGTTTTAACTACTACGTTTGAGTTAGCGATACTTAATATTTTATAAGGTCCATTCCATTTTCCTGGCTCTTGCTACATAAAAACTCCACTTTAAAGAAGTAGGAATATCACGTCCATTATCTATAGTCCTTTCTTGGTATTAAGTTTATTATTAACCTAACGGCGTATGAATTGTTTTTTCAGTTTCTTTAAAGATTTACTATATAACATAACACATTTTAGGTATTTAGTAATGGTGGAAATTTATTCGTTCTATGTAGATAGGCCCCAATTCCAGCAAAGTTAGTATAAAGCCGTTAAAACTAATATTGTCGTTAAAACTATTTACAGCTATATAAAGCCATGCTTTTTAATTTGTAAAATTTTCAGTTTCTAGAGTACAGATATAATTTTTTTTTGTAAAAAAACGTATTTCTTTTCGATCTTACTAATACTCTCGTAGGATTTAACAGTAACCTATTTGTAATGATCACACTAAATACCCATGAGTATATAGAAGGTGTTAAAGGATTTATGTTATCAAGAAGGTAGCAGAGGTGCTGAGTGAACAATATCGCAACCGTGCAAGTAATGATCAAAAGCTGTGAGGCTATTCAGAATATACTGAGACTAAATACTTAGATTGACAAATGAAGAGCTATGAAAGAAATGCTATCTATGGTGCTGACCGTGTCCTTATATCCCATTGCCTTCATACTATCTTCAGTACTGAATCGTTTAGATCACCGCACTGATCCCACTGATCTAGTGCTGCCTCACCTTGGATCGGTGGCTGATCCTTACTGATCCCATGTAGCCTCACCTTGGATCAGTAACTGATCCATACTGATCCATCACGTAACTTGCTTAGTTACCTTATTTACATAAGCGATGTTCCCCGCCTGATGTGTTGGACTACAGGCTCTCTGTAGCTCAGCTGCATGCTGGCCTGTTTCCTGACCCAACCGTTGTCTAGGTTATAACACTATTTACACTAAATTCCTATCCATTTCGCATTAATTTGAAACTTTATTGCAGCAAAATTGTTATCGATGTTGTAGATTAGCATGCTTAGTAGTTTCAGGTACATATCAATTTATAAAGTACGTAATACATCCTATTTTTCCTTCGCCGTGGTAATTTTAAGGAATTTAACGCTGTGAAACTCCGCAGCAAAGTTAACAATATAAATTATTAACTTTCCATCTAGGTAAATCACATCTACGAAAACCTTAAAGTTAAAATCCTAATTTCTTCAACGTAAAATTAAACCTCAAAGGAGTTTAAGAGTGTATTTAGTAGTAATAGCAAAGCTGTTGAATTACCTTTAATATTAGCAAATTGATATTTTCGTAACCAACCGCCTTTAAACCCTTATAAAGCTTATTAGTTGCCAGGTTGGATTAAACCGTCAATATTATAAATGAAATTTCGATTTATTTCGGTTTAATACCACTATATTAAGCCCTTAAATATAAAATCAAAATTACTTCGATTTCAAATAAAGTAAAAACCTCTTACTGTCTTCAACATAAAACAGTTCATTAGTCTAAATATAAACGTCAACGCCGACGTTTTTAATATATTGAAGGCAAAGAAGAAAAGGGGTAGTGGATTTCAAAATATGGAAAACAACAGGCCTAACGACAGTAGTGACTGTCGTCAATCCTAGTAAAAAAAAATCTTTTCCAAAACTATAGATAACTTTAACCTTACCGATATCTATATAGTTATGTTCCGTAGTAATATTAGTATGTTTTCACAATATGACACATTACGAATAGCCTCCTATTAAGCTCTGTATTACCCTAATATTTAGTATGATACCTTAAAAAACTTGCTTCATATAATAGTCGCGAATGGTAAACAGGTATGTAAAACCAGGTTCTTTATCGTAATGTCAATGATATAGATCTTTATCTATTAGGCGGTAGAAAAAGGCGTGGTCGGTAAGTTATTACGTTAATTTGTGACTGGTACTGGTATTTTAATATTAATTAATAGCTTTAAACTTATTTTCTTTCTCATTAAAGTTAATATCTTTAGGGACTTTAAGATATTCAATGTATTTGTAAGGCAAAGTAAAGAAGAATTCCACATAGTACCTTACCCGTTTGTCTTTACACTCGGCAACCGTATAACGTGTTAACTAGTATCTTTACTTACTATAAATCTAATATCTTTTGATATTTGGAAAAAAAACTTGTCTAACTGGCTATAAGATTGTCCTCTTTATGTGACGTGTTATCTACAGCCCCAGGTTCGGGCCTTTTATTAAACGTATTAGTTAGGTTTACCATATTTATGTTCGATATAATACGTGTAGGAAGGGTTTTCTTCATTATAGTTAAACTTTAAAACTTAGGGGTACATATCAGTTGAATTCGAGACCCGGACCATTACGGTTGCAAATTAGGAACTCAACTAGCTAAAAACCCTTCATAAGTGGCGTTAAGATATTATAGGGCGTATTCAAACTCTTTATAGCCCGTAACGGCTTGTTGTACCTATTGGTGTAATATGCTTTCGCCAAATCTCACGTTCTCCATTACTTATTAACAAAATATCAGCTTGTTAAATATTTAATTAAAAATATACATCTTACTTTCCGTTTATTTCTTATTATTCAACATATAAAACCACTTAATAACATTCCAGTTTATATGGTATTAGATGAAATTAACATTGTATTTGAAACGACCTTCAAAACCATTATAAATATTAAGAAAAGAGAAATAGCTTGTTAAGTACCGAAAGTAATGGTCTTCGGCTTGACCGATGAAGATACTAGAAAACAACGAGTAAAATCCTGGAAATTAAACTCATATCTAATAGCAAATATGGAAAAACGGGCGTAACTTAACGCCCAAAAAATTATACGGCGTACCGTCATACTTTTCTTTTCTTTCCTAAATTTTAATGAATGTAATAATTACCGCATAATCTATATAGACCATAGGAACATCTCGAGGGAAGAATGTGATATATTAGTCATAAGAACCCTTTAAATCCCTCAACCGGTATTAGTGAAAGTATTCAAGATAGTTACCTTTGGCTAAGTTGAAAGGGGAAAAACTAATAATCGTACCTATAATGATCTTATGCGTAAAGCCATTCTTTCTTTAATTTATCTTTTAAAACTAGATATTCTAAAGGGTCTAAGAGAATTAAATTTAAGGTTTTCCGCCGCGAGGAACTTAGTAATATTATTCTTAATTTCAAAGGGTACGTCGAGGTTTCTATTCAATTAACTAATGGATTTAAGAGCCTGCAATATATAAATCAATCAATTCTTTACAACTAGTGACACTGGATTGTTAATTTTTGGAGAAAGGGTCTGAAAAACTCATCTAGGTTTGGGTAGGTCCTTACGAATGCGTATAAAGGTGTTAATGTATATCATTGCTAACAATTCCTTTTCCTTGAACTTTATCTTTAAAGATTCATTCAAAGTCTTCGTCGATTATATATTCGTAAAGTACGTTTTCTAGATTTTCCTCCTTCCATTCATTCGTAAACAGGTAGATCCCTCATTTATATAGTTCGATTTTCATCCTCGTTTTAGCTTGCCCATTCGTCATTTTCCACATCTTCAAAATCCATTCGTTAAACCACTCGTAAAAATCGTCGAGAACGTTAGGTTCCTAGTTAAATCCGGTGAAGTTTAAGTCGAAAATGAAGCGGCCGATGTAATTAATCCAATGCTTGTGGATAAAGTTCTCGTTGGCGTCTATAAACCAGAGGTCTTCATCATAATATTTCTCGAAGATAGCGCTAAGAGCTCTAATTACTTCTTTCTAAGCAGGATCAGTGACGGCATTAATTCTAGCGAATTTTCAAGCCATTGTAACGAAAATTAAAGGTGAAAGGGGGGGGGGGGGTAGTATAAAAGGAAGTTAGGCCATGAGTTTACCGTCAAATTTAGTATTTATTAGAGGTAGCTTAGTCGTTTTTACGATTTGAAATTTACAGTAATAGTACCTGCAATAGTAGCGACTTAACCATTTACTAACCTAATAATTTGGTAATCTTTAAACTTTTAAGCGGTTAATTTCAACTCTTTATTCCAAAACTAGCCTAATGAAAATTTCTTAGTGTTTTCGATACTAGCGATACCATCGCTACTTATAAACTGCCGCAAACAACTACACAGCCTATGAGTCTTCCCTACATGCTGTTGCGAATAACTGCACAACGTATAGGAGTCCTTCACAAAAAACTTCCCTTTACCTTACCCAGGCAAAGTATAACAACCGGAAAGTAACTTCTTCTTTTACCTAACTTATCTGTACTTAACCTAATAAGCGCTGATCAGTATTGGTAAGCCTTTATTGTTGCAACGTAGTTGATTCGAATTACTTTATTCGAAGTAACTAATTCTGCATTAAAATTGGTTGATAAGTTGTAGGTTATAAGTTTCGCAAACCGCTAGCCGGTCTATACACTAATTTATATGACCAAACGCTTTGGCCTATACACCACTTTAAAGTGGGTACCTACTGTACTGCACTTACAGTTAATCATACAAACTGCAGTCAATATACAGTAAGTATAATCAACTATAAGCATAGTTGACTTGATTGTATTGCATTTGACTGCTATTCCAACATTTCGTTTCTTCTTTCCTAAACTATTTATAATTGACCGAATCGACTACTATTTTGTATCGGATAAGTTTTTATATTAACGCATAAAAAAGGCAGTATAATATTTAAAGAAACTAGTAAAAAGATATAAGTGAGAGAAGAAGCATTTGGAAAGTGTATACCTCGGATAAGAGCTTAAATACCCTCATCTAAGCCGTGACCTCCTATTATACACTCTGCTAATATGTTCTCTCACACATACTAACTTTAGTATACTTATAACAATATAATAACTTATTTAAAAATTAATATATGTAAATTTCTAATAGAATAGTTTAATGAATATTAGCGCCTATTTTCATAAATAAGTAATTGTTTATTATGGTATTTTAATTCGGATTCTTTTGTTATTTACGTTTAATTTCGTTGAAAACTATACAAAACCGGGTTTTTGAACGAAATCTAAAAATCAGCGTTTTTAAAGATATTAATATTAATATATATAAACCGGTTCATAAAAAGGGAAAGAAAAAAGCAATCCGAAATTGGTAATAATAATAGGTAGAAAGGTTAATATTGCATTATTTTAAGTTGGGCTACTCTAGGGGGCGTAGTACAATTACATAAAACTGGGTAAACACCAGGTGCCAAATGCCGGTACTACATAACACCTCATAAGTTAATAAAGTCGCCGTATTAAATAAGTATCTTTATTTTATACGGCGACCTTGTTGACATAATCGGCTTTGTAAACAACCCCGTCAAGGATTGAACAAGCCGATCAGTTAGGGAGGTCGCTGTATAGACTTGAGTATTTGTGCCTTCGGTGACAGTCTGCCCAACACAACCAGCCGAGGCTTTCCACGAGGCTTTCCAAGCTCAACCAAAGGACCGGGGGGTGGGCAGTGGCAGGCTGGCATCAGCTTGGCGACAGTATGACGACAGCCCCCTTTCCCCATGCTCGTTTTCACATGCCATTCTTTCATTCCCGCACCACCAGCCCCAATGCGGGCAACAAGTACCTTGTACTGTAGCCAAGTAGGGGCAGGGGGGAGGGTCTGGCAGACTCACGACCCGGACGGCGCGAACTGTCTCGTTCGGTAAGTCGGCCAATGGACGCTGGTGTTGTTCCCTCTTTCAGCCGAAAAGGGGACTCGCACTCGGGCCAGACCACGAACAGCTATCCTCCGAGCTTGGCCGAAGCCTACCGGCAGATGACCGAGCTGTTGACAGGATGGTGGGAACCGCTTTGTGTTTGCGACTTTCATACGTACCGATCGATCATGGACACTATTTCCACGGCCATATACTTCGTCATCGTGGACACTGGAGCTTAGTTCCAGTCCTTCTCGCCAACCATACCCACCTCGCTGTGGACTCCCTTCCGGCCACACTCAAGGGAAATATATATATATACAACCACCCCATCCCAAAGTAACCTCTCAACCACCATGGCGGCCAACAACATGAACAACCCCGGCGCGGACCCCAACACCGAGGATGAGATATTCGCCCGCGAAGTGGAGGAGGTCAAGCGGTGGTGGAGTGACTCGCGATGGCGGTACACCAAGCGGCCCTTCACGGCCGAGCAGATCGTCTCCAAGAGGGGCAATCTGAAGATCGAGTACGCGAGCAACACCCAGTCCAAGAAGCTGTGGAACATCCTCGAGGCGAGGTTCAAGGTGAGTTTCGCTTTCCCTTCGTCATAAGCCACAAGAGAAGATGTGCTGACGCCGGTGGCCCATGTGCGCAGAACAAAGATGCTAGCTACACCTACGGGTGCCTGGAGCCCACCATGCTCACGCAGATGGCCAAGTACCTGGACACCGTCTACGTCTCCGGATGGCAGTCGTCCTCGACGGCCTCGGCCTCCGACGAGCCCGGCCCGGACCTGGCCGACTACCCATACGTGAGTCCCCGAAGCCCACCACCCGCTCGCATATCGCTCGTTCTGAACAACCCACGCCATGAAAACCATAACACAACTGACAACCACCCCCGGGCATTCCCCCTCCC
>JASMMZ010000002.1:25809301-25872489 GCA_038502455.1 Anisogramma anomala
GGGAGTGGGGCAGGTTGGGGGCGGGTGTGTTGACGTACGAACTTGGATGGGACGGTTCAGGTCCTCCTCGGTCATCAGCTCGTCCTCGTCGATCAACTCGTCGTCGTCGTCGTCCAGATCATCGCCGAAGTCGAAGCCAACGACAGCAGGCGCGGCCTTCACCCCGGGCGGGACCATGTTGCGGGTCGTCTGCTTGCCGTCGACCTCCACCGTGACGTTGCTGACCGCAGGGCCCGCCGAGCGGGGCGCGTTGCCGCCATTCTCGTCCTCCTTGGGCGCCTCAGCCGTGGTGTTCTTCTTCCTGCCAACCCGCAGCGGCACGGCAGCCTCCTCCTCCTCGCTGATCTTCTCAAACACGCCCCTGCTCTTCTCGACCAGCCCCGCGAGCACGGCCTCGCGCGCCTCCTTCGCGGTGAGGGTGCCGTCCTGGGTCCGGAGGGCGGCGCCGGGGCGCATGGCGGGCACGAGCGCGGCGAAGACGGCGCGCGTCAGCAGAGCCGTGGCCTCGGCGTGCCTAGCGCCGTCGGCGTCGGTGAGCAGCAGCACGAGGTCGTAGGTGGAGCCGGGCAGGGTGACGCGGCCGGCGGACAGGCGGTCGAGCATCTGCAAGTCGGTGGTGGCGCGGTCATGGGCGGGCAGGGCGTAGGAGGCGCCGTCGCTGGCGACGGAGGGCGGCGCGAGGAGGAGGGTGCGGCCGGTGGTGCTTGTGATCAAGGAGTCATTATGGATGGTGGTGGTGGTGGGGGCGGGGTTGCCGGAGTCTCCGCTCACGTTGAGGTCAGGCGTGTTGTCGATGGTCACTATGGAGGGCGACATCCTGAGGGCTATTTGGTAGGTGCAAATGAGAAATTGAACGACTAAGGGGTTGGCAAGAATTGTGGAGTTCTAGGGTGGTCACAAATTGGGGTGTGTGGTAGATGGTTGTTGTAGTGGTAGGGAAGTGCTGTCGGTTTCGGATGTACAGAGTTGTCAGTTTCTTGCTGAGTTTCCCTTGCAGGGATGCCAATCACTGTAGCCTCGATTGCTAAATGGATTACAAATCAAGGTGTGCAACCATTCTCATTCCTCTTTGTCTACATACTCCCACAAGCTAGAGATTGGTTATATCAGTATGTCTTGGGTTTTTCCTGTAGGAATTGTACTGGCTATGGAACCATCGGATAGCTGGTTCTTCAGCCAGTACTGTACAGCACCTTACCTCAATACCTCAGATGTCAATGTTGGGAAGTTATGCAGATTTGGTTGACCTAGCGGGTGTGGCAGGTGCGATACGTCTCCAGTTATATATTCAGTCAGATTTTGTGGTGGCATACAGGGGGCATCCCTGTAACCTAGCACAACCTACTTAGTCTTTGTTTCTTTGTAAACAGACTTAGCTTACTTTCTTTCTTTTTTAACTTCAATTACCACTTTATTTGGACCTTTTTTGGGCGTTACCATAGTGTGATATTATAAATGGTAGCTGTTTTCTCGTTTTACAAACCTATTAATACCTTTCTTTAACTAACCTCTGTTTTTCTTTTACATTGGGACTATTTATACCTGCTACTAACCCAACTTTAGCCGTTATATCTATTCTCCTCCTTGGTATAATTTAGCACGGGTTGCATTAGCTTTTCGTCAATTTATACGTTGTTTAATTACTAAGTCACTGGCGCAAGCCTAACAAACTAGTTTTAGACAAGCTAATTTTGTAACGTATTAAACTAATTTTAGCTGTAATGTCAACCTTTATGTTATCGTTTCTTTAGCCGTCCTTTCTATCGGCTCCTTTTTAGTTTACGTTTACATTAGCTTTTTCCTAGTTTATGTCTATATTAGTTTCTTTTTTACCAGTTATATTATTAAAGTTCTTTCCTTCATTAAGTTTTTATATAATAGCTTTTTAATAAGTTTAGCAGAATGGCAAGCCCGTTAACCTACCCATACTTGTTACCAATAAGGTAACTTTTTTGGAAAATTCTTTAACCGTTTTTCTCGACTTTTAACGTTAATTAATGGGAATTATAATGGACGTACCTTCAAATTCGACTTTAGATTGGCGGGCTATAACTTTACAAAGTGTTTGGTTTTATAAGGCGGATGTTTCACGAAACGTTTTACATGTCTCGCGAAAACAACACCGCTAACTACCTTCGGCTAGTTTACTAAACGATAATTATGACCGTTGCACTCGTAAATTAACTTATACTTCTACTACTATATACATACAATATACGTCTTTATCCTTGTTTAAGTTTAAATACGAAGATATTAGGATTTTTCACCCCGAATTTCCCAACCCTAAAGATATGAGTATAGTTACTATAGGTACAGAAATCATTTATATAGATATTTGGTTTTTTTAACTCGTTTAGATTCATTTGTTGATATCTTATTTACTTACAAAGATGTCAAATTTCAAATTGTCGATATATTCTGAATATTACTACAAGGTTTCACTTTTCGCTGGTAAATTATTAAATAATCTACCTCTAAATATGATTATTTATGTATCAAAAGCCGTGATTCGTTTATAAAAGCCTTAAAGGAACGATTTGTTATTAATGCCAATTATATTATAATGAAATTTATGTAAATACGCTTTAAACTTTGAAGTTTATTAAACAATCAATATAATTTATGTAAATACGTTTAAATAATTCAGATACGCGCGAGTTATGAATACCATCAATCGAAATAATACAAATTAAAAAAATTTATGGTTTATATTTGGGGAAATATAAAGATGGCGATATAATAGTATTCAAATCTTTTTCGCCGCGACCAAACCATATGCTTTCATATACAGCTTTTCGAGGAAAATAAATCCTTATTATTATCGTTAACCTGTTATTAGTACTCATTTTACCTTTTTTGATTTCAAATTTCAAAACCTTTTAAATACGATTTACAAAAATATTCTGGCGGTACACGCTTATATAGCCTTCGAATATAATATTCCTCGTATAAATCACGAAATACTTGAAATAAGTATAAAAACATTATAATTACTGATGTAATTTTTATAACAAGGTTCAAAGTAATTGTTTTCGTCGAAATTGTAGCGGAAGATATTACTAGGCATATGGATATTACCATATATCTCTATAGTTAGTAAGCGGCTACACTGCAGAGTACACATTTGCAGAGAGTACGGTAACATGCCACTCTGTAGGATGCACCTTTGTAGAGTGCACGGTAACGTGCCACTTTATAAGGTGCATTCCTATAGAGTATATAATAGAGTGTCACAGCCCAAAAAGGTGATTAACAAAGTACATAGTAAAGTGATACTGCCTAAATAAAAGGTTATAACCTCTTACCTGTAACGTATACTCTTTAGATACCTCTTTCCCTATCTATCCTACTACTTTAATATAAATATCAATCTTTACGATTACTTTTTTACTTTTTACGTTTACTTAAGTAGGTAAAAACCTTATCAATACTAATTAGTAGCTCACTTAGTCGACTATAAATAGTCAACTGCCTATACTTTTATACTAGGACTTATAAAAACTATATAGAATTGTAGAAATACGCAGGAGCGCCTTTAAACCCCGAAACGTAAAAACACTATAAGATTCGGAGTGATTTTAAAAATGATGACTTTAGTACAATACCATCAACTCGGTTGGTACCCTGTTTACTAAAAGCTCTATTACGTTATCTATTAACTCGTTTTGATGCTTTAAACGTACCCGAGCACTTTTTAAAAAGCGTTCTATTACGTATCAAACTATGTAAACCAAACGAACAAGGTTCGAAGCCCTTTGTTAGGACCCATCCGATCTAAACATTATATCCAAATTGCTCCCAAACTTCGGAAGCGGCCAAAACACAGTATTCAAACCGCTTACAAGCCTTAAAAACGGCTAGAACACGGCATCAAGCCTGCTTACAAACCTTAAAAGTAGTTAGGAAATAATGTTCGAACCGCCTACTATACACAGCGTGCCAGACACAGCATTCGAAACACCTATCACATCACTAGAATTACATACACCTTCAAATATATTTTCTTTTTTTCCATTATCATATTTATCTTCTATGTTTTACCCTGTTCGTTTTCTCACATTCGTCTTCCTTCATTCGCACCAAATTACACCGTTTATTTAAATTTATTATTTATAACGTTTAAGTTTATTAGTTGTTTGGCTACTATAATACTTTAAAAATCTAAAAAAACTAACTTGTGATACCTGACTAGCTTAAAGTAACGTTCCATTTACATTTTATTTAAATTACATTAATACTAATAAACTCTAAAGGCTTTACTTTGTAAGTTTTACTGCATTTTATTTTCTTTCATTTAATGTATTGTACGCTAACCGAACCGCTTTCAATACTGTATTCCAAACGCACCTGAATCATATTTACTACACAAAAATTTAGACTTCACACCGCTTTAACATTTCCAGTACACGTACAAATCAGCTTCCTAACCACTCCAATACACTTTGCACTCTTGTAACCATAAATTCAATACGAATAACCGTAGAATAAGTTAGCGAATATATATATTATTTCTTTAAAGATATATCGTTTCGTAAAAGCATTTTTAAACACTAAGACCTTAACTTATAAAATATCAAAATCGAAGCTTTAGTGGAGAATTTAGATTCTTTTACGGCGAATAGATATATTATGAACATCATTTTTAACTATTATAATGGAGGTATTTAAGAACGCGATTCATTTACTAATTTTGGGGAGGATTTTACGAACTGGACGCTAAAGATATATTGTAGAGTAGACGGTATAATCTCAAAAATTATAGGTAAACAACTACGAAGCAAAGGTATAAATACAACTGGTGGTAATAATAATCTTATCATAAAAGCATTGTTAGTGATAACTCGGCTTCTTTAAATATAAAAATGAACTGACAATAAAGTTATGGACGTAAAATTCGTGAAGGGATACTATTTGGGAAAATTTTAAAACCGGCTTTTTGAAATGACAGATAGGGAACAATAAAGTACTTCGCAAATATAAGGATTCCGGCTTTTAATAAGGCTAAATATACGTCGTGAAGTGTAGTAGAATTTGGAGGAATTAATAAAAAAGGAAGAAGTATTATGAAGATTATTTACAACTTGAGTTGAATACAGACCTTTACCAAACCTTATCTTTGAATAAAGATAGAAATAAGACCACTTCTCGGATATAGTGGATAACCTACTTTTCCGAAATAAAAGCAGTCTAAAAAAAAGGAAAACGGCCTGCCCGGAAATACAATATACGTTATGAAACGATAATACGAACTTTATAGACTAATACTTATTAATCACAACCCTTATAGAGACCTTTTAACGCATTATTATCCTACTAATAGAAATAACCTAATGAAATTTACCAATTTCGCCAAGTTATGGTATTAAAAAACTATAATGGCGAGTTGTACAACGTCTTAGACAATGAAACACGTATAATATTAAATATGTATGAAAAATTAAATATTAAGTTGTTATAATTTTATGCTATCTTATCCGGTAAACTATTAAGATAAGTTGAAGAGTGGTATATATATTACCTTATGTAGGTAGATAGATTAACGAAGTGTTATAATCGTATGAAGATGTACTTCGATACGAAAAAAAATATGAACCTTACGATATGAACTACACTAATACTGATTAATAATCCGTACGAAATTAACGTAAAAATTCTAATAAAATCCTATAGGAAGTAATTACCACTTCATTAACGAAGTTCCAGAAATGTTAAGCACTCCTTAAACTGGAATACAAAGGAGACAAATTGTTTATATTAATAGTTATAAAAGTGTGTTGTAGAAACCTAAACTTTGATCTTACGTTATTTAAGCCATAAAAAGACTTGGGGGTTTTTTACACGAGTTTTAAAATATTGTTTAAAACATTAATATGCCGATAAAAAAAACTTGGGATTAGCTTTTATAGCCGAGAGTTCTATAGGTGAGAGCTATATTACTAAAGAAGACTTCGTAAAAACAATCCACAACATCTTGGACAGACGATTTAGAGTGTACTCGAAATAAAATAAACTTTTTAAATATAGTTATCAGACCGAAAAATACTAGAGAGGAAGCTATAGAAATTGAGGATATAGATACCAACGAGGACGATTATATGGCTAAGTACGGAATTAACTACGTGTATAGAAATACTTACAGAAAAGTATACAAAGTTTTATAGATTTTTAGAAACGTTATATAATATACCGCAAAGTTAGCTATTAGTTGACCAACTATCTAATTTTCGAGTAGATTCGAATTGAATGCTAATTTTGAGCCGATTACCTACCTAAGTATTAGACGGAAACTAATTTTACAATATACATAGCTGATTTTGAAGGTATGAAAGATAAACTTTACGTTTACTTTTACGAGTATACCTTTGGAAAACAAGACTTTAAAAATAAAGATATCCATTTGATATCCTAGGATAAGGAAAACAACCAGCGAGTTTTTGCGGTCCTATAAAATGCTTTATTCCTATATGTCATAGGCTTGGATTGCAAAAACGGAGTTTGAAATAAATATATGGCGTCGCAATTAACGTTTTTTAACGGGTACAGAAACATATTTTAGTGTATTATGCCAGATACCAGTATAACTGAAATATCGACCGTTGGAAAACAATAATTCGATATACTTCTAGCGAAATTTCCGAAATTTCAGCTTGACTGAATTAAAAAGTAACTGGAAGTTTTATTCGGTAAAGAAAAAGCATTGTCGTTTGGCATAGTAGTTATAAATACGAGATTCGAACCGGTTAAATTTTATGTTATATATTTTGAAACGTTATTCATATTATCTTTGTTTAACATAAAGAAGCACGGAATTAAGGTTGAGATAACGATTAATTGATATATCCGTATTTTGAATAGTATATCTATACCATTTTTCTTTAAATTTGGATATTTATAGTTTTTCCCCAAAATGCCTATCATTAAAGCCGTTTACCTAACGTAAACAGAACTAAGGATATTGTACCTCTGGTTTGGATATCTAATTGCGAAGCGCCTTTTACGGCTGCTTTATGTCGTACAGTACACTGATATAGGAAAGGGAGCGTTGAAGGCTATCTAGAAGTTTTACTAAAAGTGTTAGCTATATTTATAAGCCCTACGACATTTTCAATTCTACATTTAGGAAGATATAGATTTTAATTACAAGGTAGTAATAAATATAATATACTTTAACAATTAGCCGGTATTATATACTGTTGATATAACAATATTATTTTAGGCCGCGAAATTTATACAGAGCGTTTTCATTACAAACTACTGAAATATTTTTAGTAAATTACTAGTTAAACGTTTATTTAGAACCTTTAAATCAGATTACACACGATACCGAGACAGCCTTCAACCTAACCGAATAGCATATCAAGGCTAGGATCATCGGTAGTAAGTATAAATAAATACCAGTAAAAGTACCATAAGGTATCGGAAAATGTAAATGGTACTATAAACCGTTTCAAAAAGTGTATACGGTATTTTTAAAGGAATTAAATGATGCTAGTTTTGAAACATCAATCCTATAAATGGCGGTTAACATCGTAAATAATATATTCGGCCTCAGTGAATTTATATCAATACTGTTGGGTTTCGATATTTACTACAAATTTTATATATATTCAATTCTATCGTTAACTACGGTGTAAAAGGCAGATGTTATGGCGAAAGCTATAGTAGTATTACGTTTAATACATGCTAAAAATGATATTTCGAAAGTATTAGTTATAAGAAACGTTTCGTGTAAGACTAGCATTTTAGATTTCCTATTTTAATCTAAAGTTCTAGTTTATAAAATGAAGGATGGATGGACTAGACTTTGGAAAAATTAACGAATTTAAAGGCCACGATATATTTATAGATCTTCGAAATAGTCCGAATTTAGTCCGGTAAATTATAATAAAGGGATATAAAAGGGAAAAGGTAGACGAAAGCGGTTTTGAACCGCAATTTGAGGAGTGGTACTTATTAAACTACCCTTAAAATAACGAATATAACCCGTACTTCAAACATATATACTTTCTGTATACCACGTTTAAGCTTTTACCACCACATAAAACCGGTTCGTCTACTTTAAAGGAGCCAACACCGCGCCATCGAGGGCGCCTATTTGGCCTAAAAAATAAAAAAACGCTTTGAATCCTTCGTTACAAACTTTTAACTTACCTAAGAAAATGCGGTGAACTATAAATTAAGCTTGAAATTTCGTCGAAAAAGCGTTATTACTACCTTAAATTCCCCTTTAAAGTAGTTTACCAAAACGGAAATTTCTATTTTTATTAAGCAAAGTGTCTTTCGTTTTACAAGGTTTAAATTAACGATTTGCAGTATATACATAATTCACTTAATATGTTTGGTCTATAGTGTAAAATAGAAAGCCGGTAAGCCTTATAAAAAGAGATGCCTTGTGTTTAAGAGGTATAATAAAGAGGGTAAAAACGATATTATAACTTAATCGCCCACTTTATAACGGGTGAGCGATCATTTGATTTTGACATTTGATACCTCATTTAACACCCTTTAAAATCTTTATGTTGAATTTTGTAATATTATATAAGCTTATAAAAAGTCGGAGAAAGGACTTAAATAATGTATTAACGTTTAAATAACTATGAATCTCCGAAAATACTATTTATCTGAAACGATTTTGCGTATTATGAGACCGATTTACGGGCTTGCTGAGGTTGTTATATATTGGTATAATACCTGTTAACGAAATTATAAGTAATGGCTCAAAATAGCTAATTGAATCTTTGATCCGTACCTATCAATTTTAATAATACGTTTCAAAACTTTATATTTATAAGTATATAAACTGATAATAAGTTCAATCTGTATAACGCGTTATTTTCCGTAGCCGAAAGAAGGAAGCATTGAAAGGCTGGCCTAAAAGCGAAACTCAAAACATACTTGATGGAAGACCTTATAATCGAATTTAACAGCGCGATGATTAATTCCCGGAACGGCATTTTGAACCTTACATAAAAGAGTGAATTGGACAAAGAATTTTTTGTAGACCTGGATAACGTGAAATAAACAGACGAATACAGAAGGCATGTACTCGGCGTTTAGGTCGTAATGTTAATATAACTGAAAGCGGTATTTGAGCTTTGAATCGCTACATAATATTGAACCAACCATTCGAATAATTTATATAAGGTGTTTGATAAGCGCCTTATATAGTAAACATACAATTTAGAATACGGCTTACGGTTTATATTACTTTATATACGTATTATTAAACTTTTTACTTTTACTAAAGGCTCCTTCGCTAATAATACTGACTGTAACTCATAAAATGAATTCGTTTTCATTTTTGGTAACGTGATACCAACTCGAAACGGATTTACCCTTCGCAGTAATATTGTTTATTAAAGCTCGACGAAGTATAAGTAGGTTATACAAAACGTTTTAACCTCAAAGATTTACAATTTAGTTAAAATCTTCGATTCCGGAATTATTATGGCAATAATGATCCGGATAATCTTTTTAAATTTTCGGTTAAAACCTCTTCCTTTGTTAGTTTATACTAACTCTTTATCATTTTACGAATGCCTTGTCGAAGTTGTTACCACGAATAAAAATCGCTTTATAATCGATATTATAGCTTTGTGAGAATCGTATAAAAGTTGCGAAATTAAAGAGATAAGGTAAATTAATGTAAAGTTGAACCTAACAAATGTAATGACCAAAGGCACCTCGAATGAAGCATTGAAAGCGCTCGTTTTAACGAGCATACTTTTTGTCAGCATTGTTGGGAAGATTTTATAATTTTAACCTAGTTTAACAACTTGTACTATTTTCATTATCGAGTCGCGGTTTAAATTATTTATTTACATCGCTGTTCGTATTTTGTCGCGGTTTGAGTTCGCTATTTGCATCGATTTATGTATTTTATCGCAATTCGAATCTACTATTTGTACCATTTTTTCGAATTTTGTCGCCGTTTGAATTTTTCATTTACACCGCTTTTACAGTTTTCTTTTCCATGTAAATCTACCATTTACACAGATTTTAATATATTATCACTTTTTATTTCACTGTTCACAACTTTATTAAGTATATTTTTCACCTATTTATTACTGAAGTTACGATTTTTGGTTTGGAAAAACAATTGTATTATTGTATAATAAACTATATTAAGGCCTTATACACCAGTCTGGCCATAAAAAAAGCAACTAATAGTTACCAAAAGGAAAGTAAGAGGGTGGTACCGTGTCTTTACCATCTTTCTTGATGCTCTCCCTTTTACTACTAGCGCTACCACCATCTCCGTCATCGACATCGCCACCAGCGTTACCAGAGGTATAGCCTCATGCTTTAGGTCGAATAGCTTTAGGAAAAGGCGCGAAATAGTTTTTATTATCCTTACAGCTACACGTGATAACGTCGTCGAATTCGCCTACATAGTATATACATAAAACCCGTATCTAGGCGGAGATAATGGTTACCGTTTCTTTAGTTTACCGGTTAACTTCTATTACTTATTAGTATCGACTTATTTTAGTTACTTACGATAGTAGTTATTTTTCGGAGCGGTTTAAACGGTATATTCGTATAAGTGAGGGGTTTTTATTTGCGGTTAGGATTATTCGTTTAAATTAAAATTACTGTAAAGATAGCGGGCATATACTAGAGCCTTAGCCTAAGGCTCTAAAACCATCGGAATAAGGTCGTACGTACTATTCATCCGCTTATAACAATAGTAACGAACCTACCGATCTCCGCTTTAATAATAATCATTAATGGACTTGTCCATAGCTGCTGACGCGATATATGGTACATAAAATGTTGTAATGATTACACTAAGTACCCGTGAATTAATAGAAGATATCAGGAGGTTTATGTTAGCAGTAAGGTAGCAGAGGTAACAAAGGTGTATTATCAGAAGATTTTTGTTCGTGCTATAGAATGATCATTAGCCGCTAGGCTATTCAGGTGTATAGACTGAATACTTAGATTGACAACTGAAGAGCTATGAAGGAAATACTATTTATGTGGTGCTGACCGTGTCCTTATATCCTATGGCCTTCATACCATCTTCAGTATTGAGGCTCACCAGTGCTCACTGAAGCTCAGTGAGCACTGATGATCTAGATAACCCTAACCCTGAAGGGTTGCCTAGTCTGGTGCTAATAAAGAGATGTTCTCCGCCTGATGTGTTGGACTTCAAGCTCTTGATAGCTCAGCTGTATACTGGCCTGTTTCCTGACCTGCCAACGTGCTTGGGTCATAACAAACGTATTTATTGAGAGCCCAGAGTTACGGACTCAAGTACGTTGCTTTAACACTTTACATGTTAAAGAAACTTCGCAATATACTTTAGCGAGTCACAGCTTTAGGCGACGTACCAGGTTATTCTTTACCACCTCGTTTATAGAGACATTAATACGATATAATATATGAGAAGAATTAGTAATACAGACCGTATTACAGCTTTACCAGGCTACGTTTACAGCGGTGAGGGGGAGGGAGGCTTTTACGGGTAATGTGGTCTATACCCATAGGGAAAAGATAAGGTTTATAACCTTAAAAGCCTATCAATCCTCACCCTAAGGATTGAAAGGAGGAGGAAAAGGGGAGAAAAAGGAAGAGGGGGTGGCGGCATAGTCGGATGTGGCGGCGGGAGAGGAGGCGAAAAGGAAGGCCAGAATTAAAGACATAGGGTTTGAAGAGGTAATGCTAAGAGTGGGGGCGGTAACGAAGCGGTGTGCAACAGTGATATCAGCCTCTTCTTGTTTATATAAACGCGTTAAACGACGCCTTATCGAACTCTTTTTACGCGGAATCTATTTACGTATGAGGTTAATGTAGAGTTAGTTAAATAATCTAACTATAGGAACGGTTTGAAATAAGAAATAAAAAAATTGGGTTAAATTTATATATGCCAATTAACTGTTTAAAACTTATATTAATTGAGGCGGTACATCGTTAAAGGAGGAAAAAATGAATTCTTCCTAGACTAATGACGATATATGTTTTTATAGTGATCCCAAAATACGTAATATCGTAATCATCCTTACGAAATCACATTCCTGTAATACCTACGTAATTACATACCTATAGGAATCCACAATCATACTGCTACCAATTGCTTAAACCAACTAAAGCCTTATTATAATTACTACCGCAGCTAGAACTTTCAATTCAAATCTTTACAATTTGTATGACAACCAAAAAGTTATGACTAAATTTCGAATACAAACTACACCATAACTAAATTATCATTACTGAATTACGGATACAGATTACGTTAAAAAATATACTATTATTACTAAATCATAAATACGGGCCGTAATATAAAAAGAAAGATTACCTATATGGATATTATCATATATCTTTATAGTTAGTAAACGGCCATGTTATAGAGTATATCTTTGCAAAGTATATAGTAACGTGTCACTTTTCAGGGTATACTATTACAGATTTTAGAGTAACGTGTCACTTTGCAAGGCATATTCCTTCAAAGTGTATGATAAAGTATTACTGCTTGAAAAAAGGATTATCAAAGTATATAGTAAAGTGATACTTCCTGGATGGAAGGTTATAACTTCTCACCTATAGCATGCATTTTTTGGATGCCTCTTTCCCTATCCATCTTACTACTTTAATACAAACATCAATCTTTACGATTATTCTTCTACTCTTTATGTTCACGTAGGTAGGCAGAAACTTTACCAATGGAGCATGTAAATATATTTATAATGAGACTTTTAAAAATCAGGGTTAAAACTAAGTTTATAATGGTAAAAACGAGATTTCAAACAATGAAAAGGAAATTTCAATTAACGAAAACGAAACTGCAGTCAACAGGATCAAAACCATAATTAAGCTCGTAATTATCAGAGCGATGGCAAATAACATAAAGGATTACATAATATCTTGTAAAAAGATGAAATTAACAACGAAAGTAAACAGTGATTTTCACATACCTTGTTAAGATAATATTTAGCTTTACATAATAGTTTAACAAATAATTTCCGTTAATACCGACTTTAATACCGATATAATGCGCCTGATATATAGCCTTTATGGTTTATATTAAACTTCGCGCAATTTATTATTGAAATATTTTGAGGAATATAAGGGTTCGAATATCATAAAATAAAATATCTTATCTATACTAGTTTACTTTGTAGACATTAAACGTAATTATAATACTTTCGAGATTTTAGAAATCCCACTTCTCACACCTTAATACGTATTATCCATAGGCGGATACCGTTATTTACGTTGATATATAAGGAACGTAATTAATAAAAGTGTTGGTAGGCCTGCTTATGGATGTAGGCCTGCCTATGAATGTAGGCCTTTAGTTACAATGTAGTCGATTCAAATTACTGTGCTCGAAGTAACTGATGCTGCATTGAAGTTGGTTGATTGTAATGTGTAAGTTTTAAGTTTGGCAGACCGCTATCCGGTTTGTACACTAATTGGTATAGCCAAATTCTTTGGCTTATATCTCACTTTGAAGTGGGTACGTACTACACTGAACTTGTGGTGCAGTGTATTCAAATCCTATAAACTGTAGTCAATTTGTAATACGTATAATTAACTTTACTGTAAGTAAAATCGACTTCAGTGTACTGCATTTGACTGCTATTTCAATACTAGCGGTTTTTTATTTTGATACCTACATGTCAACGTGGCTTGCCATTAATTAGTGACAACCTCTGAAATCCCTCCTCAATTCACACGCTAATAATAAGCTAGACCCCTATTAATTCTAATTAATCTGTATTAAAATCGATATTAATTACAGCCCTTTGTAGCCTTTTTACTCAATCTCTCCTAGATCTCTATTCCTCAAATCCCGTGCACATATCTTTTTCCATAGACCTGTACACATCAAGTATGTTACCAATCGAATACCTTTTACTAGTAATTAAAACTACTACCATTACCACTATTACTCTAATTATCCCAGCAGTTTTTCAGTTTACCAAGACAATCTTATTTCTTTACGTTACATATTAGGCGGTTTACATAACCCTCGATTCGTATAATTATCGTATTGCTTTTCACAAACCTTTCCAGAGCATTATTAGGCATAGTCCTAGTTATAGCATCAGCGAGATTATCTTTACCATTAATATACCGAAACTTATCGATTTTCCGGGCTTCGTATACTTCCCTCAAAGCCATTACGTTTATCCTTAGACGTTTTTCATTAGTCGTACCCAGCTTTAAGAAACATTCGGAAAAACTCTGGGGGTTAATATACATTATCATAGGTATCGAAGGAAATTTCAGCTATTTAGTAATAATATTTAGTATAATGTTAATTACTATACCGATATCAAAATCTGCTATTATTACATAAACTTTTAACGTCAATACGCTTTGTATTACACTCTGGTACTTAACATATATCCAGTATATAAGGTTTCCGTTAATTATAAACTACCTTAAACCCCCCCTTTTTTTATTGACGAACATTATTAGAAATCCGATTTACAATATAAAGTAATTATTATTAATAAATAACCCGTACATAAAGATTATTAACTTCGCCTTTGTCAAATTCATAAAAAACCATATTAATTCCTCTCTTTACGTAATCTAGTTATTATTGTACCCTTTGATTTAACCTGTTAAAGTCTTCGTCTTATAGATCCTGGATTTATACCGTAATAAAAATGGCATACAATACCTTCGGTTAACATAGCGTAGTGATATAATCCGTACAGTCTTTTTGCTTTAGGTATCTTTGTAATGTTACCCCGGGGGTCTTATTGATAATCGTTAGGCTTATAACTTGCTCTTTTTAACATATAATAATACAAATACCGATTTTAAACCTTAATACCATAAATACAGATTAAAGATTTATTAAAATTAATATATATACCTTTAGCTAACGTTTTGATTAGCTTATACTTCTAAAGGCCTGATTTTTTAATAGTACATTTTTTTACCGCTACAAACTTAACATCCCCAAAGAAAAGTGTATCGTTATTTTATATACTTACGATGCCAAATTTTTTACCTTTTAGAATTAACAGATACAGGTTAAGTGTTAAATTTTTTATACCTAACCTATTTTCAAAGTATCTTTGGTACGTTAGGAACTAATGGATACATTTTTCCTCTAATTTGTATAAAAGCTTAATATAACGTATTTGTTGGAATAGTACTATGTGCAGTGCAGTAGATCAGGTTTAATTACACTAAAGTTGACTATAATAAACTGCAAATTGAGTGTATTGTTTGTATGAACTTACTGAATTGGGTGTAAGTTGAATGCAGTACACTACACCTCACTCTAGGGCACGGGATCAGCAATGAACTATATAAATTACAGTGCAGACCGGCTAGCGGTTTGCCAAACCTAGAAGAATACATCTATCATTTGACCAATGTAATACTACTGTTACTTCGACCACGATTCGAATCGATAACGTTGCAACGTATAAAGACCTATTAGGCAAGGTTTACTAATAGTATTACCATACCAGCTAGAAACTTGTCTTTTAATTCTTTCGGAAATTTTAATAATATTATCCGTTAAAGATCAGCGATAGATTACGTATACGTTTACGTGATATCTCAGCTATTAAAAGTAAAAAAGCCTTTTTTATTAATAGTCAAACTAACAATGATTAAACTTTAGCTAATCTTTTCGATTATACGTAATCAGATAAGAATTTAGTTATTACCTTAATCACTGTATCCTTAACAGATTAGCCGTGATTTTTTCGTATGGCTAATTCATGATTTTATCCTAAGCCTCGTAAACTATTCTCGATATTAAGATAGTAACGTTTTAACTATTAAATTACGTTAGTGGTACAAACTATATAATCCCTCGTAACAAAAAGGTATTAATTTTCATTTGGTTGTTTTTTTAAAAGGCTTACACAATATAGTAATAACACTTTCGAGATATAACTTAAGGGAAAGTTCTCCGTTAGAATTCTATTTTTATAACACCTACGCTGTTATATATACCCTGATAAGCCAGTAATTCCCGTTTCTATACTCCTTTTTAGTGTATATTCATTTATTGGGTATTTTTGTACATCTTTAACGTTTCATTAGCTTATTAACGATCGGCTCGAAAGGATTATATTAACCAATCCATTCGGCTCGGAGGTTATTGACGTTAGAATATTTACTTAACCTAAAAGGTTTTTTATACGGCTTAAATTATATAAATCGAAAAGTAATAAGGCCGTTAGCAGTTTTAATGACTATATTTTTGTTAATAATCCTTAAAATCATATACGGTCTATCCTATTTACTTGACTTTCGTTATATAAAGACTTTACTTTACAGGGAGAGAGATAAAACATGTATTATTAATAGTTTACTCCTGGTGTTAAGGGCTTCATTAACCTGTTAGCGTGCTAATTTTTGCCTTCGTTCCTTTAGAGTTATGTTATATATTATAACACACTTTTAGGTAGTTAGCGATAATGACGACTCAGTTATTATACGTAGGTAAACCCTTAATATGAATAAAATTGGTATAAGTCTCTTAACTCCAATAGTATTGTTAAAGCCTCTTACCACCATTTTAAGGTGGGATTCTTGGCTTATGAAACTTCTGATTTCTAGTATAAAGATATCGTAGGCACTGTGTAAAAGAGCGTATATCCTTTCAACCTTATTAATACACTAATAAGCCTTAACGGAAACCTATTCATACTAAATCACTATCGACTTAACGTTAACTTGAAATTCTATCGTAGTAAAGTTGGTACCAATATCGTGAACTAATAGATTTAGTGGTCTCAAGTACGTATTAATTTACAAAATGCGTAATATTTCCTACATTTCCTTTTCCATAATGATTTTGAAGAACTAAGCTTCGTGAAAAGCCGTAACAAAGTCTATAATATATAATACCGACTTGCTGTTTAGATAAATACATTTATGAAAACTTCAAAGATAAGGTTTAAATTTTCCTTTAATATAAATTTAAACCTTGGAAGGGCTTAGAAATACGTTTAACAATAGTAGTAAAGATGTTTAATTAACTGTAGCATTAATATGTCCACATCTTTGTAACTAATCGCTTTTGAAACCTTATAAACTTTATTAGTTATCGGGTAATTAAACCTACAATGTAGTTAATCAAGTTTTAATTCCCTTACGTTTAATATCACAACTTTTGGTCCTTAATGGTGAAATAAGAGGTACACGTATTTGAAACTAAATAAAAACCTTGCATCGCCTTTAATTTGTATTAATTCGTTAATCTAAACGTCGATATTAACGCTGAGGTTATTCATATCTTTAAGGTAAAAAAGTAAGGGGGTATGTAATTTCAAGATGTGGAAAATAATAGGGTTAATAACATTTTTAATCGTCGTGGAGTATAGTAAAAATATCTTTTGTTCAGGGCTAAAGCCAACTTTAGTTTTACTAATATTCATATAGTCAAATTTTGTAATAGTATTAATATTCCTTCGTAATACGAAGTATTACAAATATTATCTCATTAAATACCGTTCCGTCCACGTATCCGGTATAATTTCCTGAAAAACTTGCTCTACGTAACAATCTTAAATGGTAAAAACGTATGTAAGGTTAGGATACTTATAGTTATATCAGCGGCAAGGGTTTTTACTTATAAGGAGATATTAAAAAGGGTAGTCGGCGATTTATTACGTTATTTTTAGGCCGGTGTTATTATTTTTATGCTAGCTTATAGCCTTAGATTCGTTTTTCTATTTTTTAACTTTCATACTATTGCGGTTTTCGATGGTAATAAAGTAATAATTAGTAAAATTGGAGGGAAATTATACATAATATTTCATCTTATTATCTTTGCGTTTAGCAGTAGTGTAATGTATAAACTAATAGCCCTATTCACCGTAAATATAATATATTTTAGTATTTAAAGTACATTTATTTAACTGGTTTCAAGATCTTAAGGAAAAGGAATGGCTTTTTCCGTAAGTAGTTTTGTTACATCTTCAGGTTTAAGCCTTTCGTTAACCGTACTGGCCAAGCTTTTCGTACTTTCGATTAATGTAGTAGGTCTAGAGATAATATTTTTTATTGTCGATAAAGTCCAGAGTTTAGGGGTATATATTAGTCGAGTCGGAAACTCGAGTTATTACGGTTGCCAGCGAGAAATGTAGCTAGTTAAAAAACCTTTCGCAGGTGGCATCTGGGTACTAGAGGGCGTATTCTAACTCCTTATAGTTTGTAACGGCATGATTGTTGGCGAAAGGTGTTTTTGCTAGCTTTCATATTATTTATTGTTTGTTGGTAAAATATAAGCCTGTTAAGTATCCAATTGAAAAACTTCATTTTATTTATCGTTTCTCTTTTGTGATTTAATATATAGAACCACGTGATAATATTTTCATCGATTTTATATAGGATAAAATTAATATTATATTTAAAGTAAAATTTTAAGCTGTCGCAAATTTCGCGGAAGGAGGAATAGCTCGTTAGATATGGGAGGTAGTAGGTTTAATCTTAGCTAGTAAGGATATTGGAAAATAACAAGTAAAAATCTGGTAGTTTAACTCTTATTCAACGGTAAATATTTAAGAACGGGCGTAACTTAATGTCTGAAAGATTATACGGCTTACCGTCATATTTTTTTCTCCTTAAATCTTAAAGAAGGTAGTGATTACCGTGTAATCCGTATTTATTATATGGATGTATCAGAGGGGAAGGGTAATGTACTGGTCGTAGGGATCTTTATAATCCCTCGAATAATATTATTGTTAGTGTTAGTGAGTAGGATAGTTACTTTTGGCCGATTTTAAAGGGAAAAAGTCAGTAGGCGAGCCCATAATAGGCTCGCGTATAAAGCTACTTCTTCCTTAATTTGGCTGTTGAAATTAGAAGTGTTAATGCGATTGAGGGAAAAGAACTAAGGGGTTTTTGTCGCAGGGGACTTAGTGATAATTCCCATAATATTAAAGAGTACGTAAAAGTTTTCACTCAATTAATTAGTAAATTGAAGGGCTCGTCATAAATATATTGATTAACATTTTACGTTTGATGGTATTAAACTGTTGATTTTACATAAAATGGTTCAAATAATTTATTTAAGTTTAGGTATAACCTTAAAAACGTGTGTAAATATATTAATGAATACTATTGATAATTATTTCTTTACCTTTATTTTACAAGGTTCATTATGTGGTTTCATTTGTAATATATTCGTAAAGTATTTTGGCAACATTACTGGTTCTTTTTCTACTTTTAAGGATAGAGAAATCCCTTATTTGCGTAAATTCTCCCTTAAATTCAATTTTACTAACTTTTTTTCTCCTTTTTCATATATCTACTTTTAAGGATAGAGAAATCCCTTATTTGCGTAAATTCTCCCTTAACTTTAATTTTACTAACTTTTTTTCTCTTTTTTCATATATCTAAGGTTTAGTTTTTACAAAAAATCGATTTATTCGAAAAGGGCTTTAACATTTGTATTTTAATTGTTATAATTGATGTGAATGATGAAGTGAACTGCTTAATTAATAAGGTATTTGGAGGTAGGATTTCAATTAACTCCATCAATTTAAGGGTAGTTATTAATGTATTCAATAAAAGTGATTTTGAAAGCTTTAACTACATTTTTTCTAATAAGATCGGCGATAACATTGATTTTTACGTACTTTAAAGTTATCTTAACGAAGATTCAAAGGTTCAAAGAGTAAAAGAAGTGGTGTAAAAAGGTTAAGTTAAATAGGTTCACCGTTAAAGTTGGTGTTGTAAAAATTCGTAAAACTTAGTCGTTTTTACGATTTAAAATTTATATTAATAGTAACCGTAATTATATTAACTTAACCGTTTGCCAACTTCATGAATCTGATACTTTGAAACGTTCAATTTTAATGTATTTTGAAGATTGATTTAGTAAAGGATTTTTCGTATTTTTGATAACAGCAATATCGTTGCCACTTTTAAGTACCTTTAAATAGAAAATACACCTAAGAGATATTTTTTGTTACCTATAAATAGTATATGTAGCCTTAGGACCCTTCGTAAAAATCTTCTTTTTAGCTTGTGTAATTGCAAAGAATAACTGGAAAGCAGCATTTTCTTTTACTTAGCCTATCTATACTTAATCTAATAAGTACTTATTAGTGTTGGTAGGCCCGCCTATAGATTTAAGCCTTTCGTTTCAACGTATTCGATTCAAATCAATGTGGTCGAAGTATCTGGTGCTGCATTAAAGTTGGTTGATTGTAATGGGTAAGTTCTAAGTTTGGCATACTACTATCCGGTCTGAACACTAATTTTTATGGCCAAATGCTTTAGCTTGTGCCCTGATTTGAGGTGGATACATGTTGTACTGCAGTTGCAGTGCAGTGTATTCAAATCCTACAAACTTTAGTTAATTTATAGTACGTAATATCAACTTTACTGCAAGTAAAGTTGACTTAACTATACTGAATTTGACTGCTATTCCAACAAAAATTTATATTACGATATATGTTAATAACGGTATGGAAAAGTCGTTAATAAATAAGATATTACTAAATCTTAATTTCCCTTAACATATTATCTTTACGCCTACAATTCCCCAATCCGTAAAATGATTTAATAACTAAGTTTTTTATTTATAGAAAAAACTAAATAAATCGTATTTATTTCTAGTTTAAGAGCCGATAACTTAGGTACCCTTTTATCAAAAACTTATAAAGCCTGGATGTTGGTAAAGCTTTAGACTTTACAAAGTTGTCGATTCAATTGGTCGAAGTAACAACGGTATTGCGTGGTCAAGTGATGGATATATTGTTTTAGGTTTTGCAGAACGCTAGCCGGTTTGCCTAGTAATTTGTATGGTTAAGTGCTAAACACGTGCCCTGATTTAAAGTAGGCGTATACTATAATTAATTTATTGTTAATATAGTAAGCTCACATAAAATAATATACTTAACTTGTAATTAGTATAATTAACTTTACTATAAATAAAGTTAACATATTACGTTACAATTACTACTATTTCAATATTAGCGCCTTTTCATTTTTTTATATGTATATTGATATAGTTGACTAATCTTGCTCGGTAACTATTAAATTACTTTTTCTTTGACAGGTTAAACCCGTATCAATTTCAATTAACTTCACTATAAAACTAAACTCATTGGTATTTAAATCAACTCTATTTGCTTTCAATTGCCCTACAGCTCCGAAGTCGGACTTTATCGATTTCCATAAAAGTTTTTTCTCCTACAAGCTTAATTAAACTTGTAATTTATTCGTATCAATTAAAAAAGTCGTTATCTGTCGGTAGTGTTCAATTACGTATTCACATGAAACAAAGCAAGTAGAAGAGTAATTAAAAGATGATTGGTATTGTAGTAAAGTAAGATGAGAAATATGATCAAGAAAAAGCATCCAGAGATGTACGCTACAGGTGAGGGCTTATAAGTCATTCACCAAGAGCGTATTACTTTGGAATACCCCTTTTAAACCGATCCACGAATTGCCGTCGGCCTGAAATAACCATTTAAGACCGACCCATATATGGTGCACTTTATGTTTTACAATGATATAGCCTGTATCGTAACACGTTACCATATACCTTATAGCAGTGTATCCTGTAATATAGTGCACTGTTACTTGGTTTATATATACTATTTATAAGGGTATATAATAATATCCATATAGGTAATCTTTTCGTTTTTCCTTATATATTTCATACCTATAGTCTAGTAGTAATAGTGTTGTTTGTAGTATTAATTGTAATTGGTTCGAATTAGTAGTTTACGTAGTGACAGTGTTATTTCCATATTAATCGTAGGAGGTTCAAATAAATAGTTTCCGTAGAGACAGTATTGTTTATTGTATTAATCGTAAAAGGTTTAAGTTAATAAATTCGGTTAGGATTAGCAAAGTCTGGCTGAGGTAATGTTTTATGTTCGGTTAAGATTAGTAAAGTTTAGCTCAGGTGGTATTTATAGTTCGGGCTTGGTTGATACAGTTAAATAGAGGTGATATAGTTGGTGATAACGCCTTTTGTTATTTTTAATAGGGGTAATTATGCGGTGGTGATTGCATAGGGGTGATTGCATAGGGGTAATTACATAATTACATGGTAGGTTAGTATAAAAAGATGTATCTCCTTCGTTTTAGGTAAAACTTCTTTTTTTTTCTGCAGAAAACGCGTAGCTTTAGCTAGTATAAGTCCTTATTTTAATTTAACCTTTAATTTACCTAACTAAACCAAATAGTTTTAATAAATAGGTTACTTGGCTTTTATATATATTAACCGATCTTCCGAATAAATTTCGCGTAATAATAGGAATGTAAGGCGTCGTTTAATGCAAAAGCGTCGGCATATCGTTGCTGCCGTAGCCGCTGCAGCCGTCGCCTTTAGTACCACCACTACCTTTAGCAGTAATAGCCCGACCTTTTCTAGCTTAATCTCCTTAACTGTTACTACGCCGCCCGCCTCCGCCACGTCGCTTGTCGCTACACCACTAAACCCTGTCGCCGTTACGCCACTTAGTTCCGCCGCCCTTACGTCGCCTAGTCTAAACGCCGCCTCCGTTTCGCCCTTCCCCGCCACCGTTGCGCTGACCTCCTCCTCCCCCCTTTTTCCCTTCCCCTTTCTCAGTTCGGGGGAGGAGTGGGGGGCTCCTTAGGTAATAAACCTTTCCCTTTCCCTACGGGTAAAGACCCTATTACCCGTAGGGGTCCTTTTATGCCGTAAACTTAGCTTGGTGTAGTTACGTTAAGGTATATATATCTTAAGCCCTCTGTTTGTAAGATTTTAACTCCCTTTTTTTATAAATAAGGAATACGAGGCGGATTTCCTCCGCCGCCCCGAATTTCGTATCGTCAAGATACGCCGTAAAGCTTTTTTAACGCACTAAGCGTTGTAGCGGCATACTCGAGTCCACAACCTTAGGCCGTTAATAGACACACCTTACATATCGTATGTTGTATTCGCGGCAACAGGTAAGTCTGTTGGCGATTTCCACGAAAACAGGGGCCGCTCGGCGCGCTACTACCGTTACGAGCGGACTGACAGCTCGTATGCTCCAATTCCTATAGTTTTAGAGCCGTAGGCTAAATTTGTGTTACGCGCCCGCCGACTTTTTAGCAAGTTTAAACCGAATCCAAAAAAATACCTTTTATAAAAATATACTTTTAGGGTGATCCAAAAAATGAGTCGTTGTAAATAACTAAAATAAACCGATATTGATTATTAGTAGGCGGTAATCGGCGGATTGAAGAGATGGTAACCGCCATCGCCATTTGAAAATGGGGCTTGTGTATATATTATATAGGCGAATTCAACAACGTTATCGTACGTCGCCGTGAAAGGGGTAATTCCTCTCTTATATCTTTACTTAAGGGTATGACCAATAAGGTACAGAGCTATATCCTCGTTAGCGTTGGTGACGTTATTAGCGGTAATAGCGGTGGCGTTAATATAAAGGGTAAGGACGACGGAGAGGATGGTGGAGACGCGATGGCATCGCTTTTTTCCTTTAGTAGTAGATAAATACCCCTGGAGCTAAGCCGGCGTACCCGGCTATAGTATAATACGTTATATAGTAATTTTATAACTTTTCACAAAACAATTGTTTAAAGTAATAAACGTGATTTGTATCGTTACGATATCGTAGAAAAATAAAGAAAGAAAACAAATTCATAAATTAACGCGAATAGTTGTATCCAATAAAAGCAAAATCGGCGGTCGAGGTAAATAATTCGGTTAAATAAAGGTAAAAATTTATAAATAGGCGCGAATAGTCGTATCTAATTAAGGTAAAATCGGCAGTCGAGGCGAATAATTCGTTTGAATAAAGGTAAATTGTGGATGGATATGAAAGGTATTAATAAACCGATTCTGGTTTACGAAAAGTGATATAGCGTAGTAACTTATTAGGGTCGTAAAACCTTTTTCATAGCCTTAATGAATAGAGTCTTTATAAATACAAGAGTTTTTAGCACGTCTTTTGATGTAACCTTCGTTATTACATTTACCGGGTTAAATTTGTTATTAATTTATTTGGTTCTCTCGATTTTTAGCGTTCCTATTACTCGCATAAAGTTATAATATCGATAATCAGTCGTTTTTTGTTCGTAATACCTAGTTTAACTAAATATTTATAAAACGAGAAAACATCTGTGTAAATAAACAGAGGGATAAGGTGTAAACTAAGGTTGAAAATAATTATCTGGACTATTATTATTATAATAATACCCGAATTGAAACCTCTAACTATATTATATATTTTAAAAGCGAGTATACTCCTCGTAACACTTTTACATTCGATAAAGCTTCAATAGATAATGTTTTTACGAAGCGTAAAGCCGTTTTTCATAATACTTTCAATAGGTGTCGTACTAATAAATACCAGTTTTGGCTAAGCCGTAAAGTGATTTTAGAATACGTAAAATCGTTTTAGGTAGGTGATATTACCTAAGCTTTTTAGGTACATTGGCTTAAATCCGTCGTTTTAGCTATTCCTAGGATTAGGTATATGCCTACGTTATGTCGCGAAGTTTAATATATAAGTTATATAGATTGTTATGGGAGGCTGCAAACGTAAGAATTAAGCCATGGTCAGCTCGTTGTAATATAGGTGATTAGATTATGATATCTTTTTTGCTTTCGTTGTTATAGCCTTTTACAACCAGACGGGTTTTTTTATAAGGCTTTTCAGCTTTATATTTGATTTCATAGATTAGGCGGGTTAAGAAGATTTTTTAGATGTCGTAAATGGCTGTATTAAAGAGTTTTAAGCGAAATACACCTTATTCAATAAGGAATAAGATTTCTATTTGGGTAAATTGTACGAATAGAGTGCCTAAGGTGGTAATTATGCCTTTATAGTGAAGTTTTAGGCTAAGCTCGTGGTTTACTATTTCCTTTTACGTAATAAAGCAGTCTGTAGCAAATTTTTTAGGGTATTTTTTAGTTTTAAAGCCGAAGGGGCGTTTTCGGCGTCGAGGTTTTGGTTGGTTTAGTATAAATAAGTCGATTTCGTGTGATGTATTCGGGTTGGATTCGTGTTTTAAAAGTAAGGTTAAAGTTAAGGTTGGTTTAAATTTATCGTTTTAGATGATATTTTGTAGGCAGTTCTGCTCAGTTTATATATTCGAGCCGTTTTTTTCTACCTTTTTCTTATATTCCCGTACCATCGTTTAGCCAAACGAACTCGTTTCGTTTAGTAAGTTAACGAGTATTTTATAGCTTTTAAATCCGTTAATCTTTTAAGGACTAGTTTACCTATCCTTCTTTTTCTAAATTGAAACTTGTAATTACAATGGTAGGTTGAATACGCGGGTTTTACGTGGGTTATTCCTTGTAAATAACGCTTTAGACACATTATTTTTTACTCGTAGTAAGTATCAAACCGTTATAGCCCTAGCTATAACGTTAGATCTTTATACTATGAATGGTAATAGGGTAAAATTTATATGAATTTTCGGGTAGGTACTAAAGACAAGGAGTGTTAGGATAAGTCTACTTAGATTAAAAGTATTATTAACAACGTTAACCGTTATTTAAAGGGTATTCTTTTTGGAATTAATGTCTTAGGTTTTTTTTTCCAACATTATATATGCTCTTTTTAATAGTTTATAATATTATTTATACGTTTCAATACCCCATAAGGCTTTTATCAAGATTTATTCATATTTATTACCGGTTATTCGAGTTTTTATATGTTATTTAGAGAAATTAAAAGCCGTGTTGGCGTCTTACGTAATTTAGTTTAAAGACTTGAGGTAAAACTTTAATTAGCAGTTAATTAACTCGTCTTAAAAGTTTGAAGTAAAAGCGCTTCGTGTAAACTTAGCGACCTGAAATGATACAACCGTATTAACAATATGAAGGATCGGTTAACTGTTTAGATATATAATATTAATAATTACTTCGTTGTTAAAGTCTATATTGCTTTAAAAACGAAATTTAAACCGTCGTAAAGCCTATAAATAAAGTTAACACTTATAATAAAACTTTTTGATAGTTTCAAGTACGTTCTTTTTTATATTTGTATAGCCCGCGACGTAAAGTAAACGTAAAAGGCGTTTTATCATTATGTATCCGAATCGTTGGTATAAAACTCGCAATTTTAGCTTAGTTAAGTAAATAGCCTTAATTATATATGCTTTAGGAAAAACTAATAAGTGGCTGAACTTACGTTTAAGTAGCATGAATGTGCTATTTAAGGTGCAGATAAGCTGATTGGTTGTATTTCGGACCTTAATTCCGAGCTTATTTATATCAGCTAATAAAAGTAGAAATGGCGTTTTAAAATCTATTACGTAAAACTCAATCGGTTCGAAACGCGTATTTACAACGAATGTTTCGAGCGACGTCGCCTTACCCTTATCAAATAGGATCTTTCGGTGTTTTCCTATCCGGTTTAACCGAAATTTCGGAAATTTCGCTACAATTACGTCGAATTATCGTTTCCCGGCTGTCGATATTTCAGTTGCGTTAGTATTAGATATAATACCTTAAAATCTAGTTCTGTACTTATTAAAAAGGGTAAATTATGACGCTATGTTAGCTTTAAATCCTTCGTTTACATAGTTTAGGCCTATAATATGTAAAAAGAAGATGTTTTATAAGTCGGCAAAAATACGTTAAGCGTTTTCATCGTCATAAGTTGACAAGTAAGCATTATCTTATTTAAAATCGTCTTTTTAAAATATGTTTTCGTAAAGATATACGTCAGATTCATTATTTGTACCTTTTTATTCGGTTATATATATTGTAAAATTAGCTTTTATCCGATTTTTCAAATCATATTCAGCTTAAAATTATCGTTTAATCCGAATTAACACCCCCCCCCCCCCCCTCTCCCCATCCACATTCCCTCCAAGCACCTAGGGGGAGGAGCGGAGGAGCTCCTGAAGTCATAGGCTTCTGAAAACCCAGGGGGCTCCGTATGCTTTTCCGTAGGTATTGCTGTGGCCGTGGTGCGTTTCATTGCTGGCCGTAGGATCGTCCTCGATTGTAGCTGCCTTGTAATCTGTTCTCAAGGCTCCCTCCCCAATATCTCTCTTTCTGGTAGCTGTATTTAGGGCGTTCACTTTGCTTTGGGTACACTTTGAACCTTAGATACAGAACGTGGTGAATTGTTTCGACGAGGTCTGCTTTAGTGATTTGGTCTTCGCTTTTTGTTTTGTCGGTTGCTAATGTTGATCTAAGGCTTGCCTATTGGCGTATAAAGATTTTAAGTGATGTTTTAAAACTTTTACAAAAAGCTTTTGAGTCTTTCTTCGGTTTAAATAGTATAAGTTCGAAATTTGGGTTTTTATGGAATGTTTTTATTATTATTTGAATAAATAGTTCATTACTCTTATATTCTGGTCCAAAAGCTATCAGGTACTTCCAGAACTTAGCCAGCAAAAAGTTGAAGATCTTTTATGGGTTTTTATCGATGTTTTCACGTTGATTTTCCACTACTTCCACAGTTATACCAATTTAATCCCTATCGTAAAGTTCGTAGTTAATTTCTATATAGATATATAATTTTAAGCGGCTATGATATTATCTAAACATATCAACTTATATAAGGTGGTATATATACCACTCTTTAATTTACCTATATAGTATACCGAGTAAAATAACATGGAATTAAAATGATTCGATATCTATTCTTTTACATATATTAAGTATCATATATATCTTATTGTTGAGTATATCGTATAGTTTACCATTGTAATTTTCGTCCTTGTTTTAAAGTTTAGAGAAGTTAATAATCTTTATAAGGTTACTTTTATCAGTAGAAAAGCGGTGCAGTGAAAGATTGCAGTAAGGTTCGTGATTAGTAGGCATTAGTCCATAAGGTATGTATTAGCGTTTTGCACCGTTTATTAATTCTTGAAACGGGGAGTTATCTCTATTCGGGCCGCTTCTTTCGTAGTTAAATTATCTGTTAACGGTATCCGGAGCCTGAGCTTATGTTAATCTCTATCTAAAACTACGTTCTGGGAAAGGTTCGTATTTAACCCTCGTTATGGATAATCGTTACAGCGCTTCTTCTTTTTCCGTTAATTCCTCTATTTCCGTTTCCTCTTCGCAACAAGCGTTTAACCTTGCTAAACACCTTATCTTCATCTGTAAAAGCTTTTCTCGTTTCTGGTCTATCATCTCAAATAAGCGTTCCTAACATTTCTTTAACTAATGTTCTTTTATAAACTTCACTTTTAATACTTTATCATTTATCCACTTTGGTATTTATATAAATTGAGGCATTGCTAATGGGGCTTTTGTAATGAGGCTATTATTTCTACCGGTTGTATTAATACTTCTACTTCATAGTTGTTTTCGCAGCATTTTTGAAATCGTAACATCGACTATACGCTATATATCCAACTTCTAATCCGCAAAGTCCTTTTTAAAATCGTCGAATAAGTTGCGTCCTATGATTTCGCCGTTATAATAGTTAAAAATAATATTCATAATGTACGTATTTACCACATAAAGGTTAAAATACTTTAATAATTTACCGATTTCATTAACTCATAGGTTAGAATCCAAATACTTTAAAATATTATTACGGAACGATATGTATATTAAAAAGTACTCCATATATTCATTAGCATCTGTTCAATTCGTCAATAGTAAAGCCATTGTTATTTGATATAGGTAGCTTATATATAATTGTAATACTTAAAGCGACGTATATTAGTAGTTTCGCGCTGCGGTTAGATTGAGGTGTGTTTAGGATTTAAAGGTTAAGGTAATTTATTTTACAAAAGATAAATACAAAGTAAATAAAATGAAATAAAAATTAATTAAAGTTAACACCATTTATAAATATGAATGAAATTTTAAAATAATACATAAACAAAATATAATTACGGACTATTGAAACGTTTTAAATTAGTTATGTTTATATTTATTAACGTTATTTCAACCAAAAGGTTAGAAAAGCTCAAATGTTATAAGTATTAAATTTCAAATATATAGGGGGAATGTAAAAAGAAAAATGAGTCAAATGTAAAAAAAATGAAAATATAGGGAGGTATATTATGTAATCCGATATATAGATTTTGGTTTGTATTTAGTAAACGGTCCGGATTTTCGTATTGTAGCCGTTTCTGGTAGTTACGAGCGATTTGTGTGTTATATTTTTAGCCGTTCTTAAGTTTCGTAAGCGGTTTGAATATTGTATTTGTAACCGCTCTTATATTTTGTAAGTGGTTTGGATACTGTATTCAGATTAGGTAGGTTCTAACGAAAGTTTCCGAAACTTATTGGGATTGATTTACGCGGCCTAATACGTAATAGGACTCTTTTGAAAAATACTTATATACGTTCAAAACGCCAAAATAAGTTGACGGTTAACGTAATGGGGTTTTTAAATAAATGGGGAACTAACTAGTTAATAATATTGTATTAAAATTAATTCTTTTTAAAGTTACCTCGAATTTTAGAATCTTATTACACTTTAGGTTTTAAGACGTTTCCGTGTATTTTTATACTCCCGTATAGTTTTTATAAAACGTAATAATAAAGTATAAACAATCAATACCATTATGATATCCATTTATAAGTATTTAACTTAAATTCATGTTTACTTTTTTAGTTGTGTATATTCGACCTAATTAATTATTAATTGATATCGGTAACATCTTTTCCTAATTCACGTGAATTCAAAAATTAAAAGAGTAATTATAAAGATTAATATTATAGTAAAAGATAAATAATCTAAAAGAAGTATTTCAGAGAGTGTATGCTACGGATATAAGGTTGTAAACCTCTTATCTGGGCAGTGGCCCTTTCGCTATGCACTCTGTAATATCTATTCTGGACCACTCCATGTATAATATACTTTGCGCCTTGCAAAAGTGCAGCCTGTAGTATGACACATTATTGTATACTCTGTAGGAATGCACCTTGCAATATAGTGCACTACCATTTGGCCTATATATACTAGCAGTAGGGGTATATAGTAATATCCACAGAAGAAGGTATAAAATCTATTAAGGTTAGTATCCCTTACAATACTACAACAGCAATTTCAAATTCTAAGTTAAGGAGTAATATTCGCCGAGAAACATGAAAAATAACAAATAGCTTGCCGGAAAGTTCGGTAATAGATGTTATTATTAATGAAACATGTTTCAGTTTGTGCGTTTAGTTAATAAAATAGAAAAACAGCTGACTATAAAGGAAGCTTTGGAGGATCCAGATACAAAGCATTAGAAAAAGGTTTTTTACAGTGAAATATGTAGTCTTTTATCCTTCAAAGTCCTTAAAGCTATTAAAAGGGATACTATATGTTACGCCCTACCTAAAAAAGAAGTAATTAAATTTAAGATTAATTTAAAATGATCAATCGAAAGGTATAAAGTTAGGATCGTAATGCGAAGATTCAAGTCCAGATATTGTATTTACTACACTAAAACTTTTGCTGTTACAACAAATTCTTACATGTAGAGGATCTTTATTATACTTATTGCTTTCTACGAATATTATATCGACTAAATCGATATTGATTCGGCTTTCCTTAATGGAGAACTTAAAGAACTGATATTAATAAAAATCCCGGACACCATTATGTGTTTCTTGTTAAAGAATCTAAATGAAAATATTATAGGTTTTAATATTATAGTCAACCTAATCTTTTAGGTACTTACTTTACTTTACGGGCTAAAACAAATTTAAAACAATGATTAAAAACGTTAAAGAAAGTATTAAATACTCTTAAGTTTAAGAGGCTAAGCTTCGATAACGCGGTATATATTAACTATCGTTATAAACTTATTATATATACTTACGTTAATGATTTTCTGATAATAGGTCTTAACCCAAACACTTTTAAAAACTTTAAGATATATATTGTAAACCACTTCAATTATAAAAACCTAGGTTAGAAAAATCACTTCCTTGGTGTACATATTATGAGAAATAGGAACGCACATACGATTATCTTGGCATAATGTCAGCAAGATCTCTACCTAATTCACATGAAGTAGAAGAGTAGAAGAGTAATCAGAAAGATTGGTATTGTAGTAAAAGATAGATGACTCAGAAAAAGAATTCCAGAGAGTATACGCCACGGATAAGAGGTTATAAATCTCTTATCTAGGTAGTAGCCCTTTCTTCGTGCGCTCTGAAATACCTATTCTAGACTACTCCACACATAATGCACTTTGCGCTTTGCAAAAATACAATCTGTAACGTAATATGTTATCGCACACTGTATAGGGATACACCTTACAATATAATGTAATACCACTTGGCTTATATATACTAGCTCTAGGAGTATATAGTAAAATCTATATAGGTGATCTTGTTTTTTTTCCTTATATTTTATATCTATAATGTAATAACGATAATATCATTATAACGACTGCCTTTGGTATACGTAATCTTATCACATTAGTGTAGTTACGATATAAATTATAAAGGCTTTAATTAATAACTATTGTAATAATAATGTAGTTACGGTATTAATTATAAAATTTTGATTGAGTAATTTCTAACCGTAATAATCAGGATTATAATAAAGCCTTAGTTAATAAAATTAATCGGTAACGATATATTTATTAATAGTTTGTTTTATAATTTCCGATAAGAGTGAAATTACGTCAAAGTTATAAGGAGGATTATATTGGGGTGTTTACGCCGTTATATATTTTAGGTTAATATAAAAATATATTGTTGGTAGGGCTTTAGACGTTGCAACGTTGTCGATTCGATCGATTGAAGTAACAGTAGTATTGCATTGGTCAAATGGTAGATGTTGTTTGTAGGTCTTTATCGTTGAAACGTAGTCGATTCGAATCACTGGGGTCGAAGTAACTGGTATTGCGTTGGTATTATTGATTGAAGTATGCCAGTTCTAAGTTTGGCAGACCGCTAGCTGGTCTGCACACTAATTTGTATGGCCAAACGCTTTGGCCTGTGCCCCACTTTGAAGTGAGCACCTACTGCACTACACTTGCAGTGCAGTGTATTCAAATCCCACAAACTGCAGTCAATTTTTGCAGTCTGTATAATCAAATTTACTGCAAGTAAAGTTGACTTGACTGTACTGCATTTGACTGCTATTCCAACAGATGTATTTTTTAAGGTTTGGCAGACCGCTAGCCGGTCTGCACTGTAATTTGTATTGCTATTTGCTTGGCCTGTGCCCTAGAGTAAAGTGCAGCATACTACACTCGACTTATACCCAATGCGGTAAGTCTCTACAAAGTAATACACTTAACTTGTAGTTTAGTATAGTCAACTTTACTGTAAGTAAAGTTTACCTATTACATTGTATATAATACTATTTTAACACTGGCGGCTTTTTAGTTTGTGTGCGTACGTTAGTGTGGCTAACCAATCTTTTTGGTTACTACTGAATTGCTTTCTCATCAACTGCTTAGACCCCTGTCAATTCCAGTTGACTTCCATACTGAATTGCACCTAATTGTATGTAAATTAACCCTATTTGACCTTAATTGCTCCGTTGCCGCGAGGTCCAAGTTTATCAACTCCTATAAAAAGTTTTTCCGCTATAAGCCTTTGCAAACTTCCACTTTAACCGTGCCACTTCAATTATGCTACTTAAATAGATTACCATTATTCATCCCCTGGCAGTCTTCTAGTCTGCTAGTATATCCTTGTTCGCCATTACGTGATTTGTACCTTTCGGGTGGCCTATTAATATAGTCTTCAATACGTATGGTTAGCTTATTGCTGTTTACAAACATTTTCAGGGCTTTGTTTAGCACTGCCTTCGTTATGGCATTTGCGGGATTTTTTTTGTTATCGATTTATCGGAACTTTTTAATATTCCTCCCTTTGTAGGCTTTACGGAGTGTTATTACATCGATTATCAAGCGTTTTTCGCTGGTGGCTCCGAGTTTCGAAAGGCATTCGAAAAGGCTTCGCAAATCGATATAGATTACCATCAGGATAGGGGGAAGTTTTAGTTTCCTGGTGATACTGTTAAGGGTTTTTTTATAATGTTATACCTATGTTAAAGCCCGTTATTACGCCATAGACCTCCAATGCTAACACGTTTCGTGTAATCCTTTTATACTTGACAGAGGTCTAATAGATTAGGCTACCAATAATACTAAATTAGTTCTTCCGTTTGTCTTAGTTAACGAGGGTTATTAGGAAGCCGATCTGTGAAAATAAGTCGGTATTATCTATAAAGGACCCATTCATAAAGATCATCAAATTGGTTCTTAATAGTTCGATTACGACCATATTAATTTCGCGGTTCAAGTTCCGCATCTATCATTCAAGCCTTTTATTTAACCGGTTAAAATCATTATCCGTTGGTTTTTGTATTCATACGCCGATGAATAGGTGGTAAAAGGCTTTCGGTTGGAATAAGGTAGTAATATAGCTATTTTGAATACGTTGTTTCAAATGCCGTTAAGTTTTGACCTCGTTAATATTATTAATTATAGCTAAAACAGCGCCTTTGCTCTTTTGGCGTAAGTTAAGGCCGGTATTAATACTAAGTATACGGATTAATGATCTATGAAAATCAAGTTTACTTTCCTTCGTCAATTTCGTTACCGGTTTATAATTTCAGAACTTAAAGTTATTAAACGCTTTTTATTTTATTTTTATAAAGCCTGCTGTTTTGAAGAAAAATATATAGTCAATTTGCATACCTACTATGTCGAAGTCCTTTTCTTACATTATCAGTCAATACGGTTCATATATTAAAAACTTTATCGTTAGCCAGGATTTAAAATGTGATTAATAGATTATGAACCAATAAACGCTTATTTTAGATAATTCGTTTAGTGGATTAATACATTGTATTACTGTGTTTAAAAAGTAAATAATACGAAGTTTTTATGGTAGTTTTAGCAATACAATCCGTTGTAAATTTGTTACCAACTGTGTTTAGGCTTACGTTCTATTACAGTTATTAAATGTAAACTTTGTATTAGTTTTAGCCAATAAACTTATTACCAAAACGATTATAAACGTTGGTTAATTTTCTAAATCTTTAGCGACTATATATAGATCTAGTCTTTGCCTATATTACTGTATCTTTAAATAATTAGACGTGAATTTTTATATGGCTGCCCCGTGGTCTTACTATTAACCCCGTAAATAATCTTCGACTTAAAGATTGTGACGTTTAGGTTTTAAAGGTTAAAATCGGTTTTTGATACGAATTATACAACCCTTCAAGTTAATAACCCGTTAATATCGACCTTATCGGTTTCTTTAAAAGGTTTGTCGAAAGTTTTAATAATATTTTACGTTTGAAACTTAAATGCCAAATTTTGGTTATTATTCTCGTTTCTATTTACCCAAGTAATGTTATAAATTTATCCTTATGTGTATTCGTCCTATTTAATGTTTTTCTTTTTCGGAGGTCGTTCGTGCCATTAGCGTTTCATGGCTTATCAAAAACGGGTAAATGAGATATATGTTAGCTCATTCGTTTAGCTTAAATTTATTTATCATTAGTAGCCTTAATATAAGGCTTAATCTAGGTAATTAGAAAGGATATAGGACCGTTACTAGTTTTAACAACCACTTCGGAGTTCGCGATACTTAATATTTTGTGCAGACCCTCCTATTTATCCAGCTTCCTCTATATGAGGATTTTACTTTATAACGGTAAAGTAAGTACGTCGATTGTTATGAAGTCGTTCGTAGTATTAAAAGCCTTATTAATTTATCGGCGTGTGGATTCTATTCGTACTTCCCTTAAAGCTTTGTTGTAAGCCATAGAACGTTTCTAAGTACTTGCTGAAGGCGGAGATTCACTTTTCATGCGTAAATACACTCCAAAATCAAGTAGCGTTGACATTAAGTCGTTAGGGCCTATAATATCGTTCAAGCCTTTTATTACCATTTGAAGGCGTGTTTTCGAATCCGAAAAGTTTTTAATTTTCAACGTAAAAATATTATACGTTCAGCGAAGTAAGTCGTATACTTCTTTAACCTTTCCAATACTTCAGTAGACTTTTATAGGTACCTATTCATACTAAATACTTATTAATTTGGAATTTTTTGAAAACTTTACTACCATAAAGTTGGTATCGGTATCGTGGATGACGATGTCAAGTTAACCTAGGCACGTGTTAATCTATAGTATCCTTAGTGTTTTCCACATATCTTTTACCAAAATGGACTTCAGAAATTTGGCTCAGTGAAAAGAGGTTTCGTAATTAACGAAGTAAAGAACAGTCTTATTATTCAAGTAAAATATATTAATGAAATTTTCGTAATTAAAATCTTTGTCGTCTTTTAATAGCTTATAGGGTAAAGTATTCCACATCATTATACTTTATAGAATTCAGGACTTTGTATAGCCTATTAACGGCTAGATAGTTATAACACCGGTGTAATTAACGTATCTCTGGTTTTTTCAATTTTAATACTACTGTTTTTAGGCTTTGAAAATCAAACTATAAGTACCCTTATTTAAAGGCGAGTGGAAACTTTTGTACGTTTTTAACTAGTTTGTTTGCATTAACGTCAACGTTAATGCTAAGAGTTTTTATGTCATTCAAATAAAGTAAGAAAGGGGTAGAGGACTTAAGGATGTCAAACGTAATTACTCCCATAATAGTTTAAACTACCGTTATCCCCAGTGACAATAGTTGTTCGCTTAAGTTAAAAATAACTTTGGCTTTGTTAGTATCGTGACGATCGATTTTAATGATTATAGTGTTTTTCCTTCTTAACGCCACATATTGCGAATATCCTTCTTTTAAGTACCTTACTGCCCCTATATTAGGTATAATACCTTAAAACGTGTGGTCCGCATAACGATCACGAAGGTTAAAGGTTTGTAAAGAGTCATAGGTTTAGTTAGGGTAAAGGTATGGGTTTTCACTATTCAAACTGTATAGGAAGACATGGTCGGCTAGTTACTAGGCCGTACTAGAATCAGTATCTTCGTGTTACTTGATTTAGTTAGAGGTATTAGCGCCATTAATTAGTTCGTGACCTTCGAAGTCTGCGATTAAGTCCAAGTAATCCTGCTTATAAGTAGTGGAGTATTAGGTGTAATATACTCCCTTTCTATTGTTATACTCGACTAGGGGGTACCGAGTTAACTAATAGCTATACTTACTAAAAATCTAACATCTTTTACCATTATTACAACGATAGTATTTGCGATTAACAGGTACGCCTAGATCTTGGTCTTGTTAATACCAGCGTGGCTGTTATATTTAGTTTGTAGCCGGTAAGCTAAACCTTAGATGTCATAGGTGCTTATACTTGCGGTCGACATAATTAACTACCATAAGGTTTTCTTTATCCACGTTAATGAAGTTGCTGGCTTAGGAGTACATACTAAGCGGTTTTTTTGTGCATGTTATTACAGTAGTAAACGAAAAGTGTAACTGGCTAAAGAACCCTTCGCAAGTGGTATCAGGGTGTTATAGAGCGTATTCAAACTCGCTAACATCTGTAACTGCTACCCGTACCTATTCGCGCTAACGTGAGCTTTCTCCATTGCTTTCTGGCATAACATTAACTTGTTAAATATTTAATTGAGAACGTTTATGAGTATTTCCTCTTCTTTTTCCTTCGCTATTATTGTATTCTATCGTGTTGTGCCCCTATTTGTATTATATTACGCAAGGTAGACGTCGTATTTGAAATAGCTCTTTATATTATTGTAGATCTTACAAAATGTAGTGGTTCTGGTAAAGAAAGTCAGGTAATAATTCCTGGCGTACTCTGTAAGGATTTCGGGGAATAGTGAGTAAAAAGTTGAAGGAAAAACCTTTATCTATTTGCAAATAATTAAAATAAGTATTATATTGGTATTCAGGAGGTTATAAGGCTTTCTTTCATACTTTTCCACGTCGTTTCAGATTTTGGTGAAGTCCATAAACAGTTTGTAATTAATATTAATTATTTTGATAGGTTTTGGGGCAAGATCGCGATAGTTATCCTAACTTTAAGTGGTGTTTCCTGGTAGTTTAAGTCTTGAAGTTTTCGAGGTAAGGTATCAAAGGTAATTGCCAATCGCTTGGCTCGAGGGATAAATTTTTGTAGTAGGACTTGTGGTGGACTTTCGCGTGTAAGAGAATCTAAATAAGGAAGGGTTTTAAGGGGCTTGGCGATTAAATTGCTAAAGAGCAATGGGTACTTAAAGGCTTTAAGAGGCCTAATAGTCTTGTTTAATTGATTGGTGTGAAGCGCCAACCTCAATAACTCTGGTCGTGTTGATGGCCCTTGCTTTACGCGCTCTGTTACTGTTGAAGACGTACTCAGCGTTATTATGTAGTAGTGATAGGTTGCCAAGCAGGTTAACATGCTTATCGCCCGGGTGTGAAGATTCTTAACTTATCTGAAGGTGAAGGAGAGGTTTCTTAAATTACGTATAGGGGCAGTGAGGTTCCTTAATACCTTTTCCTTTAGGTAATAGGTTTAAAAGGCATTTTTTTAGCTAAGACAAGTTAAAAAAGGCTTATATTAGTGTTATAGCGCCATATACGTAAACGTAAATCCCTCGTTCCTTTAATTTAGACTTAAGATTCAACTTAACCCCTTTTTAAGTTGCGTTTTATATGTCAATTATCCAGTCGTTAAAGAAATTACGATATTTGGTAAAAGTACAGTTAGGGTCGTAGCTGTTATTATGCTTAACGATAGAGTATCTAATAAAGTTGGTAAGGTGTTTTTCCGTTGATTTTTTATCAACATTTAACGCCTAAATATTGTCGTTGTAAAACTTGGTAAAAACAATTCCAAATGCCTTGATTGCTTTTTTTCTAGTGGGGTTAGTGATAGCTTTAAAGTGAGTGCTGGCGGTAGATATCTTGAAGTTCTGGCCTGTATAGGGTTTGGAAAGCGTATAGGGTAAGTGACTTAGTGATTCCGGGCATAGAGACTTGGTGATTTTGGCGTGAAGTCGCGTGGAAACTTGGAGACTTGGCGTTAAATCGCGCGACATAGCTTTCCTAGCGAGACTTAGTGTTTTGGTTTGAAGTAGAGGATTTAACGATTAAATTAATGTCAGGTAAGTGAAACGAGTGAAGTAAGGGTAAAAAATTGGTATAGAGGGTAAGGTTGAAGGTCGTTTGTTATTGTAGGTTATTTAGCGTGGAGACTTAGACTTTCTTTATAGTAGTAACACCTATAGTAGTAATGACTTAACCGTTTGCTGACTTGTTGAACTTTAAGACTTCTGATAGTTAATTTTAACGTTTTTAATAAAGGTTAATAAAGTTTTTTTGGTGTCTTTAGTAATAATACCATCGTTTACTTCTAGATTGCCGTTGGGGACTAGCGTAATTCAAAAGTCTTTTCTGTTTTCTTGCCGTTGGGGATTAGCATATACCTAATAAAGACCTTTCTTAAAAATCTTTCTTTTACCTTAACCGCCGTTATTGATGTAGAGCGTAACCGGAAAGTAGTCTTTTCTTTTATTTAGCAAATATGTGCTTAACCTAATAAGCACTAATTATTTTTGGTAGAGCTTTAGATGTTGTAACGTTGTCGATTTGACTGGTCGAAGTAATAGTAGTATTGTATTGGTTAGATAGTAGATGTATTGTTCTAGGTTTGGCAGACCGCTAGCCGATCTGCACTGTAATTTGTATGGTCAATTGCTTGGCCCGTGTCCTAGAATGAAGTGCAGCATACTGCACTCGACTTACACCTAATGCGGTAAGTCTCTACAAAGTAATACACTCAACTTGCAGTTTAGTATAGTCAATTTTAACGCAGGTAAAGTTGACCTACTGCACTGCATGTAATACTATTCCAATATATATATTATTATCGGCTTAAGTAAAACTTTTTTTTTCTTTTTAAAGACGCGTAACTATAATTAATATAAGTTCCTATTTCAATCGAACTCAACCTTTATTTTGATCAATTAATTTAAACCGCTCTGATAGATAGATTACTCGACTAATATTTATATATGAACCTTACCTTTAAATGAATACCGCGTAAAAACAGGTTCGTTAAACTCCGTTTAATGCGGGAACATCGTCGTGCCGCCATCGCTGCCACCTCCGCCGCTATTACTTCCATCGTTAATAGCCTACTATTATCAGATATAATTTTATTTATAGTCGCCTCCTTTCACATCTCGCTACACCCCGCCGTCGCTTCCCCTTTCCGGCTTCGACTTCCCCTACTGCCGCTGGTACCCCATCTCTCGCCGCCGCCGCCACCCCCCCTTCTCACCTTTCCCCCTTTCCTTTCCCTTTAAGTTTCTAAGAGGAGGCGCGGGGGTTTTTTAGGGTTATAAACCTTAGCTTTTCCCTGTTAGTAAAAACCCTCTTACCCGCGGAAGTCACCTGGCGCCATAAACGTCGCTTTGCAAAACTTTTTCGCGGTTTATATTTTCTTAATCTACCCCTATATTTATGTTTAATATTCCTGTAAATATGTAGTAGGAGGCGGACTTTCTTCGCCGCCTAAAGCTTCGTATCGTTAGGGTACACTGAAAGATCTTTTTAACACGTAAAGCATTGGAATGGCATGCTCGAATCCGTAGCCCTATGCCATTAGTAAACACACCTTACGTGTAGTATATCGCGTCCGCAACAGCGGACAAGTTTTTTAACTATTTTTATGAAATCGGGGGTCATTCGACCCGTTACTACCGTTACGAGCAGACTTGTAACGAATACGCCCCCGTTTTTTTAGTCTTGGGGCCATAAACCGAGGTCTTATTACGCTTTCGCCGGTTTTATAGTAAGTTTTAACCGATCTTTAACGATTTTCTTCATTATTAAAGCAATTTCTAGGGCGTTTCAAAAAACAATCGGGTTCGTGAATAACCAAAATAAGCCGATACTAATTAATAGTAGGCGTTAACCGGTGGACTAAGGAGATGGCGGCCGCCATTACCCCTTAAAAATGGGGCCTATATATTTATTACGTAAGCGAGTTTACCGACGTTATTTAGTGACGTCATAAAGAATGTAAAGACCTCCTTACACCTTTGGTTAAGAGCATGCGATCTAAGGCGTAGGGCCATATCCTTATTGCAGCAAATAGCTTTAATAACAATAATAACAGTAGCGTTAACATAAATGGGGAGTGCGATAGTAAATATGGTTGGGATGCGACAATGTCATCTTTTTTCCTCCATTTAATAATAATTAGTTTTCTTTAACAGCTAGGCCAGCGCGCTCAGCTATAGTATAGTACGCTATATATTGATGATATCATTTTTCACAAATCCAATGACCTATAAATAACAAATGTGATTCAAAATACATCGAAGAAAAAACGATAATATACTAGAAAAAATAAGGAATTGTATTTATAAACAGAAAAGGGAAAATAGTGAAATACTTACTAAGGTTGAAGTGCGTAAAATAAAGGGTGATAGTATGTTAGAAACGGTGCGAAGTCGTAAATTCGAATCTAGTAAGGTAAATCGTAAAAGAATATAATAAGGCCGAAGGGTAGATAACGAAACGTAATAATATATTAGGAGCAGCGTAAAATAGTCGAGTTAAATAAAGGTAAATTCGTCAGGTTGGTGTAGATGTAAGTTATATACTGCGGTATAAATCGGTAAACGGTGCGGATAGTAGGTTTTGGACCGTTTTAAATCTGTAAAAGTGGTGTAATAGCTTATTAAGGTCTTAAAATCTTTTTAGAAACTCTAAAAAATAGTATATTTGTCTATATTATTATTTCCAATACTTTATTCGGAGTAGCCTTGTTTATTACGTTCGTTAGATTGAATTTTTCATAGATTTATTTCGTTTTTGCTTTTTTCTTTTGATTTTCCGGCGCTTATATAAATCGCGCAAAGCTATAATATTGATTATCAAACGTTTCTCGTTCTTTATGCTTGGTTTAACTAGACATTAATAAAATGAGAAGGAGTTAGTATATATAATAGAAGGGATAGGTCGTAAACTAAGGTTAGAAATAATTATCCGGATCATCATTATTATAGTAATGTCCGAATTAAAATCTTTAATTATGTTATAGATTTTCAAAATTAGGACGCTTTTCGTAACCTGATTATATTTGTTAAAGTTTTTATAAATAATATTTTTACGAAGTGTAAAGCCGTTTTGGGCTAGTGTTTCGTTACCAAGGATTCAAACGAAGCCTATTTGCGAACTATAGTCGCTGTTATTAGCGAAGAAGCCGTTAGTAAGAACGAATGGTTTTTCAGTACGTATATCTAACGGTAAAAATTATAAACTGCGTTTTAAATCATGTATTTATTATGAAAGGCGTTTATTAAACGTTTTATATATATTATCCGACGGGGCGGTTTAGTATTACGCGGCAACAGAAAAGTTAAATGCCGTTTTCGGTTAAGCTACCAAGGCAAATTAAACGCATTATACGCATTAGTATTTGTATTAGTCGGCTTTTTTTACGTTATTTAAAGCTATAAAAGTATTTTTTATCCAATTGAAATTTTTATATAAAGCCCAAAATATTGTTCCAGAGAATAATGGTAACGCCGTTAAAGTTAATTATATGGTCTTTTATTAGATACGTCTTAGGCTTCGTTTTTAGGCTAGCCCTTAAAAGTTTTTTCTTTTCAAATATGGAAAACGATGCGTTATATAACGTTGGTATATCGTCCATTTATATACGTGTTAGTGTAAAGCCTTTAAAACGGTCTATGAACACTAATAAACATGGGTTAAATGTTGAGTTAGTTATTCTGAACCGTTTTTCATAATGTCTTTAATAGGTATTATATTAGTAAATAACGGATTTAGCTAGGTCATCAAACGGTTTTATAATACTTAAAATCGTTTTAAATAGGTAATATTTCCTAAAATATATAGGTATATCGGTGTAAATACATCGTTTAAGCCGTTTTTTAAACTATGCATAAATTTACGTTGTATTATGGAGTTAGATATGTAGGTTATATGGTGTATTAAGGGAGGTTACCAACGTAAAATCAAGCGGTGGTTAGCCTGTTATAAGGTAAGCGACTAGGTTATAATATCCTTTTTACCATCGTCGTTATAACCTTTTACAATTAAACGGAGTCTTTTGTAAGGTTTTTCGGTTTTATCTTTAATTTTGTAATCGAGGCAAGTAGGAAAATTTTTGTAGGCGCCGTAGATCGTTAGATCGAATCGTTCAAAACGAAATACGCTGTGGTTAATTAAGGCGGAAATTTCTATTTATGTGGATTATTCGAACGGGGTACTTAGGGTAGTGATAATGCCGTTGTGGCGAAACTTTAAACTAAGCTTGCGGTTTTCCATCTCCTTTTAAGTAATAAATGAGCTTTCGGCAAAGGTTCTGGAGCGTTTTTTTGGTTTTCAAACTAAGGGAGCGGCTCCGGTGGCGAGATATTAATGGAGTTGACACAGGTAGGCCGTTCTCGTTTAATAAAAACGGGCCGGATACGTGATTTAGGGGGTAGGCTAAAACCGGAAGCGGTTTGGATTCGTCGTTTTAAGGGGTGTCCCGTCGGTGGGTTTAATCGGGTTACGGTTTCAGGCCGTTCTTTTTTATCTCTTTCATATACTTTCGTATTATTATTTAGAGAAACGAATTCGTATCGTTTGGCAAATTAACGAACATATTATAGCCTTTAAACCCGTTAATCTTTAAAGGCTAATTTATCCGTCCTTAGTTTTATAAACCAGGACGTTCAATCATAATAATAAGTCTAAAACGCTAGTTTCACGTAGGCTATTCCTTGTGGCTAAAGTTTTAGACACGTCGTTCTTAGCCTGTAAGAAACCTAATACTACTATAGTATTCGCTATAGTATTTTCCCTTTATAATGAGGTCGATAATAGTATAAAGTTTATATAAATCATTAAATAAATACCAAATACAAAAAGCGTGGGAATCAGTTTATTTGGGCTGGAAGTGTTATTAATAGCATTTACTATTATTTGTAAAATTGTTTTTTTGGAACTAGTACCCCTAAGCTTTTTAAATAGTACCGTATATGTTTTTAAGCTGTTTATGGTACCGGTTACACTTATCAATATCTTATAATATTTTTACTGGCATTTGTTTATATTCGTTACCAGTAATTATAGCTTTGATACATTATTTCTTAAAGTTAAAGGCCATATTAACGTTGTAGGTTATTTAGTTCGGAGGATTTAAATAAACGTTCGATTAACAATTGGTTAAAACATATTAGAAATTTGTAGCAGAAACGCTCCGCGTCAATTTAACAGCTTAAAATAATATCTTCGCGTCGACTGTATAAAGTACCGGTTAGTTATTTAGGTACATGATATTAACAATTACCTTGTAGTTAAAGTCTACGCTGTTTTAAAGGCGAAACTTAAACTGTCGTAACGTTTGTAAATATAGCTAGTATTTATAGCAAATCTTTTTAATAGTTTTAAGTAAGTCCTTTTTTATATCCGTATATCTTACGGTGTGAAGCCGTTGTAAAAGGCGTTTTACAATCGGGTATCCAATCGTCGGTGTATTATTTGTAATTTCGATTGCGTTAAGTCAATAACTTTAATTGTACGTATTTTGGAGAATCCCCATAAATAGCTAAACTTAAGTCGAAGCGGTACGGAAACGCTATTCGAGGCGCAGATAAGCCGGTTGATCGTATTTCGGATCTTAATTTCGAGTTTGTTTATATTAGTTAATAAAAACAGACATAGTGTTTCAAAATATATTACGTAGAATTTAATCGGTTCGAATCGCGTATTTACAACGACCGTTCCAAGTAACGACGCTTTACCTTTACTAAATAGGATCTTTCGGTGTTTTTTTATTCAGGTTTAGCTAAAACTTTGGGAACTTTGTTACGAGCGCGTCGAATTGTCGTTTTGCGGCCGTTAAAATTTCGGTTACATCGGTATCAGGTAGAATAGTTTAAAAAAGGTTGTCGTATTTGTTTAAAAGCGTGAATTATAATGCTATTTAGCTGTTAAACACTTTATTTACGTAGTTTAGGCCCGTAATGTGTAAGAAAGAGGCGTCCTATAAACTTGTGAAAATGCGTTGAGCGGTTTCGACGTTTCAAGTTGTTAAGTAAACATTATTACCTTTAAAGTCCTTTTCTCCGAAAGTGTATTCGTAAGGATAAACTTTAAGCTTATCATCGGCGCCTTCGTACTCGGCTGCGTATGTTGTAAAATTAGCTTTTATCCGGTTCGTAAATATATAATCGGCCTAAAACTGTCGTTTAATCCGAATTAACTCGTAATTTAGGTGGTTAGTAAACTAGTAATCGATTTTACCATATACAATATAATGTTTTTGCAAACACGCGAAGCTTCATATACTTTTCCGTAGGTATTGCTATGGCTGTGATTCGTTTCATCCCTAGGCATAGGATCGTTTTCGATCATAGTTGACCTATTGTTATAACACAAATAACGGTTGGGTCAGGAAACAGGCCAGTAGGTAGCTGAGCCACTTAGAGCTAGGTGTCCAACACATCAGGTGGAGAATACACATTTCTTATGTCAGCAAACTAGGGATAGGGTTACGCTTAAGAAGAATCAGGATATAGGCAGCATAGGCAGAAGACCGTCTAGGCCGCCTAGCAACATAGGCAAGTGATCCAGGACTGAAGAGCTAGATATATAAGGAACACACTCTCTAGGCATTTCATAGATTCAGTAGATAGCTTTTCAGTTGTCAATCTACGTATTCAGTCTATACGTCTGAATAGCCTAACAGCTAGTGATCATTCTACAGCACGAACAGACATCTTCTTGATACTGCATATTTGTTACCTTTGCTACCTGACTGCTAACATAAACCCTCTGACACTTTCTATCTACTCACGAGTATTTAGTATGATCATTAAACCTATCCTTTATTTCTAGGGCTTCTTCCCTAATATCATTTTTTAGATAGCTGTATTTAGGGCGTTTACTTTGCTTTGGGTATACTTTAAACCTTTGATTTAGAACGTGGTCAATTATTTAGGCGAGGTTTGCTTTGGTGATTTAGCTTTTGCTTTCTTTTTATCGGTTATAAATATTGATCTGAGGATTATCTATCGGATTATAAATTTTTTAAATGATATTTTAAAACTTTCATAAAAGGCTTTCAAATCTTTTTTCGATTTAAATAATATAAGGTCGAAATTTGGGGTTTCATAGTATACTTTTATTACTATTTGGATAAATAATTTATTACCTTTATATTTCGGTTCAAAGGCTACTTAATACTTTCGAAACTTGGCTAATAAAGTGGTAAAGACCTCTCATAGGTTTTCATCGGCTTTTTTACATTATTTTTTCACTAATTTCCAAATTATGTAAATTTAATTCTTATCGTAAAGGTCGTAGTGAATTTCTGTATCTAAATATTATTTTAAACGACTACAACATTTTATAAACTTATTCAATTACGTGAACTAGTATATATACTACTTTTTAGCTTACTTAAATAATATTCCAGGTAAAATAACGTAAAATTAGGATTATTTTATATTCAATTTTCCATATATATTAAGTATAGTCTTTATTTTATTATCAGTACATCATATTATTCACCGCTGTAGTTTTCTTACTTTTTCTAAAGTCTAGCGAAGTTGGTAAGCTTTATAGGGTCGCATTTATTAGTGGGAAAAAGTTACAGTTAAAGATTGTAGTAAGGGTTGTGGTTGGTAGATATTGGTTTATAGAGTACATATTAACGTTTTACATCGCTTATTAATTTTTAAAGCGGGGTATTTTCGCTATTCAGACCGCTCTTTTCTTAGTTAACCTGACTGTTAACAGTATCCGGAGCGTGGGTTTGTATTAGTCTTCATTCAAAATCACGTTCCAGGGAAGGTTTATATTTTACCCTTGTTGTAAATAATTGTTACAACGTCTCTTCCTTTTCCGTTAATTTCTTTATTTCCGTTTCCTTTTTACGGAGGTCGTTTCACTTTGCTAAACATTCTATCTCTATTTGCGAGGGCTTTCTTTTTCGGTCCGTTATTTTAAGCAGGCGTTCCTAATGTTTCTTCAATTAGTATTCTTTTATAAACTTTACTTTAATTATTTTATCTTTTTTTACTTTGGAATTTATATAAGCTTAGCTGTTATTAATAGAATTTTATTGATGCGATTGTTATAATTAACAATCATATCAATAATTTTATTTTGTAGTTATTTTCATAGTATTTTTAAAATCGTATTATCGACTATACGCCATATATTTGGCGTCCAATTCGTAAAGTCTTCTTTAAAATCGTCGAACAAGTCTCTTCCTTTAATTTCACCATTATAATAATTGAATATTATATTAATAATATACGTATTTTCTGTATAAAAGTTTTGATCCTTTATTAATATATTGATATTGTTATCCTATGGGTTAAGGTTTAAATATTTTAAAATATTACTACAGAAAGATATATATGTAAAAAGTTATTTTATATATGCGTGAGAATTTATTAAATATGTTAATAATAAAGCTATTGTTACTTGGTATAGGTAATTTATATGCACTTATCATATTTGAAACGGTAGAAATTAGTGGTTTTATGTTATGGCTGGATTTAGGTGTATTTAAAATTTAAAGTTGAAGGTAATTTGTTTCATAAACGGTAAATATAAAGTAAATGAAATAAATAAAACGATTAAAGTTAAGTTATTAACGTTTATTGATATAAATAAAGTTTTCCAATAATACGTAACCGAAGCGTAATTATAAGTTAGTTTAAAGTTTTAAATTAGCTTCATTATTACTTATCAACGTTATTTTAACTAAACGGCTAAAATGCTTAAACGTTGTAAGTATAACTTTAAAATATATCAGGCGAATATGAGAAGGTAAATAGCGTAAACGTAAAAAAAATGTAGGTGTGGGGAGCTGTATTATGTAATTCGGTGTATGGGTTTTGATTTGTATTTGGTAAACAGTCCGGATTATCGTATTTTAGCTGTTCCTAGTGGTTACAAACGCTTTGGGTATTATAGTTGCAACCACTTTTAAGTTTGTTAATCGATTTAAATATTGTATTTGTAACCACTTTTGTATTTTTTAAACGGTTTGGATACTATATTTAGATCGAGTGGATCCTAACGAAGGGTTCCGAAACTTAATGGTTTTGGATTACGTAACCTAATATATAATAAAAAGCATTTTACAAAGTACTCGAGTACGTTTAAAACGCTGAAGTAAGTTAAAGGCTAACGAAATAAGCATTTTTAGTAAATAAAATCCTAATTAATTAATAATATTGTACTAAAAATAGTTCTTTCTAAAGTTACTTCGGATTTTATAATTTTGTTACGCTTTGGGTTCTACGACGTTTCTATATAATTTCACACTCCCGTATAATTTTTATAAGGTATGGTAGTAAAACAAAAACAGTTAAAACCGCTATAGAATCCTATTATAAGTATTTAACTTAGGTTTATCTTTTCCTTCCTTAGTTATTTAAAGCGGACTTAATCGGTTATGAATTAGTATTGGTAAGATTTTTGCCTAATTTACGTAAGGTAAATAAGTAAAAAAGTAATTAAAACGATTGGTATTGTGATAAAAGATAAATAATTCAAAATAAACATTTCAGAGAGTATACGTTACGGATAGGAGGTTATAAACCTTTTATCTGGACAGTAGCCCTTTTGCCGTGCGCTCTGGATTACCCAGTCCAGACCGCTCCACGCATAATGCACTTTACGCCTTGCAAGAGTGCAGCCTGCAGCGTGACACGTTATCGTGCACTCTGTAGGAATGTACCTTGCAATAAATTGCACTGCTACTTGGCCTATGTATACTAGCTGTAGGGGTATATCGTAATATCTACACACAAAATACGTACATCTAAAGGGTACTAGATTTAAGAACATAGGAACTAAGAAAACGTTCGGCCCACATTTATATTACAACCGAATCCCTTATTTATGTTGTATTATATGAAGATTAAATTGATATTTTTCAAAATAAGAAGTATTAGTTAGATGTTGGGGCTTTTAGCAATGTAATGTGTCAAATTAGGCCGGATATTACCATCCTGATGTCAGTATTTTGAAGGTTTGGCTATAATACTTTACATAAAAATATCACATTTATTAGTCACGCATTTAAATATTTTAGATAGTACAAAAACTATAAATTATAAGTAGGTAGCAAAAAAGCTTTTAGCAAGTCCATATTGAAATTCTATAAACTTCAGCTAAGATGACTATAAAGATATAAAAAGACTTTAAATTAACGGCTGGTGTGATTCCAAATAAAAGGGGGAAAAAAACTACTAAAAAGTCTGCCTATAGATATACAGTTCAAATTATTAACAGCATAGTATACTGGGTATCCAAAAGGGGATCCAAAGTATACCTTTCTTTTGTAAATACTAAACGTGTGATAGTGATAAGGGTTATTTAAAATACCCTTTAGATAAAGATCTTATTTACAAAACTACGTATTTCTATTATCGTTACGATATACTGCAATAATAAAGGAATTATCAAGTTGTTTAGGAACTCGGAGTATTACCAACGCACTTAACATATGCCCCTTAAAGAACACTTTATAAAGAATGAAATGAAACTTGGCACAATAAAAATCAAGTGGGTGCTTACTAATAAACAACTGGCTAATAGTTAAACAAAGCTATTGCCAAGGGCAAAACATGAAGTAATAATACAACAGCTTGACTTAGTTAACCTGAACTTAGATTGTATTAATGGTTTATAAACATTTGTACTTTAAGTTGCCTTATGGTACTGTAGGTATGAAATGGTGGAGTGGTTTTGGGGTAAATTTGAAATATTGATAAAGAAAATACTAGAAATGTCATCGGTTTTAATCGGACTACACATATTTTCTTGCTTTTTATATCTACAGATTTTTCATTTCTCCATACTACACTTCCTTCACTCTACTCTTTAACTTTTATTTTTACTTCTCGTTTTTTTAAGTGTCTTTAAAATGGACAGTACCTCTTGAGGGTGTGTGTTGAAATATACACTAGGTACAGTCACACAGTACACAACCCAACAGCAGGGCTAATAGGACCAGTCAATACTTGGTACAAACTTCAAGTATTAAACGTCTCAACACTAAAGGATAAGGAATTCACCGGAGTTGTAAATATCACCACCAATACTAGTATGTTACTAGTGCAAATACTAGTATTGACTAGTGCGGAGGATCAGCACAGAGATGCTGCCTGTGCTAGTATTTACTAGCACGGAGGAACTAGTATCTACCAATATATACTAGCATTGACTAGTAAAGGAGTCTCGATCCTGATCGAGATCCTTATAAGAATATGCTTCATTATGACTTGAACATATATCAAGTCTCCTCGATGTATATTCCAAAATACTTGAATCTATATGTCTATACAATATATTCTTGTATAGTACTTTCAACACTAACTTTAACGTCAAACCTACGACTTAATACTTAATATTACTCTTTTTCATCTTATACTTTTTACGATGGATTTGAAACGTATTGGAATTGATATCATTACCAATTCTGAAAGGAGGCAGACAATTGGGGCTTTCGGTATTACCTTCGTAAAGTACTACAACGAAAACCTTTAGTTTACACATGTCACAAAAAACTTAACCCCAAAGTATTTTATTAATGTTATTGGCCACTTTATCCTCGATTTAAACCTTGATGGATTTGATATGCTATTTCAAGTATTTAATAACTTTTGAGAATAGTTGAGGGACTAGACTTTAAAAATGTAGAAAAGAATGGAAAAGTAAGTTAAAACGAAGAGACAGATTAAACTAGATAACCGAGGCGTTAAATTCCCTGCGAAAAAAAAAGAAAAAAGGCAATCCGTAAAAATTACTCTTCGAATACGCTACAAACGAAGACCCTTAATGGATTTATAAGGATAAAGTCAAAAGAAAAGAGATTGCTGGCGATAGTATGCCTTAATTCTCTTTAAGCTCCTGAACATATCCAATTTTAATATCCAACTTAATTAAGGACTAACTTTACATAGAAACCTACTATAGGTATAACCACTAGCTTTTTCCTCTTAAATTCCACTAAAGGTAATTATCCTATTTACTAGTATTAGTAATTTTAACACCTTTTTTAACTAAATTATCTGAAAGGTCCTTACAACCAGTATATTACCCTTTCCCTTCAATGTATTCTTATAGTGGATATTGATTACGTAGTAATCATTACGTTTCTTAAGATATAGGAAAGAAGAAAGAAGTATAACGTTAAACCGTATAATCACCTTGACGTTAAGTTACGTCTGATTTTCAATATTTTCCGTCAGATAAGAGTTAAACTACCAGGTTTTTACTCGCTGTTTCCTAGTATCCTTACTAGTTAAGCCGAGGATTACTACCTCCGATAACTAACAAATTACTCCCTTTTCCACGAAATTTACGATAGACCAAAGGGTTACTTCGAATACGATATCAACCTTATACAATATTACACCAACTAGAATATTATTAAGTGGTTTTACATGTTGAATTATAAGAAAGAGTCGGAAACTAAGATAAATTTCCTTAATTGGATGTTTAATCGGTTGATACTTTACTAATAAGTAATGGAAAACGTAAAAACTCATTAAGTAACTTTACGCCAACAGGTTCAGTAGGTCTTTACGGGTTATAAGTAGTTCGAATACTCCCTTCAATACCTAAATACCATTTGCGAAGGATTCTTTAACCGATTGCACTTCTCGCTGGCAACTGTAACAACTCAAGTCTCCTGCTCGACTAATATATACCCTTAATCTCCAGAATTTAGTAATTACGAAGAAGACTCTTAATACATATATTACATTGATCGGAAGTACGGAAGGCCCGGTTAATCTAGATAACGAAAGGCTCTAACCTGGGGAAGAGACTACGGAAGAGGTTATTCCTCTGTATCTAGGTTTTCCAATGAGCAAAACAAGTTTACTTCAAACACTAAGAGATTCTGGATTTGTGGCAAACAAGACTGCTAGTTTACACGCTACACTGTTGCTAAGCGTAAATACAAAAGGGTAAGATATTAAGGTCAAAGAGGAAAAAAACAAGCCTAAAACCATCGGCTGGCATAAAGATACTGGTACCGGCCCAAAAGCAACGTAATGAATCGCCGACTATGCATTCCTATACCGTCTAACAGGTGAAGCCCCTTATTGCTAATATAATGATGAAACTTCTATCCTTATACACCTCTTACTATTTAAGATCGTTACGCCAAACAGGTCTTTTAAGGTATAATGTCGGATATAGGAGGAACACAGTACTTATTAGGAGGCTACTCGTAAAACTTCGTATTATGAAAAGATATTAATACTTTTACGGAACTCGACCACACGGATTTTGGCAAAGTTAAGGTCGGCTTTGCCTTTAAAAAAAGTTATCTTTACCAAGATCATCAACCGTTAAGACTATTATTAGCTTCATTATTTTCCATATTTTGAAATTCCTTACCCCTTTTTTCCTTCATCTTGAAGATATGAAAAATTTTGGCGTTAACGTTAACGTTTACACTAACAAGCTAATATAAGTTAAAGCCAATATGAGTTCATTACTTAGCTTTAAATAGAGGTATCTTTAGTTTCATCATTAAAGGCCAAAGATAGTAATGTTAAACTCAACAAATGTAGAACTTTGTTAGTTACATCGTAGGTTTAACTATCTAACGATTAATAAGCTTTATAAGGTTTTAAAGATGATTAGTTACGAAGAGGTAAACTTGTTAACGCTAAAAGTAATTAACCCATTTAATTACTATTATTAAATATACTTTAAAGCCACTTCAAAATTTAAATTTTCGTTAAAAAGATTAAAACTTTAATTCGTAGGTTTTCGTCAACGTATTTTACCTCAATGTTAAACTAATATTATACGTTGTAGATTCCGCTACGGCTTTTTACGACGTTAAGTTTTTTAAAACCATTACGCTGAAGGAAACGTAGGAGGTGTTACGATTTTTGTAAATTGACGCGTACTTTAAGTTACTAAACGTGTTAGTTTACGACGTTAGTATTAATTTTATTACGATAAAGTTTCAAGTTAATATTAAGTTGATAGAGATTTAATATAAATAGGTTTTTATTAAAGTTCAATAGGGTATTAGCAAGGTCGAAAGTATATATACTCTTTTATAAAAGGCTTACGATATCTCTATACTAGAAATCAGAAGCTTTATAAGTTTAAAAACACGGTTTTAAATAGCGGTAAAAGATCTTAACGATACGATTAGCTCTAACGGATTTTTATTCATTATATTGGTATGTAGAGCTTACCTACATAAAATAATTAAATCTCCATTATTGTGCAATACCTAAAAATGTATTATAGTATATATAAAAAATCCTTAAATGAATTAAAAAATGTATTAATACATTTTTAGGTTAACGATACTTTCAATACTAGAAACGAATTATCATTAATAAACGTTTTATTCCTTTTTTATTGAAATGAAGTCCTAACGTAGCGTAAATTAGGCAAATGGAATAGGTTATATAAAATCTTAAGTATTATTAACCTCAACTTAGTGGTTGAAATTGCTAATGGTTTTATAACAATCCAAGTTAAATAGGTTAAGCAGTATCAAAGGCCATTTAAGTCCGATAAGAATTTTGATATTAATAACTTTCGAGTCGAACGAATTAGTTAATATAACCTTTCCAAGCCGGTGTTGATAAACTAATGGAACGCCGACATCATAAAAAACTACCTAAAAATAGGATATACCTTAAATAGAAGGATAGTAATAAGGATTTTAAGCTTGACAAGGCGAATATAAAGGCGTAGATATCTTAGAAAATAGTTCAACAGAAAATTTGCCTTCGAGTTACATATCAAAGGTATTATTAATAATCCAGTAGGTTATTTTAAAAAAGCAATTAAATAAAGATCAACAGCCTCCTTTTACAAGAAGTTGAATAATTTATATAGTTCGTATAATTCCAAAGCTGAGACATTAATATCATTAAATTGATGATAGTTTATGAGGTTAAAGTCAAAGCTACGGATAGTCTGTATAAAAAGTTATAGTAATCGTTTAAAGACACAGTAATAAAATTAAAGATTAAATCTTTATTTAATGGCCTACAATTTTAAAAAATAGTTAAAGTTTAATCGTCGTAATTTCTTCCAGTTTAAATATTGAAGTAAAAGGTTGATTTACACTTAATAACTGGGATATAACGTAAGAGTATAGGAAATCGGTTACCGATTTATAATAAATTATATTATTAAATTTGTCGAAAAAAATAAAAGAAAAATTTTCTGCTCGATAATAAGTTATATTTAGTCTTTATATGGATTGGCTAAGGTAAGTGTCGGAACATATTGGCTACCATTCTATCAGGTCAATTGCAGTGCAGTCAGTCAACTTTACCTATAGTAAAGTTGACTATATTGACTGCTGGTTGTGGGACTGCACTGCAAGTGCAGTGTAGTAGGTACCCACTTCAAAGTGGGGTACAAGTCAAAGCGTTTAGCCATACAAATTAGTGTGCAGGCTGGCTAGCGGTCTGCCAAACTTAGAACACACATCAATCAACAATATCAACGCAGCACCAGTTACTTCGACTACAGTGATTCGAATAGACTATATTGCAACTATTAAGGCCTACTAATACTGATCAGTGCTTATTAGGTTAAGCACAGATTTGCTAAGTAAAAGAAGAAGCTGCTTTCTAGTTACGTTTTTCAATTGCGCAAGGTAAAGGGAAGATTCTTGCGAAAGGCCTTGAGGCTACGTTTGCTATTTACAGGTTGCTAAAAGGAGGATTTTTAAGTGCGTCTGCTGTTTATAGGTACTTAAAAGTGGCAACGATATTGCTATCATCAAAAACACCAAGAAGTCTTTATTTTTTTTTTTTTTTAAAAAAAAGCATTAATATTGACCGCTAAAATTCACAAGTCTTCAAGTTAACAAACAGCTAAATTAGTACTATTACGGCTACTACTGCTATTGTAAATCGAAAAAAAAGAAAACCGACTAAGTCTTACGACTTTTAACATACACCAACTTTGACAATAAACTTACGAGTCACTACTCTATACCACTCTTTTACCCCCTAAATCTTTTAATCTTTGTCACTATAGCTTTAAAGTATGTTGAATTCAATACCATTAACGAACCTACCAAGAAGGAAGTAATTAAGGCCCTCAAAACCACTTTTATTAAGTACTTCGATAACGACCTCTAAATTAAGGAAGTTAACAAAAAACTTCACCCCCAAACACCTCACCAACTACGTCAAATACTTTATCTTAGACGTTGACTACAACAATTAAAATACGAGCGTTAAGATCTTTTTCAATTATATCAAGATTTTTAGAGATTAAACCCTTACTATGTAGAAGGAAACAGAGAAGTTAGTAAAGCTAAAACTAAGGGCTGACCTACGTAAACGAGAGATCTTATTGCCGCTAAGATTTAAAAAAGAAGGTAATCTAGTAAACGTACTTTATAAGTATGTTATAGGCGAAGACCTTCCTTAAGCTGAAAACTGTTAGGTTCTTTAAGCCGAAAACCTCTAAGTTCCTTAAGCCAAAAACCTTTAAATCCTCTAATACGAAAACCTTCTTTAAAACAAGGATCCTTTTGTTCTTTAAGGTAAGGATACTCCTTAAAATAAAACCCCCCTCGAAACGAAGTCGAAAACCCTTAAGATCCTCTAAAAATACACTTTAAAGATCTTTAAAAAGCTGGCCAGGTAACTAAACAATAGGGTAAGGTATAGGCGCCATAGGCTCAACAAGTTTAAAAGGCTAAAACATCACAGGCTCAGCAAGTTCAAAAGGCTAAAGAATAGGCGCAACAGGCGTTATAGGCCCAATAAGTTAGAAAAGTTGAGGCATAGGCGCAACAAGCGCCACAAGCTCAACAAGTTCAAAAAGTTGAATTACAGGCGCAACAAACGCAATTGGCGCAACAAGCGCAACAGGACTGGCAATCCCAATAAAGCCGACAGGCCTGGAAAGCCCATTAAGGTCGAAATACACACTCCAAAAGCGTTGATTAATAGCAAGATTATCTGGCAAGGCTACCTGACAAAGACTAAATCACGTAAAGAAACAAAGATACCCTAACAAATTGAAAGACTAACAAGGTATTAATAACAATAATAGCAGTAGGTTGAACTACTGGCATTGCCACCTTCAGTGGAATACGTGATACGCATAGGTCTATGGCGAAAGACCTATGCACGGGATTTGAAGAACGGAGGCTTCAGAGGGGTAAAGCAAAAGAGCCACGAAGGGCCATAATTGATATTAATTTAAGTACAGATTAATCGGAATTAACAGGGGTATGGCTTGTGAATTGAAGAGGGACTTTAGAGGTTACCATCAATTGGTGGCAAAACACGCTATCGTATGCAGACATAGAACAAAAAGTCGCCAGTGTTAAAACAATATTGGATACTATTTTTAACAAGTCAATTGCAATACAGTTAGTCAAATTTACTTACAATAAAGTTAATTGTATTAACTGCTGATTATGGGATTACATTGCAAGTACAATGTAGTAGGTGCCCACTTCACAGTGGAGTATAATGTTATGACCTAAGTACGTTGGCGGATCAGGAAACAAGCCAGCATGCAGGTGAGCTACCGAGAGCCTGAATTCCAACACATCAGGCGGGGAATATCTCTTTGTCTGCACCAGACTAAGCAACTCTCCAGGGTTAGGGTTATCTAGATCATCAGTGCTCACTGAGCTTCAGTGAGCACTGGTGAGCCTCAATACTGAAGATGGTATGAAGGCCATAGGATATAAGGACACGGTCAGCACCACATAGATAGTATTTCCTTCATAGCTCTTCAGTTGTCAATCTAAGTATTCAGTCTACACACCTGAATAGCCTAACGGCTAATGATCATTCTATAGCACGAACAAACATCTTCTGATATTGCACCTTTGTTACCTCTGCTACCTTACTGCTAACATAAACCCCCTGATACCTTCTATTTACTCACGGGTATTTAGTGTGATCATTACAGTAGCGTAGAGTAAAATTGGCGATTTGAGAGATAGGAACTTGGTGTTTTGGCGTAAAGTCGCGTGGGAATTTCGCAATTTAACGTTGGGTCGCGCGGTGTGGCTTTCTTGACGCGACTTAATGATTCTTAGTGTTTTCGCTTAAAGTAGCGATCTTAACGATTAAATTGGCAGAGGGTAGGTGGAAAAAGTAACATAGTAGCAAAGATTTGGTATAAAAGGTAAGGTTAAAGGTTGTTATTATAGGTATAAGTCGAAAGTTATTTGTTGTTTTGGCTATAGAACTTAGTCGTTTTTGCAGTAGTAGCACCTACAGTAGTACTAACTTAGCTGTTTGCCAATTTGTTACTTTAAGACTTTTAGTGGTCAATCTCAATGCTCTTTAAGAAGGATCTGTAAAGATTTCTTAGTGTTTTCAATAGCAATACCGTCGCTACCTCTAAACTGCTGTAAAGACTGGCGTAGCCCAAAGGTCTTCTTTACATACTGCTGTAGAAACTGACACAATATTAAATGCCCTTTGCAAGAATCTTTTCTTTATCCTAGCCGCCGTTTGTTGACGTAAAGCGTAACCAGAAAGTAGCTTCTTCTTTTACTTAGCTTATCTGTGCTTAACCTAATAAGCACTGATCAGTTTTGGTAGGGCCTTAAACATTGCAACGTTATCGATTCGCTTGGTCGAAATAACAGTAGTATTGCGTGGTCAAGTGGTGGATTATTGGATAGCTTAAGGGATAGAGGCTAATAGATGTAATAGAATAACGATTGTGGTGGTTGTATTGATGGAAAGTCAATGTAATTGATTGTAAGGATGCGTATAGCGTATGTATACGTAATAGAAGAAGTCTAAGTTTGGCCTGCAGGACCAAACAAATAAGAAAGACTAAGTATGTACAATTGAGCACAGACCACTACTTGCAGATATCCTTAGTCAATACAATATAGATGTATTGTTCTAGGTTTGGCAAACTGCTAGCCAGTCTGCACAGTAATTTGTATGGCCAATTGCTTAGCTTATGCCCTAGACTGAATCAGGCACTCTATAATTAACTAGCTTGCAGTCAGTATAGTGAACTTTACTTACAGTAAAGTTAACTAACTACACTGCAATTGACCTGCTAAAAATAGCAGTTAATATTGTTTCAATATATTCTTTAGATACCTTTAAAAACGAATATCGGAAAGTTAAATGGATTTTAAATAAGCGTTTAAATTATCGGAATAGCTAGATAAAACTTTAATACATTATACATTAAAAATATATAATAGTAAAAAAAAAATTACTTAATTGTAAAAAATTAAAACACTATAATAAGTTTGTAAAAGACTTTAAACGTTGTTAAACTAATAAACACCGCAAATTTAGTAGGATAAGGCGTCTTACAGCTAAAACACACTAAAGTTTAGAAGATAAAAAAAACGATTAAATGAAAAGGTTATCTTACGAAAAGTTTATTTACAAAAAGTTTATCTTATGAAAAGTTTATCTTACGAAAATTTTGTCTTACGAGAAGGTTATTTGATAAGGACATCAATTATTTTTTTAGGGCACAGCATATATAGTGGCATATAGGGGGCACCCCTATAACCTAGCACCACCTACTTAGTCTGTTTCTTGTAAACAGACTTAGCTTACTCTCTTTCTTCAACTTCGATTACCCCTCTATTTTGACCCTCTTTTGGCTCTACCACAGTGCGCTGCCACAGATTCGTCCCCTTCGAGGTAGTCAGTTGGCCTTCTGTCAACATCAATATTTACCTTGTTCCCATCAACTCAACTACACTTGCACAGCCTCGTCAAATGAGGAAGTCAGGGCCCCGCACGCGCCGTTTTAGGATAAAGCAGACGCAGGGGCCCCAGCTGTCATGTTGTGAAAGGCGGCAAGGAGCAGCCCAACTGGGGTCGACGGTTGAACCTCGAGCCAAGGCACAGCAAGATGAGAAGCGTGCGTACGCCTACCAAACCGATTACGAATGAGGCTCAAGAAGTGGGTCACTGAGGCGAGCTTGGTGCAGCTGAATGGATCCGCGTTGCCCGCCGAGTGCCATCTCGCATTCGTGTCAGCGCAAGCGGATTGGATGGATAGATTTTGGCGTTTGGCGGTGCAGCGGCGTATGTACTGTAAAGTATACCTCAGGAACGACCTTTTCCCCTGAATTCATCAATTAATCACTCATCAATGATGCCATGTGACAATGTACAGAGGCTGAGCAAGCGCAGGTGTGTGCTCTTGTACCATTCGAGCATTTTCCTTGGTACGTCCAATGGGCTTGAACCTGGATGAATCTATTTTTGGGTCCGTGATTTTGCCTTTGTGGGGTGATGGGCCCGCCCGCTCGAGCTAGACTCGAAGCACGAGGTGATCTCATATTCAACAGGAGGCAGCCGACTTGACGATGCGAAATATGGATCCTGGGGCACCGCTGTGGCACATCACTGTCGATCAATCAACGTTGCCAGGGGCACGTTCCACTGTACTAGTAATTGTCTGTGCCATGTAAACAAAGAATTGCCACGGGCGGCACGACGTTGATGACTATATACCGGTCCAAGTTTGGGACTCTGATGAGCTGTCCTTGAGAAAAGGTGGGATACCAAAAGAGGAAAGCTCGTCACTTCTGTCGCGCCTCCCCTGCATTTGCTGAAACGACCCCGTCATGCTCTGTTTTAGCGGTGCCAAGGGCTATTGCCAGTACGCCCGACGACTCGACGCTGCCTCGACGCAGCCTCGATCCAGCCGTTAGTCAAGTCGTTTGTATTGTCTTTTGCTCAGCGCGACAGGTCTGCATACAACAGTCGTGTCGATCGTCCCTCACCTGTGCCTCTCTCTCTTGACAGCCCCATCGTCCCATTTCGCCATTGCCCAGCAACCAGCAACACGGGAAGCTGCATGCTGCATGCGTGGAGCATTAGGTGCACCCCAAGGGGCTCAAACAGTGTGTCGGCCGCAGCGACCTTCGAAACAACCAGACATGGCGTCGGTCAGTCACGGCTGACCCTGTCAGTTGTTGAAAACCGCACAGGTTTTGGGACATCGGATTTATCGTGAGCCTACTGCCCACTGCCCATTATATACAAGTGGGCCTACAACAAGGGGCAGTGCCAAGACCACCATCTCGCTACCGCTGCCGCTGACAACCTCTCGCTCGCCTTCACATTGCTGCACTCCACCAACTTCTCACCACTCGGCCGCACTCTTGAATCACTACAATCACCATAATCAGTACTAGTTGCTGCTCTGAGAGAGGAAGCTTGGGAGCTCCGCCCGACTCCGTCTGAGTTTCGTTCCCCTGGAGCACCCCATCCACATTCGTCACCTTCCCACCTCAAGGACCGAAACCATGTCAAGGTACCAGCAACTAGGAGGCAAGTCTTTTCCCTTCCCCCTCATCGCCTGCACCTGCACTACATCACAGCCGAAAGCAAAATACTCAGTCCCTTGGTTGGACACTGTCCACCCATCCCGCCATCATATCCACTTGCCCTGCCCCTTCGACCACCTAGCTGGACGTCTTCTGTTGTTTTCGACACTCCTCGCGCCGAGCAGGAGAGGAAGCTCGCGCTTGACCCAAGACCGCATCTGAAGACACCAGCGCATCCTGCCGTACACCCCACTATCGTTTGCTGAAGATCCTGGAGATCGTCGAGTGAGAAGAGCCTAGGCCGAGTTTGAAACCGGGTCTTTCTTTGCGCAACCGCATCTAACAGGCAAAACACCCAGACGACGAGCAGTACGGCTACCATCAAGGAGCCATGGACCCTCGCGCCCACCGCACGCCTTCGCCGGGCCACCCCCTCCAGCAAGGCTACCAACTGGATGACAACCCCTACAACCACCACCCTGCGCCCATGAGCATCCCGCCTGTGGGCTCCTACACTCCCGACCCAATACATATGCAGACTGCCGTACGTGCTCCTGCCCGGTTTGCTGTGCCCGGAGTCTTGTTGACCTAGGAAGCAGCATTCAATCGACAATATGGGTGCTGGCTACCACCCCCGCGGAGCGAACATGCCTTACCAAGACTACTCGGTCAACCCCGAAGTCCACCACGACAACTACTTCAACCAGGCATATGAACCGAACTATGAGCATGCCGATGACGTGAGGCCGATGCTGTCGCACCACACCTCTGGAATGGGTTCGAGCCTCCAGGATGCTCCCCCGCAACAAATGGCAGGAGGCGGCATCAAGCGGTGGAAGACGGTGAAAGAGGTTCTTCTGTACAAGGGCAACTTGGTCCTGGACTGCCCCGTGCCACCCAGGCTCCTGAACCAGCTCCCCCACGGCGAACGTGACGAATTCACTCACATGCGGTACTCGGCTGCAACATGCGACCCCAACGACTTTTACGAAGAGAACTTCACTCTGCGGCAGAAGCTCTTTAGCAAGCCTCGGCACACGGAGCTGTTCATCGTCGTCACCATGTACAACGAGGATGAGGTGCTTTTTGCCCGGACCATGATCGGTGTCTTTAAGAACATCGAGTACATGTGCAAGCGGAACGAGAGCAAGACTTGGGGCAAGGATGCCTGGAAGAAGATCGTCGTCTGCGTCGTGTCGGACGGTCGTGCCAAAATCAACGCCCGGACAAGAGCTCTTCTCGCTGGTCTAGGTGTGTATCAAGAGGGAATCGCTAAACAACAGGTCAACAAAAAGGACGTGACGGCGCACATTTACGAATACACGACACAGGTTGGCATGCGGATCCAGGGCAACGTGGTCCAGCTAGTGCCGAAGCAACAGCCGGTGCAACTGCTTTTCTGTCTCAAGGAAAACAACCAAAAGAAGATCAACTCTCACAGGTGGTTCTTCAATGCGTTCGGTCGGGTCCTGGACCCGAATATCTGTGTCTTGCTCGACGCTGGCACGAAGCCCGGTGGGAACTCGGTCTACCACCTGTGGAAGGCATTCGATTTGGAGCCTATGTGCGCCGGCGCATGTGGCGAGATCAAGGCCATGTTGGGACGTGGCAAGAATCTAATGAACCCTCTCGTCGCGGCGCAAAACTTTGAGTACAAGATGAGCAACATCCTCGACAAGCCGCTCGAATCCGCTTTTGGGTTCATCTCGGTGCTGCCCGGTGCATTTTCCGCATATCGATACGTGGCCCTGCAGAACGACAAGAAAGGTCTTGGGCCTCTGGAGAAATACTTCGCAGGCGAGAAGCTGCACGGCGCTGGTGCCGGTATTTTCACTTCGAACATGTACCTCGCCGAGGACCGCATCCTCTGCTTTGAGCTCGTTACCAAGCGGAACTGCCATTGGCTTCTTCAGTACGTCAAGTCGGCCAACGGCGAGACCGACGTGCCAGACACCATGACCGAGCTTATCCTCCAGCGGCGTCGCTGGCTGAACGGCTCCTTCTTCGCTGCCATCTACGCTAGCGCCCACTTCTACCAGTTCTTCCGTTCCGACCATTCCATATTCCGGAAGACCGCCTTCTTCATCGAGTTCGCCTTCAATACGATCAACATGATCTTCGCGTGGTTTGCTATCGGAAACTTCTTCCTCGTGTTCAAGATCTTGACGTCGAGCTTGGGCGATTCCGATCTTCTCGGGAACGTTGGCACCATCCTAGGAGTGGTGTTCGAATGGCTTTACGGTATATCACTCATGACCTGCTTCGTCTTGTCCATGGGTAATCGACCGTCCGGGTCGGGACCATTCTACCTGACAATGGCTTACTTCTGGGCCATCATCTTCATGTATGTGCACCTCTTCTCCTTGGGTCAACGTCCCATCACTAACCGGATCGCAGCTACCTCATGTTTGCAGCGGTGTTCATCTCGGTGAAAGCCATACAGAATGACCTGAAAGTTGACGGCTTCAACATTAGCGACCTCTTTAAGAATACGGTCTTCTACACGTTGATAGTGTCCGTCATGTCAACGTACGGTATCTGGCTGGTCGCGTCCCTGCTCATGTTCGATCCGTGGCACATGTTCACATCGCTGATCCAGTACATGATGCTTACCCCGACTTTCACAAACGTCCTCAACGTCTATGCTTTCTGCAACACACACGACGTGTCCTGGGGTACCAAGGGCGACGACAAGCCGGACAAGCTTCCCTCCATCTCGACCAAGGACGGCTCCGGCAAGACGGACCTTCCCGACGAGGGCGATTTGAACGCGCAGTACGAGCGCGAGCTACAGGTGTTCAGTCGCAAGCCGGTCAAGGAAGTGAAAACACCCACCCCTTCGCAACTCGACGAGAAGCAGCAGGACTACTACCGGGGTGTGCGTACGGTGGTCGTTCTTATGTGGATGATCTCCAACTTTGTCCTGATCGCCCTGGTGCTATCTGCCGCCGGGCTCGAGAAGATCGGCACTTCGCCCAACTCGAGCACAGACATCCAAGAGACGACGCGCACGACCATCTACATGGCCGTGGTGCTGTACAGTGTGGCGGGGCTGTCGGGCTTCAAGTTCATCGGCGCGATGTGGTTCTTGGTTGTGAGGATGTTTAGGGGCGTCTGAGCGAGCGCGGGGCATCGAAAGCATGGCGAAGCGAAAGGAGCAACGTGGTTGTAATTTCGCCTCCTGCATTTGCCTTGTTTCTGTGGTGTTTTGCTCCTGCGTTGGGGAAAAGAGGCTGGTTTGCTTGGACTCCTCGTATGGAAAGAACGCTAGCGGGTCTAGGATTCGTACTTTTTCTCAGCATACCCCTTGCGCGCGATTTTGTGCTTGATACGACACGACATTTACGAATGGCTGGGCTGATTTTCCTCATCAATGTCACCCCTTTTGGCGTGGTGGATTCGAGTTTGGTACCTTTTTCGGTGTCTTGGAATGCACTGATGCGCTGGGGTAGCCTGAATTTCTTTCCTGGGTTTGACGTTCGTCCACCAAGACGCACCATGAGGGAATATGGTTGCATTTCCGGTATTAAGTGCGTGGCTCCCACCGGGAGTGGAGCTCACATTCATGCGCTGACCGGATCGACAACGCATTTTCCCCTCTCATACATGGGCTTGACACATGATGGTCTGGGGAAGAGGATGCAGGACCCTCTTGATGAGCGGCATGGTCGGTGGGAGATATCCCTCGGTACATAGGTAGCGAGACACTAATGCGACGCTCAACATCAACGACCTGGTGCGGGGGACGTGATTCTGGAAGTGATTCCGGACGTGGACAAGATGAAGGAACGAGTTGTGCTCACGGCAAAGACCTTGTGGGTTAAGGAGGGAGGCACAGCTTCCAGTGCGGACCGACATCGTGACAGCGGCGACCGTCCGTGCGAGGCCTACCACCTGCTCGAGCATGCATGCACAGGATAGTATGGACACGCGAATCCCGTCGCCAATGGAAACCCAGGTGCCCGGGGCTGGTTGCGCTGCAATTTGTCGACGACCTGCCTAAGAAGGCCTCTTGGTGTGTGTGTATGTGTGTATGTGTGTATGTGAAGCACGTGTATAGGAAGATGATGCATGCATATGCTATATAAATATATATCCTATATAACTGTATCCTGCGATTACCTTCACAGGACCGAATAGCCGGACACATATACCT
>JASMMZ010000002.1:25873246-25928352 GCA_038502455.1 Anisogramma anomala
TTTTTTCTTTTTTTATACCGTAGAACTCACATTTGCACTACTCTTTTTTGAGCGATACACCACCCATAGGGCACAAACAGACGTCACAATATGTAACTGAATTGATGTAGAAGCGCCGAACAATAAAGAAACACTTTAAGCCTACACAAACTGCTGGTATGTAATAATCACAGAAAACCTCGGGGGTTGTCAGATTCTTGAAATCTCGCTGTATGTTTCACTCAACTGCAACAAGAATGTGGCGACAGTAGCCCTGTCTATTATTGATCTTCAGGCTTTTTAGTCCCATGGGATTGTCAGCCACTTGGATCCATGCCACTATCTGGTACGTCCCTATCACTCTTCATCATCTGATGTTAGCTTCTGAATAGCTCACTGATGCACTGCTTATTCTCATCATCTTGGCCCAGTCAAACAGACCTTGTTCCAGACCTGACTAGTCACTACACCTCCTTGCCCAACCTCTCAAGCTCCTCCTTGATGAAGTTGCCCGCATTGATCAGCTCCGTGCTGCCGTACACAATCCTCCTCCTGGTCCGATCGCCCGTGCCTGCTGTCCGCTTGACCCACTCCTGCAGATTGCCATATTCATCCATGCTGCCACCCCCAACCGTAAACACCACCGCCTCTGAGAATCCCTGCCTCCTCTGGCCGAATGAGGCGTTCGCGGCACTTGGTGCCAGAGTTGTGCTCCCGGGCATTGCGCCAGGCGCGGAAGCACCGCCGCCTACTCGGAAGGTAGACGGGGGCGGCATAGTGCCTCGGGCGCGATCACTGCGCGGGTCGTAGTAGAGGTAGTTTTCTGTCTTGGCAATGGCAGAGGACGCCGCGCTCGATGGGTCCATGATAGACTCCACGATCTTGGTGATGGTGAGGTCGCGGTTGGCAGGCAGGAAGTTCTTGAGGCCACCGATGAGAGAGTCGAAGTTGGCGGTGAGGGCGCCGGTGGGCACGCCGGACTCCTTGAGACGGTCCGTCAGGCGCGAGGATATACTAGAGAAGCGGTTGAAGAGATCAGAGCCAGGTTGCTGCTGCGGCGCGGACGAGTCCATGGTTGTAAGTTGAGTCATCTTGGTGGTGGCTCGAACTCTGTGGTATGATTAGCGACGCCCACGACAAGTCAATGGCTGGGAGAGTGAGTCCTCACTGTCTAATATACGGTAGACAGCTTCCCTCAACTCCAGCTGCCGTTAGAGCCTCCTCGAATTGCTGCCATTCGGCTCTGGGGATGTCCGTTTCCGTGTTGAGGAACCAGACGGTGAAAAGACGCAATTTGTCAATCGCGGAACCCATATCTTTGTCCTTGATGATCTCCAGTATTTGTGCCTTCGTCTGCTTCATGACGTTGGACTCTGTTGCATAGTAGTCCTACAGCACCGGAGTTAGCAAGTCTAATAACTTTTGGCGTCCTCAACACAGTACGACATACATTTAATGACCGCTTCTGAATAGCACTCAAGATGGCGGCCAATATGTTCATGTGCATATCGAGAGTCACCTTTCGTTCTCTCAGCTCCGGTAGGACTGTGAGGGCGGCCTTGAGGTGTTGAGCACTGGCGCTCGTGTCGTTCTGCAGGTCTTCCAGGTCCGTCACACCGGTCTTCTTGGTAATCGCGGCTGACTCCTCCTTGTAGCGGTTCAACTCAGCGTCAATATCCTCCGCTACCTCCTGGAAGGGTAGCCCCGAGTTCTTGGTCCAAAAGAAATCGCTCGCTGTGAGATCGTAGCCTTTCCGTGTGACACCCTTGGCAGGATTCGACTCGTCTATAGGCGTCTCTATGGTAATTCGATTCAGCTTCATGTTGAGCACATCGTGCACCAAGTGTTGGTAGGTCCATCCGTGCGTGAGCATAGGTGTGAGCTATCTTGTGTCAGCGCTCCGACCTCAAGGATAGAGTATGGAATAATGGCGCACATCAACGTTTCGGTCCAGTAAAACAAGAACAGGCCGTGATGTAGGTGTTCCTGCCGATGAGCTGGGCCGATTTGAGAAAAGTCCATCTTTCGAGCTCGAATTGAGAATATGATCACGGAGCTTGCCTATGACGAGTTCATATCAGTAACTCATACGTATCGTGAGAAGTTTGTTCGTCCGTTTTCAGAATTGGGCCCGCCTGTGTGCGAGAGCAGTTGGCAGAGGGGTGACCTACGGTCAAGTCTGCAAGTTGGAGGTTAGTGTGTGTGTCCTCTTCCACTCAAAACAGGAACAACGAGCAGGAGTAAACAACTTGAAAGCTTTGAGGGTGTTTCTATATTCCACCAAAGGACAATTTCACTCACTTTTGCGCAATTATCTCGGCGGCTGCATCACGACTGGCCCTGATGATGGGAATGACACCCATAGTGACAATCACCGAGAAGAGCCCACTGACAATCTTGTCCACAACATGGTCCAGCTCCTCATCCTGCGTCTTTGCGCTGTTCAGAGCCCAGTACACATGGTCCTTCTCCATGCCAAGGGAGAACAGGTCCGGCTCGGCCACGATGAAGTTTAGGTACTGGTCGTAGACGTTTGCGATCAGGTCCGAGGTGCCTGCTGTGGCAGTCATAGTGGCGAAATCCTCGAGAAGTGGCCTAGGTATCGAGGAGAGGAAGTTGATGTAGGCGGGAGAGTAGAGGCCCTTCTGGAGGTCGTTCGTGACGTTCTGTAGGTTCTGCGCAGTCGGTTCGAGAAGGTAAACAACTGGTACATCGGGTATTGGTGCTCGCGAGCTGGCGATATGCCTGTCCGGTGGGAAGGTCAATACTGGACATAGTACATAGACTAGAAAGAGAGGGGCCGGGGCAGCTCACATGTGTATTGTCACCCCCAGACTCCGCAGGTCGCTGACCCGTAGAATAGAGCTGATGACACTGTTTCGCCCATGTTATCAGCAAGTAGGTTTTCGTGGGCTGCACAGGGAGTGCGCGCATACTCTCTTCCCAGGTCGTCAAAAACAAGAACCTTCCAGACTATTTGCGAGTTTGGCAGCCCGTTGACTTGGGCGTCGTCATTTTCGGCGCTATCGACATCTTCATTCAGGCTGAGGATTTTCTTGAGGGAGGCAACCTGTCTGTCGCGCAGTGACAAGCCATGGGCCGCCATGATTGCGCCAGGGACGAGACGCTGCTGGCAGGGCCAAATATAGTGATGGTGGTGATACTGTCGTTGCTGGGTCGGAGCTCAACATGGACAGGCAGTTCCGAGAACACGGAGCCAATTTCCTTCGGGATGAATGCACGTTGGCATGCAAATACGGAGAGGCCCGACACGGCGCTTTGGTATGGGAGAGTGGTATGCAACAAAGTGTCCTCCTCTGGGCCGTCCAAAGTTGAGGACGCTTACGTCGTCACAAGTTGGTAGAAAGTTGGTGAGCTTCAGTGCAACTCGTGCCGGTCTGGCTGACATAATGCTACAGTATGCAGCACCTGCCTTGGCAGCATGACTGGGGTACGCTGGACACTCTAACTCTGGACCCATACGGCTAGCACCCAGCGCCTTCTTGTTCTGGCCAGTGCTTTTGAGCTTGCTTGGGCCACAGGCGCTATGCTGGGGCCAGGCGGCTTGAAGCGAATGACCTTCTGCTGGTTCCCTTTCCCCTTTAGCCTCGCACCTGCGCACTTTCCAACCCTCTCTACCTTCTTTTCGTCCACAAGCAACCACCACAACACACCGCCCACTGCAATCATCAGCGTAGACACAGTCATTGCAGCTTGTCACTCCTCCCAAGTGCTGCCTCTTTCTTGATAGAATTGAATTCTGGCGGCCGGAACTCGGGGTGCCTAGCCTCACATCATTTGATTGACTCATTCCGTTCACCAGCCAACTTGATGGTTTTGCTGTGTTTTTTCTCCCAGCAGCACAGATAGACAGAAAAAAGACAGCCCTCGTCACCTGGACACACAGACTTGAGACGCCATGTTCTGACAAGGTTTACATTCCATCTGTGTGTGTCTGGTGGGAGGATTGAGTTTCATGCTCAGCAATTGACCAGCGAAGAACAGCTTCCTGACTGAGCGTGTGATCCAAGGCAGGCCAGGCCAGGAGAGGCAGGGCAAGGCAGGGCAAGGCAAGGCAAGGCAGGCTCTGACACAGCGAACTGGAACTGGAACTGGAACGGAACGACCGACGCTTCGGAGGTCGGCACCGTTTTTGACAGACTGCCAGGGTATGCATCACACCCAAATTTCCCCATTTCTCTCTACCCATCACATAAGCACAGCACAGCACAGCACAGCACAGCACTTCACTGCACTTCACTGCACTGCACTCTTCACTTGACACTGTACGTCACCCTAAGTACATCCACTCGACCTTGAATGTGCACCAAAGCACCAAGCATCATGTGCCCAGACATGAAACCAGCTTGATACTGTACAGCATAACAGCATAATTGCACAGGCCAAGACCTGGCCAAGACCTGCCCGTCAAGGCTCAGGTTCAGGTCCCGGCTCAGTGCAGTGCATTGACTGGGCACATTGAACCTTGTGACAGCACCCACCACCAAAAATAAGGCGCCATCCTCACCACCTACGAACCATCGACGTGCACTTCCGGATAGGACCAGGCCATGGCCATTCAGCTGCAACTAAGCCCTCACTACGTGGAACTGGGTCTTTTTGATTGCATCAACCTAAAACTGCACTTTCTGCCCAGGACTTGGTTCGAGGTATCCTGCCCCAAACAAACCAGCTTCACACATGTTGCTGAGTGCTGGCCTTGCCGTCATCAACCTGAACCTGTGGCCTGTGGCCGTTGGCCGTGACTGCTTATGCGGATCGGGCTCAGGTGGCTCTGAGAGGAGCTGCAGATGCACACGCCCGCAGAACTGCATGCCACAATCTCCTAAGAGCAGTGGCAGCAAGCCACAGCAGCACGGCCTTGTTGGGGCAGTTAGTGTTTCTGAATGCTCTGCTTGAGACTATGCTGTTGCTCATGAATGATGGGCATGTCCACTGCTCTGCAGGCCACCTAGCAATGCGGCATCCATCCACACCAAGCCAAGCCCTGGGAGTGCGAGCTGCAAGTCCGCCCCGCTCCCCACATCCTGATCACGATCATGATCATGATCACGATCACGATCACCCCTCACACCCCACTCACTGCAAACAAGCTCAGCAACCACGTTGAAAGATCTGGAACAGATCTGGTTGTCTTCAGGAAGGGCTACTGCCTGAGCAGCACTGCAGTCTTCGCATTCGAATTACAATGCCTTCGCTGTCCCAAGCATGTCACAGCTTCTCATGGCCGGCCGGTGCGGGAGTGGCCTTCCAAAGTCGCCACGTTTCTGCCTGTCTGTCTGTTGCACTTGGGATAATTTCTTGTCCAGGCTCCGCATCATAGCCATACTGATCCATCATCCCCTTTCCCGCTTCCTTTGACTCTGTCCACTGATTGACTTTTCTTACACAAAAACTCTTTTCTTTGAGATTGTCTTGGGCCCCCGCTAATTTCTCCATTTGGCTCTTAGGCTTTTCCCTTTGTGGACTAGCGGTCCCTGGACCCCTGACACAGACTGTCCAGTCCTTCCGAACTCGGTTTGGGTCATAGCCCCGGTATAACAATAGAGACAACTAGTCAACACAAACTTCACCATGGCAAGTGGTGATGGGCACCAGCAGTGGGCTTTCTCCCAGTTCCAGCAGCATGGCCAGGAGCCAGCCCAGGCCAGCAACTTTGTGGATCAGGGCTTCACTGATGGCACCCATGATGCCTTCCCCATTACCCAGCAATGGCAAGCACATGACAATCAGTTCTCCATTAGCCCCGAGTTCTCTGCATACCAACCCCAGGACTCAGGATACTCCATTCGACAACAACCAGCCCAGCACTTTGCTAGCGTGAACACCCACGCGCACACCCACCGGCACCCTCAGGCATACTCATCTCCACTTACCCTGGAAGGGGGATCGAACCTGCCATCATGGAATTATGACTTTGGCTTTGGGGCAGAGCATCTCAGAGAAGGTTTGGGACAGGACAACCCACCTTATGATGCCAGTGCCTTGCAGCAAGGACACAATGCCAACGGTCTGCCTGGTGCATCATCTCTTCCCCCGACTCATGACTTGACCAACGACACACCAGGCCAGCAGCAATTCAGAGTGGAGCATTCCTCCAACCACGTATATACTCCTGGCCAGGCCCCAGTATATGGCAGAGACACCCAGCAGTCTCCAGCACAGGGAGGTTCTCAGCCCGTACAGCAACAGAGGCAGGTCATGGACTATTGTCACCAGCCAGTACAGCAACAGCAACAAGTCCCGGTGCCGACTCAGCATCAGCAAGAGATGAATCCCCAACACCAGCAAACAATAAATCCTTATCAGCAACAGACGATGAACACTCATCATCAGCAACCAGTCAATTCTCTGCACCAGCAGCCAATGCCTTCACAGCATCTGCAGCTTGGAATATCACACTGCCAACCAGTTATGCCCCAGAAACAGCAGTCTGGAGCAGCCTCACAGCACCCAACACCACTCTCTCAGCAACACCAGTCTGCCATTCCACCTCAGCACCAACCTATCAACCTGATCCAAACCAGTACTCAACAGCCACAGCAGCTTCAAACAATGCATCACCCTCAGCAGGTCCCTAGAATAGGTACTCCTCAGTCTCACTCAGGTACCCCCACTGCACAACCCCGTCAGTCACCATTCAGTGGGCGGAATGTGCCACCACTTTCCATGCAACAGCAGGTACCAATTACAAACCAGCAAGGCCAAATGAGTCCAGCTGTTGCATACTCAGGCCCACCGCAGTCAGATCTCAACAAGCAGAATTCCGTGCCCAGACCATCAGCCTCGGTCTCTAATACACAGACCACCCAACGTCAGTTTGTGCCTCAGCAGATGGTCCCTACTCAACAGCTGTCCCAAGCACAGGCACTCCCCATCAGCATTTCAGGAATGCAGCAAGTGACGCCGAATCCTCATGTCCAGCAATTGCAGCCAAATACTCAGGGCAACACACAGGCAAACACACAGCAAAATTTCATGCACCAATTCAGCATGAGGAGAGAAGACTCAGTAGCTACACCACAAGAGCCTGGGGTAGGCGTTCTCACAGCTCCACGGTTGTTTGCCCGGAATGATCAATATGTCCCTCAGTTTGCCAGCCGTTATGTTCACTTTGCTTACGTCCCGTCTATACAAATCGAAGATGATGTGGAGGCAACTGAAACAATTGACGAGCTTTCTGACCCCACCCAGACCTCTGGGCAACTCATAGGCGGGCTCTTCCCCAGTCGGAATGCTCAACCCTGTGTCATTGCATCCGATCTCCTGAACCAGTGGACTGAGGCGGTTGACAAGGACAATGTCGACTGGAAAATCTTGCTCGAAAAGCGTCTGCAACAGCACCTTGGTGAGTAAAATTCTCATTCTATGTGACCAGCTGCCAAACTAACACTAGATGCCTCAGGTGCTCCAATCCCCAAATCTTATGATGAGAAGCTCAAAGAGGCAGCTACCCTCAAGAACAAAGCCTCTGGCAAGCATGGTCCTGTGAGTAGACCCATAAGCTTCTTGGATAACAGCCCTCCCCCTCCCTCATGATGAAAAATACTGAATTTTGGATATCGAAATCGATTTGCTAACATGTCAACAGGAGCGAAGCAAGACCCGCCCCACGGGAGAGGCTGACGCAGCCGAATGGGATGCTCTTGGTATAGTATTTCTGGGCAATCCTCAGCCTACCAATCAGGAAATAGGCGAAGGTGTGGCAGCATTTGGCAAGCTCATCCGGGGACATGCAGTCGATTTGCAGAAGGCGAAAGCACGACTGAAGGCTGCAAAGGAGGCTGGCAGTGCACCTCTGAAGGCTGCCGTTGATCACAAACTGGACTGCATCTACAGAGCCGTGGCCGCAGCCAACACCTGGGGTGATGTTCAAATCCTGGCCAACTTGGGAGGCAACCAGAAACTCATCAGTGACTTTGTGTCTTGTCTGATCCATGCCAACAACTCTGCTGATCATAACGGCAAGGTCCCTAGGGCGGTGCTCCAGCTCTTGTCAATAGTCACAACCATTGATGAGGCCTTCCTTATGGACAGTCTTCAATTTGCCAAGATCAGCAAGAAGTTTGACTCCAAGGGTGATAGCGAGATCAAGGCATTTGTCCTCAAGATTAAGGAGAATGCAGCAGCCAGGAAAGCAGAGGCTGCCAAGGAGGAGTCGAAAACGGAGCGGACGTCGACGCCGGAGTTTGGATCGTCGGGCTACAAAGGCACTGCTGGGCTTCGCGATGCTGCGAAGCGGGCGACCGCGGCCTCGGCGACGTCTCGAGCGTCTTCGACAGCCTCTGCAACGTCGTCTACGATCAAGCGTCCCCGCGAGGAGGAGGGCGACACCAAGCCTGTGAAGAGAGTCGCACCTGAACTGGCTGCGTCTCTACCTGGTCAAAAGGCGGTGCCCAGCAAGGTGCCCGGTTCCGGCACTGCTCCAGTCAAGCTAATCGGGAGCGGCATTTTGGGCTCGAAGAAGCCTGTTACAAAGCCCCCGAATAGATTAGTTGCCAAGGCGGATGGTGTCAAGGCTGAGGCTAAGAGGGATCTTCTCAAGGTGCCCGCTGCCTCCAGAATTAAGAAGGCAGATTTGCCCAAAAGTGAAAACCCGTCTGCCTCGAAGCTGGGGGGCATTGGTGCCTTACTGGACTCGATATCGAGCGTGAAGTCAAAGCCAACACGCTCGACGCCTGAACAGGAGGCGAAGCCTGAGAAAGACGAGACACCCGAGGAGAAGAAGCGCCGCCTGCGCAAGGAGGAGCGACGTGAGCTCAGAGTCAAGTGGAAGGAGGGTGATGAGCTGACGGAGGTCCGCTTGTTCCACAAGGATGCAGAGGAGGACGAAGGAAGAGCGAGTAACATGATTCGAGATGCTCACGACGACCGTTCGGAAGGTATGATGCTGAAGCAAGGCCTGATGAGTGGGACACAAGACGACGACGAAGACGAGGAAGAAATACCGTACCGGCCGTGGTTCCCACCCACTGTCGTCGACTTTGCTGCCATTGCGCCGCAGGCACGCGCCAGATCGTTCGTCACGCGGGCGGGCGAAGTGGAGTTCGAAACCAAACAGCAAAAGTGGATTGCGGAACGCGAGAGAAAAGAACTCATGGTCGTCTACACCGACGCATCCGACATCCCATCCACGCCCAAATCTCCCTTTTCTCAACCATCAGAAGATTTCGAAATGCCGAACGCCACCGTCTACGATCTCGCGCAGGATGACCCCAAGCTTGCTGAACTTCACCTCCGATGGGGCGAGACAAGCTCACGCGGCTTGTCTTGGGCGCGTCTCAACGCGTTGCGCCGCGCTCAGAAAGGCCAGTCTGCCACGCTTTCGGATGTGGCCAGCATGAACGCGTCAGCTGCCTCTGCTGCTTCGGCCATGGACGTTGGCGCTCCCTCATCTACCAAGCCTTTGTCGCGCGACGACCAAACCCTTGCTCTCCTTTCATCTGACCACGCGAAGAGATACAGAGATCCCGATTCCAAAGACCTGGCCAACCCCAGGACCAAGCGTCGGCGTGACTACGACAACCCCGAGGTGCAACACGCGGCTGACCTGCTTGAGCCAATCGCCGAAAAGCTGAAGAGCAAGCCTTTCCCTCCCACCGAGCCGCCTGAGTGGATGAGCAACGACAAGGTCAAGGTTGCCGAGTGGTGGCATGGATATAATAAGGACAAACAGCGCGCTGAGCAGAAGGCACAGCAACAACAGATGATGCAGGCTGCCCATACCCAACAGGGCACTCAGCCTCAGGTCTCGCCTCATGTCGCGCCTCAGGTCGCGCCCCAGGTCGCGCCTCAGACCGCTCATAGCGCGGCGGACCCTCATGCAGCTGCCTGGGCCGCGTACTACGCACAGCTTCAGCAACAGCAACAGCAACAGCAACATGGTCAGGGTGCTGCGCAGGATCCGAATGTTGCGGCTTGGGCTGCCTATTATTCGCAGCAGCAGCAGCAGCAAGCCGCCGCTCCTGTACAGCCTGCTGGCGACTCCACCGCCCAGCTCAATGCCGTTCTGGCTGCTCTCAGAGCCGCACCTGCTCAGCCCCAGCAACAGGCTGCTGTCCAGAGCTCGACGGATCCTCAGCTTCAAGCTCTGCTTGCCAGTCTAGGTGCTACTCCAGCCGCACAGCAGCCCGCTCAGGTTCACCAACCCCAGACCGGCCAGTCGCAAGCACCCGACCCCAGCGATCCCAAGTACCTGGCCTACATCATGTCGCTCGCCACGGGCCAACCCTCGGACCAAGGTGGTTTGGCCTACAACCCCGGCAACGGTCACCACCGCGACGATCACGGAGACCCCGATGTGGATGGCCTGCACCCCTCGCGCCGCGAAGAAGCTGCCAAGAGTAAGCTTCGGGGTGGTGGCAGAGGAGGTCAGCACCGCCGTGGTGGTGGTGGCAGTGACGGCGGCAACGGCGGCAACGGCGGCAACGGCGGCAGTGAGACGCCTGCTCACCTGCGCGGCATCCATCGCGAGAAGATTGGCACCAAGCCCTGTACATTCTGGGCCAAGGGAACCTGCCAGAAGGGCGACCAGTGCACTTTTCGGCACGATTAGAAGTCGGACGATATATTAGCGAAGACTCCCTGTATGTATTGGGCCAAGGGCTATTGTTCCAAGGGTGATGAGTGCCATTATTTGCACGAGGCGAAGTTGGCGGACAAATGCCATGCAAAGAAGCCCTGCGTGTACTGGTCCAAGGGCATGTGTCACCTGGGCGACCGGTGCACGTACCTGCATGATGCCGAGTCGGTGGGGAGGATCGGAACGAAGACTTGCATGTACTGGGCCAACGGGTATTGCAAACAGGGCGAGTTTTGCACGTTTCGACACGGCTACTGACCGCTTGCGGATCACTTGCGGGACCTAGGAGGACTTTGGGGAGTGGAAGTTGAGTCTTGGCTTGGTTGATATGGCCAATCGAGCATGTGTGTGAGGAGGCGTAGGCATTTATTTCTCTTGGCTCTGGACGCTGGGAGCCACACATCTGTGGCGGTAGACTGCATGGCATGGTTAGGCATTGGTATCTGGCTTGAATGGAGACATGTTGTTGGGAAGGGGCAAAATTTGCACTGGAGAGAAGGAAAAAAGATCACTTTGATCGTCTGGTTGTAGCGGGAAGGATGAGCAGGATGAGCATGGAATGAAGCATGGTGTTTTTGTTTCGCTTTGCTGCGTACATATTGCCAAGACCCGGAGGTGGATGTGGGCAGATTGTCTGCTGAAGATCCTGTCGTACTTAATTTACATGAACTGAAGAAAAGTCAGGACGAAGATGGCGGGAGTGCGTTGTATGATGTGCCGTGACGGAGTGTTCTGATGATTGCTTTGTGAGCCTGCGTCGGAAAGGACGGTTTGATGTTGGCTCCCACCGTGCCATGACCAGTACGATCGGTCGACTCGTTTGCCCATCCTCCACACACATGCCCGCCCTCCACTGTGGACACAACCTCACACCTCACACCTCACGCCCCCGCCTCCGCCCCCGTCGCCAGGCCCCGTCGCCAAGCCCAGCCGCGCCTCGATGATGCGCACCACCTCGGTCCACTCCTTCATGGCGCCGTCGCCGACGTCGCCGCACGCGAGCGCCTTCTCCTGCGGCCACAGCACCTCGAACCAGCCGCGCGCCGCGGCCCCGTCGGCGGCAGCCTCGCGCACGCCCCAGTCGTCGCTGAGGACGCGCATCTGCTGGGCTGTGATGGGGTGGAGCCACATGGCCGTCTGGGTGGGAGGACGGCGGCAGGGCGGCAGCAGCAGCGGCAGCAGCCTTGGCATCAGCAGGGGAAGAGAGGAAGAGAGAGCGAGGGGCAGGGGGAAGAAAGAAGGAAAGAAAGAAGGAAAGAAAGAAAGCTCACATTCATGGCCGGCGCGACCAGGATCCGCTTGCGCCGCCCGTCGACGCGCCCGTCGGCGTCCCACGCGCGCACGACGCTCGTCAGCAGGTTGTCGCACGCGCCGGCGACGATCTTGGCGAGCGTGTTGGCGCCCAGCGGCGCGATGGCCAGCACGTCGGCCCAGCGGCGCAGCGCGATGTGCAGCACGCCGCCGCCGCCGGCGCCAGCGGCGCGCGTCCAGCCGCCGGCGCCGTCCCACTCGTCCTCGTCGCGGTAGAGGCCGTCGACGCCCGGGAGGGCGAGCAGCGCCGCGAGCGCGGGCTGCTCGGCCGACTGGCCGGCGAGGAAGCGCGTGGCGGCGCGCGTGAGCACGAGGCGGATCGAGAGGGCCGCGGGCGGGTGGGCGGCGAGCAGGGCGCGGATGATGAGGGGCAGCTTGATGGTGGCGACGGAGCCGGAGGCGGCGAGGAGGAGGTGGGCTTTGCCGTCGGTGAGGGAGGCGTGGAGGGCGGAGAGGGCGGAAGGGGGTGTGTCGGTGGTGGTGGTGGTTGACATGGTGAGGAGGATGGGCAGCGGTAGAGCCGCTGTTAGAGTTGGCAAGAATCACCTGACTGCTCGCATGTAATTTCTGAAAACTTGGAACATCTTAGAGTGTTGTATTTCGGTGGAAGAATCTTGTTGGACTGCTGATAAAAGGTAGAGGTAGAGGAATGGACTGCGTGAATAAAGGTAGGATTAGCTACTGATACCGATCTTCAATTCGGATCTCGTGAGAATTATGCCGTTGATCACCACCATCCAAATTATTATGGTAATTATCCGTAGTATCAGTGGGTTGTTGGKAGTGACGGGGGGGGGGGGTACTTTTATCTTGGCAACAGTGCACGGACCAAGCCCTCCATTTTTGTTGTTTTTGGCGTGGAACCTACCTGTTGTATCTCTAATAGTAGCCTACTTTTCGACGAAAATTTCGATAATTGTGGATATTGCTAGATATCACTATAGTTAGCAAGCGTGGGGGACCACGTTTGCGGAGTGTATGGTAGCGTGTTACATTCTAGGGAGCACGTTAGTAGAGTATATAGTAGAGTGCTATGCCCTAGGTGAAAGCTTATAAACTCTTATCCAAGGCGTGTATTCTCCAAGTGCCTTTTCTCCTTTTTGTATCTTTTGATCTATTACAATACTTTGAATATTATATTGTTTTTTTTTATACGTTAACGTGAAAATTTAACGGATATTAATTAGCAATTGATTCAATTAATTATAAATAGTTCTAAAAAAAGACGAACCTTAGTTAAATAGTTATAATGGTCCCAACTGTTTAGTATTTTAACATTCCAATTTATAAAAAACACGCGAAAACGTAAAAAGATTGTAACTGTTGGAATAATAGTATTTGCAGTGCAGTAGGTCAACTTTACTTACAGTAAAGTTGACTATACTAACTGCAAGTTAAGTGTATTGTTTTGTGTGAGCTTACTGTATTGGCTGTAAGTCAAGTACAGTATGTGCCCACTTCACACTAGGGCACGGGCCAAGTAATTGACCATATAAATTACTACGCAGACCGGCTAGCGATCTGCCAAACCTAGAACGATTCATCTACTACTTGATTATATAATACTATTGTTACTTCGACTAATCGAATCAATAATATTGTAACGTTTAAAGCTCTACCAATACTGATTAGTACTTATTAGGTTAAGTACTGATAAGCTAAATGGAAGAAGAAATTACTTTCCGGTTACGCTCTACGTTAACAAACAGCGGTTAGGGTAGAGGAAAGATTTTTGCGAAGGGCCTGTATTAGTACTGCGCCAGTCTACAACGGCAGGAAAATAGAAAAGACTTTTAGGTTGCACCAGTCCACAACAGCAATCTAGAAGTAAGCGACGGTATTGCTACTTGAAAACACCAAGAAATCTTTATATATCTTTTTTGAAAACGTTGAGATTGACTATTAAAAGTCTTAAAGTTCGGCAAGTTGGCAAACGGCTAAGTTAATACTATTGCGAGTACTACTACTGTAAAAAAACCCAAATCCTAAGGTCAAATAACAAACGATCTTTAACCTTATCCCTTACACCAAACCTTTGCTTAAAACATCAAGTTTTTCTTATACTTTACTTTTTTCACTTCTCCTATGCCAATTTAATCGCCAAGTTCATTACCCTAAGCGAAAATACTAAGATCCGTCAAGCTGCACCAAGAGACTATGTCGCGCGACCTAACGCCAAGTCGCCAAGTTCCCACGCAACTTTGCGTTAAAACACCAAGTCCTACACCAGTTAGAACGTCAACATGGCTACTGTTAGCGCCCACTTTAAAGTTATTACCAACCCCATTAAAAAGGAAGTAATTAAAGCCTTCGGACCCTTCTTTTGAAAATATTACAATAAACAACTCTGGGGGTACGATGTTAATAAATATCTAATAGAGAAACACTTGGTTAACTTCATCGGTAGTTACATCGTCGACTATAATAGAGGCGAAGACCTTGATCGCAGTAACCGTAATTTCCGCAAATATTGTAAGTTTTTTAAAGACTGGATTATTAATATATAAAGAAAGGTTTAAAAGGGTATTAAGTTAAAGTTAAAGTAATAATTTAAAAAACGAGGGATTTACATGCCAGAAAAAAGCTTTGCTAAGCTAACAAAAGCTCTTTTTTACCTGGCCTAACTTGAAGAATACCTTTAAGATCCATATTCTAAAAGGAAGAGTGTTAAGGAACCTTATCACCCCTATACGCGTTTTAAAGGACCTCCCTTTTACCTCTAATTAAGTTAAGCTTTTTTTTACGTATTAACGATAAGAAACCTATTAACCTACTCGATAGCCCAGCACTTTTACGTAATAGCATGAAGTATGCTTTTAGCAGGGGCAGAGTACGTAAAGTAACAGTTGTTAACGCAGCTAAGGGAATTGACGTTAGCATTCTTTACCAGTTAATTAAGCAAAATCATTAAGCCCCTTAAAACTCCTAGCCTTTTAATTAACATCATTAAGCTCTCCAAAAACCTTTCCACAATAGGTTTGCTTATACATATAAGCTTATTACAGGTTCTACGCCTTTTCGTAATACGATTAAACTTTATATTTAGCCGTTTATGAATTTATGTTAAATAACCGTAAATCGACGGTTACGGGATTTATTACAAACATTTTAATTAATAAATACGAAATATTAACTATTTTCAGGATTAACAAAAATACGAAGTTGTTAATTAATCTGGCAAAGCGAGTTATTACGTTTTTAGTTTATTTACGAGAAAAAATGAAAGTAACTTAAATGGCGATAACTTATATTTAATAACAAATAAAAACAGTGGCGAATTATAAACGATGACTGGTAAAACATTATGAAGTAAGGGATTAAGTTTAACTAAACCTTTATAATAATAAAATTAATCGTACAAGTAAAAAGTTCGATTAGTTGAATAATTAATACCGGGTAGTTGGTATTTCGAAACCGTTTAATATCGTATTAGATATCATTAATCAATATCCGGTATTTTATATGAATTTAATTTAATAGGCGATTTTGGACCCCCTTTTTTCGTTAGTTCTATTCAACACTCATTCAGGACTATTTTTGGTAATTAACAATATAAGGAATGGTGAATACGAGGAATTTAAAGTATAAAATATCCTCGCAACAAAAATAGGAAAAGGCGAGGTTTATTACATATTAGTTAAATAAAAGGGTTATAATAAGTCGGAATAAATTGTTAAAAAAAACCATTAGTATATTATAACCTTAGAAAAATTTAAATCAAAATGGGTAAATATTCGAGTTTATAATAACCTGGTATTTTGACGACGACGTCAAATTTATACTGAAAGATAAATACGGGGCGAACTGCTTACAACCCCGAAATAATACTTTATTTATAAATTAAAAAGAAAATTTATTATTAAACGAGATTATAATATTATAAATTAAGCCGGGTAAATATTACCCGATTATTTTGAATACGTATTTAACCGTAAAGTGGGTTTCATTATATCCTAACAAAAATTCACTTACTTGTTTTTTTTAGGCTTAGTAAATACTAACGTTACTAATGTTAGTGGACTTATTACGACTAGTTCTGAACGTTAGGCGATATTGGAAAAGGGGAATAGTAAGAGGTATAACGGGAATTGGTAGGCATTGAGGAAAGGGGTTGGTAAAAGGCGGGGCAGATATGAAACAACGTTAAAAAGGGCGGATAAAGCGAGGAGCGGCGGGCGTTAAAAAATACCGATAACGGATAATACGAGAAAAGACGGACGTTGGGAGAGGGTAACGATAAAATATTACGTTAAGAGAGATGGGCGTTAAAAGAAACCGACGATAACGGTTACCGAAAAATAAAGCGGGGGGCGAGGCGGGGAGAATGACTTTTTAAACGGGTTATTAAAAATTGTAATACGTTAGTTTAAGCCCGGGTAACGCGATCGACCCGAGCACAATCTTACGCCCGTTTATGGTCAGCCTAATTAACTCGTTTTTATTTAAAGTTAGTAAATAAGATACGAGTAAAATCGGAAATCGTATAATTAAACCTTAAATATCGTTCGTAACATTTTATAAACCATAACTTATATGATTTATAAAGAATATAATCTAATCAGCTATATTATTTTGACCTCTTAAGTTAAAATTACGAAAAGGTATACGATGGTAATTAAAGGGGGCTGGGATAAAAACGTTACACGTTAAAGCCTGGTCGGTCGAAGGTATCCTGTTTTTATAAATAAGCGATATAGTAAAAGGCGACGAAATAATCCGAGGTAAAGACGAAACCGAAAGGAAAAAACAATGTAAACGTATAACTAAAGGGGTAACGACTTGTACGACCGGTATAATAAAAACTCCTTACGCCCGAACGACATTACGAAATCAGGTAAACTAATTAACCAGCTTAAAAAAGGCGAGGGTGAAAACGGGTCGATAATCCGTGATATCTCTTTAATATTTACGCGTAAGGCATAAAATATAGCCCTTATCCTTTACCATAGTAACCAATTAACTTTAAAGGGTACGTAAACTGCGTAAAGTTGTAAATAAACTAATTTTTTAAATATACTACAAAAAGAAGTTAATTAACGATTAAACCTTTCATAAGGTTTATTTGTAAATTTACTTTACTATAAAACTTTACATATACGCAATACCCCTACACCTGATAAACTTGAAAATAAGATAAAAAACGTTAAAATTGAAAAGGCGCTTAATATATAATATCAAAGCGTTTTTAACCTATAACGAAAAAAACTTATTTTTATCTTTACTATCTTTAAGGACGAAAAAATCTTTTATAACGCGAGAAGCTTATAATAGGTAGTTAATGATGGGGTATTAATATATAATAAGGTAGTATACCTCATGGGGATACTTGTTATCCCCTTTAAAAACGCCGGCGGTAACGTAACTGAAGTTGAAACCATTATATACGTCGGCTATAATAATAAGTTAAGAAAAGGCTAGAATATATTAACGCGAATGATTAATTGGCATATATAAAAGAAAGTTAAAAGGGTTATAACGGGGATGATTTACCCAAGAGAGGCGGTAATATAAAAATAAAAAAAAGGAAACTTTGGAAATTACGTAAAGGCGTTTATATTTATAGGGATTAGTAAACTATATTTAGTAAAGTTTACGTATTATGCGGGGCGTGTTATACGGTATTAAAAGTAAAAGCTTTACTTTATAGAACGTGTTATACAATATCGGCAACAAAAAGGTTATATTATACAACGCGTTAACGAGTACGTTATACGAAGCCAGCGGTAATAAAGTTACATTATATAACGTGTTAACGGGTATGTTATACAGCGCCGATAGCATAAAAAATATTTTATACGGCGCGTTAACGGGTGCGTTATACGGCGCCGACGACATAAAGTAAGCCGGTTGAAACGTTATACGATATGTTAAACGTAGTATTATCAGATTACGCTCGAGTCACGTATTAGACAAACACGGCCCGCGTCTAGTATTCATCTAAAAGGGCGCTATAATCTTTGTAGCATTTGGGGAAAAGAGGGCATATTATAAACTTAAGCCGTTGGCTATTAAACTTATAGATTACGTGACTGTATACGTAACGGGATGGGCAACGTTTGGCTTGGGCCTGGCCCGGGTGTGGATAGGGAATGGTCTGGGTATAAGCTGGATATGGTCCGTACACGGTGTGTGTAAGGGCACGTAACGGGCTGGGCATTAGCCCTGTCCAAGGGCCTTGCACTTTGGGCTACGGTAGCTTCTTCTAGTTTTCCCCCACACCTCAATAGTAAATATCATTTAGCACCTACTTGGCTTACTATCGTAGGTCGGAACATAATAATAACTGATACTTATGGCAAAAACATTTAATAGATTTAAATTCGTTAATTTTTACATTCGTATAACTTACATCGTAAAGTAGTCATAAAAGGCGTTTTATAACCAGGTATTCGAATAGGCGGTATGGTATTCGTAATTTCGGTTACGTTAAGTAAACGAACTTAATTATAAGTATTTTGGGGAAACCCCACAAATGACCGAATTTAAGTCGGAGCGATATAGATACTTTATCCGAGGCGCTAATGAACTGGTAAATAGTATTTCGGTCCTTAATTTCGAGTTTGTTTATATGAGTCAATAAATATAAGAATAATGTTTTAGAGTCCATTATGTAAAACTATACCGGTCCAAATTGCGTATTTACAATGACCGTTTTTAATAACTACGTTTTACCTTTACTAAACAGAACTTTTCGGTGTTTTCTTATTCTGTTTAACTGAAATTTCGGAAAATTTATTACGAACGCATCGAATTGTCGTTTTTCGGCCGTTAAGATTTAGGTTATATCGGTATCAGACATAATACCCTAAAAACGATTGCCGTGTTTATTTAACAACGTAAATTATAACGTTATATAGACGTTAAACATTCTTTTTACGCAGTCCAGGCCTATACTATGTAGGAAGGAGGCGTCTTATAGGCCTGTAAAAATACGTTAGGCTGTTTCATCGTTTTAGGCTTTTAATTAAATATTATCACCTTTAAAAACTTTTTTTCCGAAGGTATATTCGTAAGGGTAAGTGTTAAGATTATCATTTGTTTCTTTGTACTTAGTGATGTATATTGTAAAATTAGGTTTTATCCGGTTTTTAATTGTATAATCGGCATAAAACTCTCATTTAATCCAAATCTATTTGTAATCTAGGTAATTAATTAATTAGTAGCCAATTTTATCGTATATGATATGACGCTTTTGTAAAGCCGAAGGGCTTCGTATACTTTTCTGTAGATATTATTATAATCGTGGTACGTTTTGTCCCTAGCCGTAAAATCGTCCTCAATTATAACTAACTACTTTACCCTTTATTCCTAGGGCTCTCTTTCTGATATCTTTCTTTTTGGTAATTGTATTCACGGCATTTACTTTGCTTTGGATACACTTTGACTCTTTGATCTACAACATGGTAAATTGTTGCAGCGAGGTTTGCTTTGATAATTTAGTTCTCACCTTTAGTTTTATTGGTTACAAATATCAATCCAAAACTCTCCTATCAGTGTATGAAGGTCTTAAGAAATCTTATAAAATTTACATAAAAAGTCTCTAAGTTTTTTTCCGGTTTAAATAGTATAAAGTCGAGATCTAGGTCTTTACGGTATAATTATATTACTATTTAGATAAATAATTCTTTACCATTATATTCCAATTTAGAAGTTACCTAACACTTTCTAAACTTATCCAATAAAGCGGTAAGGATCTTATATAGGTTTTTATCGGTATTTTCGCGTTTGCTTTTCACTGATTTTCAGGTTATACTAATTTCATCTATATCGTAAAATTTGTAATTGATTTCTGTATCGAAGTGTGATTTCAGGTGGCCATAGTATTCTACAAATGTATCCACTTACGTAAAGTTGTACATATATTACTCTTTAACTTACCCAATTAATATACCGGGAAAAATAACGTAAAATTAGGATAATTTAATATTTAGTCTTTTATGTATGTTCAATATAACACGTATTTCGTTATGGTGTAACTTATAATGGTGAGCCAGGTAAGTACCAAATGGAGTTTACTATTAAGGTATAACGGAAGACTAGAAAAGGCTACTGTAGCCTATCGTGTAGGACCCATGGGTATAGCCAGTACGTAGTTCGTTACGTGCACTTACACGTGCCGTATACAAACCACACCCAGTCTACACCAAGACTGGACCCAGACTGGGCATGGCACATCTTGTTACGTACACAGTTACGTAACTTATAGACTCAATAACCAAATAGCCTGAATCTATAATATACTCTCCTCTTCCCTGGATGTTATAAGGGTCGCGGCGTTCCGCTGGTTAAACGCGGGATGTGGGCCTCGATCACCTAGTACGTGAGCCAAGCGCGAGCCAGCAAGATAGTAACTAACGCACCGTATAACGTATCGACCAGTTTAACCCAAGTTCGCTGGCGCTGTATAACGCCCCCTTTAACGTACCGAATAACACATTAACTGGTTTAACTCCAGGCCGCCGGCGCCGTATAACGCGCTCTTTAATGCATCAGCCGGTTTAACCCCAGGTTACCGGCGCCATACGACGCGCCTCGTGATGTGCCGTATGATACATCCTTCCTGCCGCCGGTACCATATGACGCGCCCTTTGACGCGCCGCATAATGCATCGCTTCTGCCGCTGGTTGCCTTGTGTAGCCTCCACATGCCATGGGCGATCTACTTGTCCTTGGTGACAGCAAAGATAAAAGCGAGCTCCCCCCTTTATAGGTGAAGGATGCATATATGTCGTATATTAATCGTCTCCTTAATTCCGGTATTACTTTTATTTATATTCGAGTTTATCGGGCGTATGGCTATCGTACATGTTAAAAGGTCCACAATAAGGTAAACTTATAAATTAACCTTATCGAAAATCCGACCATAATTTGACTCCTCTTTGTAATATATTTAGGAGATGAGTTTACTTACAGCTTCGTCCGATTCACTCGCCCTCTTACCCCAATTGGTTATTATTACTAAAAATAAGGGTTACATTTTATCTTTCATTTGTAAACAACAAAAAGATGTTCTGAGCCATCGACTTGTCTTTATCCCCACCTTTTTTAAGTTAATTAACCAATTCGCTTAGTTTTGAAATATTACTCGGGTATAAAAAGTCTTTATCGTACCTACTATATAAGCCGTTACCCCTTTTATTATACGTTACTGTCTTTCCTTTCTCACAGTTCCGTCTTCCCCTAAAACTTTTCTGTTACCTTTTATGGTATCACCTATTTACCGTAATAAAACCCCTTTGACTAACCGTACGTTAACGTATAACGTTTTTACGCCAGCCCCTTTTAACGCCCGTTGTATGCCTTTTCGTAGTTTTAACCTAAATAGCCAAAAAACTATAATTACGAAAATTATATCCCTTATAACTAATATAGGCTAAGGATTATAAAATGTAACGAGCGATATCCAGAGCCTAACTATACGAGCCCCATTTTTACCCATATTTTATTTGCTAACATTAGCTAAAAGCTAATTAATCATGTTAACCGCGAATGAACGAAGGATCTTATTCAAGCAGATCGCGTCGCTCGGAACTAAATTAATGTGTTACAGTGCTTAAAAACCCGCACAAAGGGTCGTTCTCCTCCTTCCGCCCCTCGCCCCGCTCCTCGTTAACCACTATCGTCGGCCTCCTTTAACGTTCGTTCTTCCTAACGCTATTCGTTATCCTCGGCTTCGCTCCGCACTCGCCCCGCCTTTTATCAACCCCCTTCGTCGGCATTTAACAACACCCGTTACGCCCCTCACCGTTTTCCCTTACCGACGTTTTCTAATATCCGGAGTTAATTATAATAAGTCATTTAACCTTAATAACGTTATCACTCGTTAAAAAATAATAAAGATCATAATAATAAGTAGGTAAATCTTTGGTAGGTCGTAATGAAAGCCGTTTCACGATCAGATATTTATCGGAAAAAGTCGGGTAATATATATACAACCCCACCTGTCGTATCGTATTATAATGATAATAGACTTCCCCCCTTTTTTACAAACATTATGTTATTTTTCGAGTTGTAAGCGGTTAGCTCCGCGTAGGTTACTTAATATGCATTCGATGTCGACGTCGAAATACTAGGATATTATAAACCTAGATATTCTCCTATTTCGCCTCGAATTTGTCTAAGACTATAATATATTAGTAGTTTTCCAGAAATTTCAACTTCAGATCATTATAATCTTTTCATTAAACTAATATAAAGAGAACCCCACCACGCCTTATTTTTAACGCGAGAATTTTTTAAATTTTAAATTCGTCTTATATATCCTTTCTTATATCAATAACAACTAAAATTAGTTTTAGGCGAATATAAGACAAAACCTATAAGGGAAGAGGGTCTAAAACAGCCCGTTAAACTAAGTTTACGTAAAATACAGGGTATTCATTGGAAATATTTAATACGGTATTAAACGGGTTCGAAACGTCGTCGACTAGGTATTAATTATAAAGTTAAATAAACTTTTTATTTGGGTAATTAATCCTAATATTACGAAGGTTAAACTAAACTTAATTTCATACTTTGTACCGTTTCGCTGGGCTTTACCAGAGGTTTACCATCGTTTTCATTTCTTATTAAGTATATACTATCGCCGCTTAGGTTAGCTTTGCACTCTCGCGTAAATACGCTAAAAACGTAACGATTCGCTCCGCTGAATTGGTGAACGACTTCATATCTCCGTTTACCTTTAAGATAAATAATATTTTATACCTATTCACCGAACGGTTCGCACTAAACCCAGTAACCGTCAACTTTTGGTTATTGAAAATGAACTAATGAACGAATAAATATAAAGTCTATTTATATTATAAAAAGGCGACAACAATATATAAGTACTTTTTCATATATATATACGTTTAATACCGTAATCTGTTTATAAGTGGAACGTCGTAAACGAAATTTATTTAACTTTTACCAGAAAATATAAAGTCGTTGAAGATACTTTTACCTTATCCAAATCGGAATTACCAATGATAAAAGTTGGAAATCTATAAAATCTCTATTATATATCATAAAAGCGCTCTATATACGTATCGATAATTATAAATTATATAGCTTCGAATTGAATAAATTTTGAAAAGTAATTTATAATAATTAAAAAATATCGAAGGCTACTATTAATAATTAATAAGTTGATTATAAGGTCGATGGAAATATATATTTAATACCGATTTAAAATATAGGGGGTGTTGGAACAGTACTATTTACAGTGTAGTAGATCAACTTTACTTACAGTAAAGTTGGCTTCACTGCAAGTATTGGGTGTATTTCTTTGTGCGGATTTACCGCATTGGATGTAAGTCGAGTACAGTACGCTGTATTTCACCCTAGGGCACGGGCCAAGCAATTGGGCATACAAATTACAGTGCAAACCGGCTAGCGGTCTGCCAAACATACAACAATACTGTAATGATCACACTAAATACCCGTGAGTATATAGAAGGTGTCAGAGGGTTTATGTTATCAAGAAGGTAGCAGAGGTGCTGAGTGAACAATATCGCAACCGTACAAGTAATGATCAAAAGCCGTGAGGCTATTCAGAATATACTGAGACTGAATACTTAAATTGACAACTGAAGAGCTATGAAGGAAATACTATCTATGTGGTGTTGACCGTATCCTTATATCCTTAATCCTTCATACGCCTTCAGTGCTGGATTATGTTGGATCGAAATATGATCTCAATGATCCTTAGTGCGTAACCCTAACCCTAAGGTTGCTGACATAAGAGATATCCCCACCTGATGTGTTGGACATCAGGTTCTTAGTAGCTTAGCTCCATACTGGCCTGTTTTCTGACCCTCTGATGTTCTTGGGTCATAATATATACTAACTAAAAGCATTTTATAATATTTTTATTACAATATAGGCATAAGACCCGTAAAACAAAAACTTTAATAAGTTAAATAAGAGGATATTGTAACAAATGGATTACGTAAAAAAGGAATCAATATAGTCTTTATAAATCTAACGAAAGAGAAACTAATAATTTTTATGGACGAGTTATTTGTTAATAATACTAACCTTATATTATAAATAGGCTTCCTTATAATACTCGTTAATAAGGATAGGCTGAAAAGACATTTTACGATTACCGGAAACCTTAAATACGAGATATTTATTAAATATAAGCGCGTAATCCGAAGTATACTAGTTTCGGAAGTTTACGGTATAATAATAGGCTGTAACATCGGTGTAGTAATTAACAGCACATTAAGGATTGTTACCAAATAGCTAGGTTTTTTACCAATACCTATGATGATATATATCGACTTTCGGAGCCTCTACGAATGCCTATTGAAACTAGGCGCGACTAATGAAAAACGCCTAAAAATAGATGTAATAACGTTAAGAAAGGTATACGAAACCCAAGAAATCGATTATTTTCGGTAAATTAACGATAAAGATAATCTTACTGATTCCATAACCAAGGCCACGCCTAATAACGCTCTGAAAAGATTTTTGGATAATAATATACTAACCATACGAATCGAGGGATACGTAGACCGCCCAGCACGTGACGTAAAGGAATAGGGTTGCCCCAGAAAATTGAAAAACCACTAGGGTAATGGTAAAGATGGCAATGGTGATAAGGGCTGTAGCTTAAACTACTAGAAAAAGGTATGTAAGTGGTGGCGTACCTGATCTACACAAGTTTGTGGCGAAGGATCTATGCACGGGAATTGAGGAATGAAGGTCTTGGAGGGGTGAAGAAAAAAGGCTACGAAAGGTCGTAATTGATGTAAATTTCAGTATAGATTAATCGGAATTGATAGGGGTCTAGCTTGTGGATTGAAGAAGAATTTCAGAGGTTGCCATCAATTAATAGCAAGCCACATTGGTAAATAGGCACAAAACAAAAAGCCGCCAGTGTTAAAATAGTATTGCATGCAGTGCAGTAAGTTAACTTTACTATAAGTAAAGTTGACTGTACTACAAGTATATTGCTTTGTGTGGACTTACCACATTGAGTGTAAGTCGAGTGCAGTACACTACACTTCACTCTAGGGCACAGGCTAAGCAAATAGCCATATAATTTACAGTGCAGACCGTCTAGCGGTCTGCCAAACCTAAAACAATACATCCACCATCTGAATACTATAATACTACTGTTACTTCGACCACGATTCGAATCGACAACATTGCAATGTCTTAGGCCTACCAACAAAAAAACTTTATTATTACTATTAAATGTATACCTAAACTCCGCGGGAATTTAAATTTACATTAAAAGATGAAAATAATTTTTATTACAAGATTTTCGTCAATATGTTTTTATTTGAATAATAAGCCTGTTTTGTACGTCGTTAATTTCATAACCTCCTTTTACGAAGCTAAATTTCTAAAGTCTTTTTCGGAAAATAATACGTGGGAAACGTCAAAGATATTATGTAATAATACATATTTGAGCCTACTCAATGTTATCGTCCACGATACCGGCACCAACTTTTCAGTAGCAAAGTTTTGGGAGAATATTAGGATAATAGGTATCTAGTGTAAACAGGTACCTGTAAAAGCCTCTTAAAGTACTGGAAAGATTGAAAGGGTATATGCATTACTTCACCAAGCGTATAATATCCTTACATTAGAAATTAAAAACTTTATCGATCTGGAAGCACAGTTTTAAATAGCGGTAAAAGGCCTAAACAATACTATAGGCCCAACGGCCTAGTACTAACGCTGCTAGTCTTTGGAGAGTACCCACGCCTAACAAGTGAATCTCCATTCTCCGCAAGTACTTAAAAGTGTATTATAACCTATGGCAAATATTTAAGGAAACTACGAAGGGAATAAGTACGCTACCAGGTTAATAATACCCTTAATATCAGAAATGAACACTTAATAATCAACTTACTTACTTTATTGTTATAAAGTAAAGTCCTCGTATGGCGGGAGCCTTGCAAATTAAAAAAACTCATATAGGATTTTAAGTATCGCGAATTCCGAAGTAGTTGTGAAAACTGCTAACGGTTCTGTATATTTTCGAATTATTTAGATTAAGCCCTATATTAAGGCTACTAACGATAAAGAGCCTTAAGCTAAACGACCAAGCTAGTACAAACCTCCTCTACTCATAATAGATAAGCCGATAAAACGTTGCCGGGGCGAAAGACCCCCCAAAAAGAAAAAAAGTTAAAAGCGAGGAATATACACCAGGTAATATTTATAATACTGCTAAGGTAAGCAGGAAGGAGAAGAATAAAAAAATTTGGCATTAAAACTTCAAATTAAGGGATTATTAAAACCTTTAGAAAACTTTGTAAGAAAAATGACAAGGTCGAAATTAATAGTTTACTAATATAGGGGGTCATATAATTCGTACCGAAAACTTATTTTAAATTCCAAAACTTAAACTTTACGATTTTCAAATCGAATATTATCCACGAGGTTAATGGTAATATTACGGGGCGGCTGTACGAGAATCCACGCCTAATCGCTCAAGGATATGGAGATAAAGGCAAAGACTAGATCCTTACGTAGTCGTTGACGATTTAAAATATTAGCTAACATTTAGTAATCACTTTAGTAGCCAGTTTATTAGTCAAAACTAAAAGCAAGTTTACGTTTAATAGCTGTAATATCACGTAATCCAATATGTAGTTAGCAACAAATTTACAACGGATCGTATTGCTAGAATTACCATAGGAATTACGTGTTATCTACCCTTCAAGGACGGTAATGCGGTATATCAAATCACTATACGGATTAGTTAAAATAAAGGTTTATTAGTTGTTAACCTACTAGTTATATTTTAAATTACGATTAACGATAAAGTTTTCAATATACAACCCGTATTTACCACATAGGAAAGTGACTTTAGCGTAACAGGTATATAAATGAACGATACCCTTTTATTTAAAACAACGAGCTTTATGGAATCGAAATAACAAACGATTAAGAACTTAAAGTTTTGAAATTATAGGCCGATAATAACGCTAGCAAAAGTTAACCAACTTAACTTTAATAAATCTTCAATTAGTATACAAAGTGTTAATAATGGCCCTAGCTTTCGTTAAAAGGGCTAAGGTACTGTTTTGGCTACAATCGATAAAACTAATGTAGCCAAGACTTAACAGTACTTAAAGTAACGTATTCGTGGCAGTTATATTGCTACCTTATGCCAACCGAAAGCCTTTTACAACCTTTCTATCGCAGTACAGATGTAGGATCCGGCAAATGAAGACTTTAACCGGCTAAATGAAAAGCTCGAATAGTAAATACGAAATCTGGACCGTGCGATAAATATGGTTTTAATCGACTTATCGAGGTTTAAATTAATAGTTTTCACGAACGGGTCTTTCACAAATAATACCGACCTATCTTTATAAATTAGCATCCTAATAACCCCCTTCAACGAAGATAGGCGGAAAAACTAATTTAATATTACTAGTAACTTAATTTACTAAACCTTTATTGAATGTGAAAGGATTATACGAAGCGTGTTAACTTGGGAGGTTTACGGTATAATAACGGGTTTTAACGTAGATATGGCATTATAAGAAACCTTTAACCTTATTAATAGACAACTAAAAAATTTACCTATTCCGGTGGTAATTTGTACCAATTTAAAAAGCTTATTCGAATACCTTTTAAAGCTCTGGACTACTAGTAAAGAACGCTTGATAATTGACGTAATAGCACCTCGTGAAACGTAAAAAGGGAGGGAAATTAAGGAATTTGAGTTAATTAACGGTAAAAATAATCCTATTAATATCATAAGGAAGGAAGTGCCGAATGAGGCTCTGGAAAGGTTTGTAGATAGCAACAGACTAACTATACGTATCAAGGGTTACGTTAATAGGCCACCTGGCAAACCCAAATCATGTGCCAACAACTAAGGCTGTGCTGACAAAATGGAAGACTGCCAAGGAAGTAAAGGCTATGATAGTGAACTGTTTAACTGACACGGCTAAAAGTAGAGGTTTACGGAGGCATATGATGGAAAAACGTTTTGTGGGAGTTAATGAACTCGGACCTCAGAGAAACGGAATAATTAAGGTAAAATGAGGTCAATTTGCGTGCAATTAAGTTCAATTCAGTATAAAAGTCAATTGAAATTGACAGAGGTTTAGAAAGTTAACGAGGTCGCTATTCAATGCTAACAGAAAAATATTGGTTAACCATACTGGCGTACACGTACAAACTAAAAAGCCGCCAGTATTAGAATAGTAATACATAAAGTACAGTAGGTCAACTTGACTTTAAGTAAAGTTGACTATAATAAACTGCAAGTTGAGCGTATTGTTTGTGTAGACTTACTGCATTAGGTGTAAGTTGAGTACAGTACGCTATACTTTATACTGAAGTACGAGCTAAGAAATTGGCCATATAAATTACTGTGTAGACCGGCTAGCGGTCTGTCAAACCTAGAACAATACATCTACCACTTGATTACGTAATACTACTATTACTTCGATTAATCGAATTAACAACGTTGTAACGTCTAAAGCTCTACTAACACTGATTAGTGCTTATTAGGTTGAATACAGACAAGCTTAATAAAATAGAAAGCTATTTTACGGTTACTCTTTTTTTAAAAAAAAAACTAAGGTAAAAGAAAGATTCTTACGAAGGGCCTCTACTACTACACCGGTTTTCATAGTAATAGGTATAAAAGACTTCTAAGCTACGTTGGTTTTCACGGTAGTTTAGAGATAACGACGGTATTGCTGTCGAAAACACCAAGAAATTTCTAATAAAAATACGTCTTAAAAAGCGTTGCAATTAACCGTTAAAAGTCTTAAACAACAAGTTGGCAAATAACTAAGTCAGTACTATTGCGGGTACTATTATTGTAAAAACGACTAAGTTCTATAGCCTATGATTTTTAACCTCTAACCTTTACTAACAACGACCTTCGACCTTAACCTTTACACCAAACCTTTACCCTTACTTCACTCTTTTCTCTCCCCTAAACCAACTTAATCGGTAAGATTGCTGCTCTAAGAGAAAACATCAAGTTATGCTAAGAAAGCCACGTTACGCGATCCAACGCCGAGTTACCAAGTTCTTACGCGACTTTACACCAAAACATTAAGTCCCCTACGCCTAAGATCACTAAGTCACTCTCACTACACGCTTTATACGTTCTACAAAATCCAGAACGCCAAAATGGATATCGAAAGTACTTAATTTCATGCTATTACCAATAAAGACTGGAAAAAAACAATTAAAAACCTCAGAATAGTCTTCGTCAATCACTATGGCGAATAGTTCTAGATTACGAATATCGATAAAACTTTAACTAAAGCTTACCTAACTAATCATATTAGCTAATATATCCTCGACGCATACCTTGGAGAAAACTATATTCGAGGCGCCCGCGCTTTTTAAAACTTCCATAAATTCTTCAACTACTAGACGTCTAACATGTGGAAAATAATCCCACGTACTATCAAAGCTAAATTAAAAAAAGAAAAAACTCGGCGTATTATTCATATCCTTAAAAAAGACTTCACTATAATTAGCCGAAAACTTCTTTAAATTAATTGAAAAAAAAATCCGCTTAACATATTAATCATCAAAACTTTCGAGGAAAAGGTTAAAACATTAAAAAACCTTAACGCCCTTATATACGTTTTAAAAAAACCCCTTTTTACCTTTAGCTAAGTTAAGTCTTTTTATGTATTAGCGATGAGAAACCTATTAACCTATTCGGTAACTCGACATCTCTACGTAAAAGTGCGGAGTACGCTTTTAACGGTGGTAGGGCACATGAAGCAGCAACCGCAAACGCAATAAAAGGAATTCAAGTCAAAGTTTTACACTATTTAATTAAGCAAGATCGTCAGGTCTTTCAAAGCCTTTAAGCTCTTATTACCCTAACCCTTTAATCGCCAAATCTTTTAAAAGAATTTTTACGGAAGGTTTACCTATACGCATAAGCCTATTATAGGTCCTACTATAAGACTTTACTCTTAGGGTTAGGCGACTGGTAATTACATTTAATGCCATGCCTCTAAAGCTTTAAAACTTAAATTACAAGGAAACACTAGTGATAAAAATTTGGATAACTATCGCAACCTGTTACTAAAACCTATTAAGATGATTAATATTAAATATAAACATTTTACGAACTTCACTAACATTTATAACGATATAGAAAAGTATAACGGAAAGCCTTATAATCTTTTCGATATAAATATAATAGAATTTTAAACATTTACAAGTAAAAAGATGTTTTCCTTTTTGATTTTCACTTATCATTTTCTAAAATTCTTACAAGGTACGCCAAATATTATTACCTAACCTTCGTAACCCAAGTAACTAACTTTCGTCAAGTTTATGAAAGTCTAAAAAGCCACTTCGAATACGACATTTACCTTACCTAATACTATACAAACTGGGTAACCACGAGGTGGACTACGATAATAACGAAAAGAAAAAAGAGGAAACACTGACAAATATGTTAAAATAGATACTTGACAAGCTGATATTATATTAGTAAGTGATATGGAAAGCTCATGTTAGCGAAACTATACTTCACGAGTAAGTACAAGAAGTTGTTACTGGTGTTAACGAATTCAAATAAACCTTATAACGTTTAAATACTACTTACGAAGGCTTTCTTAACCAGTTTCGTTCCTCGTTAGAAACCATGATAACATATATACCAAACTCTTTTAGTATATACCCCTAAGTTGGCAATTTACCTAACATAAAGAAAAAAGACCGTATGGTAGTTAATTACGTTGACTGCAAATACTACTATAGGCGCTCTTAACACCTAACGGTCCTAAGCTAAAGGTAATAACCACGTTGGCGCCAATAGATACAATATTTAAATGGACCTATTAAGTGTAAGAACTATCATCGTAATAATAATAAGAAATATTGGATCTATAGTAAGTTTGGCTATTAGTTAACTGGTTACCATCCCGCCAAACATAATAACGAAAAGATAATATATTATATCTAATATCCTACTACTTTTAAATAAAACTACCTAAATTAAATCGTAAACTTTGAGGGCGATAAGCTAATTAACGGCGATAATACTCCTAAGAAAATCAAATGACATAAAGATACTACTTCTAACGCAGTTTAATAACTAGCCGACCATGCCTTTTTATATCGCTTAGGCGGTAAAAATCCTTACCTTTGCCCTAACTAAGCCTCTAACTCCTTGAAAACCTTTAATATTCGCGATCGTTATATGGACCACACGTTTCAAAGTATTATACCAAACATAAGGGTAACAAGTTATTTAATAGAAGGCTATTCGTAATATATGGCATTATGAAGGGAAAATACTACGGTTATTAAGATTATTAGTTACGATATAAATAGAGTTAAAGTTAACTTCAAATTAGACGAATAATTATCGTTATTGAGAATAACGGTAATTTAAACTGTTATTGAATCGATTACGTTTTATACCCTTAAGTTTCTTACTTCTTTCCTTCTTTACTTAAAGAATATAAAGATACTTGGCGTTAACGTTAACGTTAACATCGACGAACTAGCAAAAAAAGTTCAAAGTTTCTCCTTGAATTTAAGTAAAGGCACCTATAATTTTATCTTCAAAGTATTAAAACAATGGTGTTAAATCTAACGAAGCCGGAAATATTATAATTTTAATGGTATTTTAACCACCTAACCGTCAATAGCCTATATAAAATCCTAAAATCCGTAAGGTATAAAAGTATGGAATAATTTACCCTAAAAGTAATCGAAAAGCTTTATTACTACTGCTGAACGTATACATAACCCCCCCGAAAATATAATTTTATACTAAAAGACAATGAGAAATTTGATTACAAGGTCTTTATTAACATATTTTACTTAGATAACAAGCCTATCCTTCATATCGTCAACTCTGTAATCTTTTTTTACAAAGCCAACTTTTTAAAATCCTTTTCAGTAATATATACGTGAAAAACGCTAAGGCTACTGTGGATTAACACGTATTAAAGTCTACCTAACGTCACCATCCACGATATCGGTACTAATTTTACAACGGCAAAGTTTTAGGAAAATACTAAGATAATGGATATCTAGTATAAACAGGTATGTGTGAAGGCCCATTGAAATATTAGAAAGGTTAAAAGTGTATACTCCCTACTTCGAAGAATATATAACATCCCTATGCTGGAAATTAAAAGCTTTACGGATCCAGAGGCACGCCTTTAAATAGCGGTAAAAAACCTGAACGATATTGTGGGCCCCAACGGCATAGTATTAATAGTATTGATTTTTAAATCGTATCCACGCTTAACGAGTAAATCTTCGTTATTAGCAAATACCTAAAAGCGAATTATAGCCTACAGTAAAACGTTAAAGGAATTACGAAAGGAATCAGTACGCCGCCAAGTTAACTATACCCTTAATACTAGGAACAACCTTAAAACAATCAAAGTAATTACTTTATTGTTGTAAAGTAAAGTTCTCGTATGACGGAAGCAGGGTAAATAAAAGGGCCTATACAAGACCTTAAGTATTGTTAACTTTAAAATAGTTGTCAAAATTGATAACGGTTCCGTAATTTTCCTTATTACCTAAGTTAAGCCTTTTATGAGGGTTACTAACGATAAAAACCCTTAAATGAAGCGGCTGAGCTAATACGAATATCTTTTACCCATTATCTACAAACAAATAAAACGCTGTTGGTACGAATAATACTTGAAAAAAAAAAGAATACTAAAAGGGAAAAATATATACCAGGTCATATATATAATACTACTTAGGTAAACAGGAAAAAAAAGGATAATAAAGACTTGATATTAAAGCTTTAGGTATAAAGCATTATTAAGACTTGCGGTAAATCCTTTCAAGTAAGCGATAGGGTTAAGATTAATGGCTTATTGATTCGAGGAGTCGTATAATTCGTACCGAAGGCCGATTTCAACTTTTAAAACCTAAATATTACGTTTTTTAAGTCGAGGATGATCCACGAAGTTAAAGGTAAAATCACGGGGCAGCTGTACAAGAAATTACGTTTAATCGTTTAAAGATACGGTAATAAAGGCAAAAACTGGATCTTTACGTAATCGCCAATAATTTAAAAGGTAATCTAATGTTTAGTAGTTGCTCTAGCAACAAGTTCATTAACTAAGACTAAAGGTAAGTTTATACTTAATAGCTGAGATATAACAAAACCCTATCCACAATTAGTAATAAATTTACAACGAATTATACTACTAGAATTTCCATAGGAACTGCAGCCTATTTACCCTCGAGAAATGGTAATACAATGTATTAATCATTCATACGAACTAGCAAAAATAAATATTTATTGGTTCCTAACCTACTAATCATACTTTCAATCACGACTAAATATAAAGCTTTTTATATAAGACCCGGATTTTCTAATAAGGTAAGAAAATGAACTTGGTCTGGTAGGTATGTAAATTAACGATACATTTTTCGTTCAAAAGATTGGCTTTATGGCAGCAAAATAACATACGATTAAGAACTCCAAGTTTAAAAATTATAAGCCAGTTACGACTTTGGTAAAAAGTAACCAAATTAACTTTAATAAATCGTTAATTCACCTGTTTAGTGTTAATATTAGCCTTAACTTTCGCTAAAAGAGCTAAATACTAATTTGGTTTCAATAGAAGAAATGAAAATAACTAAGGCCTAGTAGTACCTGGAATAACGTTCTTGTGGCAACTACATTGCCACTATATGTCAACCGAAAGCCTTATACGACCTATCCATATGGATACAAGCATAGAAACCAAAATATAATGACTTTAACCAGCTAAATAAAAGGCTCAAATAGAAAATATAGAGCCTAAACCGAAGGATTAATATACTTTCAATCAATTTATTGAAAGATAAATAAACAATATTTACGGATAGAATTTTTATAAATATCACTAAACTGTCTTTATAAATTATCTTTTTAATGACCCTAGTTAATAAGGATAGGCGGGAGAATCAATTTAGTATTATATATAGCCTAATTTACTAAATTTTTGTTAAATATAAGAGGATTACACGAAAAATGTTAGCTTCAAAGATCTACATTATAATAACAGGCTTTGATATAGGCATGACATTGTGGAAAACCATTAACGTTATCACCAGATAGCTAAAGATTCATCCCATTCCAGTAATAATCTGTACCGATTCGAGAAACTTATTGTAATACTTTTTGAAGCTCGGAATTATTAGCGAAAAACGCCTAATAATCGATGTAATGACACTTTGCGAAGCCTAAATAAGGAGGGAAATGAGGGAATTCCGATGAATTAACGGGAAAAACAATATTACTAATGGCATTACAAAAAAATTGCTAAACAAAGCTATGAAAAGGTTTGTAAACAACAACAAGCTAACTATACTTATTGAGAACTACCTGAATAGGTCGCTCAGCAAGCCTAAATTACGTGGCAGCAGTTAAAGATATATTAGTGAATTGAATGACTGTCAGGGGATCAATAATAACGACTTATTTGATTAGCACGGCTAAGGTAAAGGCCTACCTAGATTTATAGCGAAAAAACTTTTCATGGGAGCCGATAAAGTCGGACCTCAAAGTTGTGGGGCAATTAATGGCAATGAGAGGTCAATTTAAATACAAATGTGTGCCATCCGATGTAAGGGTTAATTGAAATTGACAGGTCTGGCCAGTTAACAAGGCCACAGTTTAGCGCTTACCGGAAAATATTGGTTAACTACACTGGCGTGCACGCACAAACTAAAAAGCCGCTAATATTGAAATAGTAGTATTTTTAGTGTAGTAAATCAACTTTACTTATATTAAAATTAACTATACTAACTACAAGTTAAATGCATTGTTTTGTAAGTTTACTATATTAACTGCCAGTCAAGTATAGTATAACCCCATTTCACACTAAGGCACGAGCCAAGCAATTAGATACACAAATTACTACGCAGACTGGCTAGCGGTCTACCAAACCTAGAACAATATATTCACTACTTGAACACGCAATACTATTGTTACTTCGATAAATCGAATCGACAACGTTGTAACGTCTAAAGCCCTATCAACAAAGTCCTTAAAAATGAGGGAAAAATCGGTATGCCATTAAATCAATAACACACTCAATATCAGAACCAGACCATTGATAACAAAATTGTTGCCCCTGCCACTATAAAGTAAAGTCCTTACGTAACGAAAGTGAAAAAGATAAGATAAACTTTATAAAATATTAAATATCGTTAATATAAACGTAATAACAAAAATAATTAACGACCCTATTACTTTCCGCATTATATAAGTTAAATTATACAAAAAAACTCTAAGTTTAATAAAGATGTTAAAGACCTTTAAACCGAATGGATTAACTAATACAATCTTTCCTAACCGATTGTTAACAAATCGAATAAAACGTTGACAGCGTGAAGGACTATCGAAAAAAAGGATACACCCTAAAAGGAGAACGATGACAAGAGTTGTAAGTTTTAACTTATTTTGTTGATGTAATTTAAAGAACAAAAAAATATAATTTTAAATTAGAAAAAGTTCATAAAGTTAATAAATTAAACTATAAACTGGCCATATGAAAAGTTACGGGTAATTGTGTAAAAATACGGTAATAAAGATAAAGATTGGATCTTTATTCAATCTTCTTAAATCCATAAAATCAGATAGTATTTAATCGTCGTAATTATTACTAGTTTAACCACTGTTGTAAACAGTAAGTTCATACTTAATAGCCGTAACATAACATAAACATACACGCAATCTGCCATCAATTTTCAGCGGAGTATATTACTGAAATTTCCTAAAACATTGAAAGACAAGTTTTTAACCGGTATAGTAATACTTTATGTTAAACCTTTGTATGAATTCACTAAAATAAGTTTCTATTAGTCTTTAACATACTAAACTTAGTTTACAAATAGGTTAGATATAAAAACCTTAACGTTTCACTCATGTTTATTAATCATATAAAGAAATGATTTCGGAATTGTGAACAAGTAAATTAATGATACCCTTTTCCTCAAAAACATTAGATTTATAAAGAACAAGTAACTTATCATAGAAAAACCAAGCCTTCAATACTGTAAACCGATTAAAATATTAGCTAACGATATATACCTTAATTTTAATAAATCGTCAATCCATATCCTTAACATTAAAACAAAATACGATATATGTAATACGTACATTCAACTATTCCATAAAGGGAAAGCGACGAGATTAACGACGATTAATAAGGCTAATGGGGTAAAATTACAACTATATCTGAAGAAAAAAGCTCGTGCAGCCATTATTACCACTCTGTATCAACCGGAGGCATGATACAACCTGTATATTACCACATAAATATGAGGTTTATGAAACTAATATTTTAACAAATTAAAATGATTGAATAATAAATAGATACTTTATAAAAAATATTAATATAGTTTTGGTAAAATTGACGGCAGCGTAGTTATAATTTTTATGGATAGCCTTTTTATAAACAATAATTACCTTATATCGTAAATAATATTTCTTAGGATACTCGTTAAACATAAAAAATTAATAAATAATTTACGATTATTAGGAACCTCATACATTAAATATCTGTCAAATGAAAACGTATGGTATAAAGCGTATTAATTTCCAACGTTTACGAAATAATTGAAGGCTATAACATCGGTATAGTAATTAAGTTTACGTTAAAAACTATCATTAAATAGCTAATATTGCCTCTAATACCTGTAATTCTGTATATAAATTCCCAAAGCCTTTACAAATATTTATCATAACTAAATATAATAAATGAAAAACGTTCAACAATAAACGTAATAATTTTTAAAAAGGTATACGAAACCTGGGAAATCGATAGGTTCTGATAATTTAACGATAAAGGTAACCACTATAACTCTATAACCAAGTCTATGCCCAACAACGCCCTAAAATGGTTTGTAAATAGTAAAACATTAACTATACAAATAGATAGCTACGTAAACCGCTCAGCACGTAACGTTAAAAATAGGGATACCCTAGTAAACTCGAATATTACTAGGGTAATAATAGTGGTAATAATGGAAGGGGTGGTAGTAAGTGGAATTACAAGTAAAAGGTACACAATTGGTGAAATGCGTAATATACATAAGTTTATAGCAAAAAACTTGTGTACAGGAGTTAAGGAACAGAGGGTTTAGAGATAGGGAGTAAAGTGCCATAATTAATGCTAGTTTCAGTATAAATTGATTGGAATTGATAAAAGTTTAGCTTATAGATTGAGAAAAGATCTTAGGGGTTATTGTCAATTAGTGGCCGAATATCTTAGCATATAGGCACATAATAAAAAGCTGCCAGTATTGAAATAACAATTAAACATAGTACAGTCAAGTCGATTATACTTACAGTTAGTTGATTTTACTAACTGTAAATTGATTGCAGTTCGTGGGCTTAACTACAAGTCTAGTGTAATAGATGTCCACCTCAAAGTAGGGTATGGGCTAAAGCAATTGGTCATACAAATTAGTGTGCAGACCGGTTAGCGGTCTGCTAAACTTAGAACTTACAACTCATCAACTATTTTTAATGCAGCACCAGTTACTTCAACTATAGTGATTCGAATCGACTATGTTACAACGATAAAGGCCTACCAATATGGATTAACGATTCGTTGAAGTTAAGATATTTACCTTTTGTTAAAGTCGAGACCGGTTTATAATTTCAAAACTTAAATCCTCAATTGCCTCTCATTCCGATACTATAAAACCAAAAGTTCCGATAAAAAGGGTATCATTAATTTGCATACTTACTAAGTCGAGATCTATACCTTTACCTTACGTAATAAGAAATTACGGATTGTAAATTAAAGATTTTATACCCAGCCTCGACTTAAAATATAATTAGTAGGCTAGAGTTCAATGGATACCTGCTTTGGTTAGTCTGTATAATGATTTAGTACATTATATCATTGTTTCCAAAGGGTATTTGCTACTAAAGTTTCATGGCAGTTCTAATAAAACGATAATAGTAGTGGCAGAAATGGCCTAGTTAAGCCACGTGAGTTAATTAAAGTAGCAGGCGACTTAACCTATATGGGTCAAAAAGGCTAATAGCAACGGTAGGCAGTATGCGTAAGTCTGTAGCAAAAGACTTATATATAGGAGTTGATAAAGCCGTGACTCGGAGCCATAGTGTAATTCAAGAAAATTGGAGCTAATTTAGGTATGAAAGGTAACTAAAATTAACAAGGGTCAGACCAGTTAACGAGGACGTAATTTAACGGTAGCCGGAAAAGTTTGGTCGACTATATTGGCGTACATATATAAAATAAAAAGCCGCCAGTATTAAAATAGTAATAATTGTAATACAGCAGGTTAACTTTACTTATAGTATAGTTGATTATACTAAACTGCAAGTTAAGTGTATTACTTGTAGGCCTATTATATTGGCTGCAAGTCAAGTATAGTATACACCCACTTTATATTAGGACATGAGCCAAGCAATTAGCTATATAAATTACTACATGGATCAGCTAGCGGTCTACCAAACCTAGAACAATATATCCACCACTTGACCATTACAATTTTACTATTACTTCGATCAATCGAATCGACAACGTTGCAACATCTAAAGCCCTACCAACAATTCTATCAATTGCAACTTTTGACTTAGAATACAAAACTTTAAAAACTAAAATTTAACCTATCCATAACACCCATACCAGAACCTAGATGCAAAAGCCGGACTATTATATGAATTAATTGCTCTAGATAATTATAACCTTGTTTTAATTATGCTGTAGCTATATTGGTTGTTTCGTTGTGGTGGGTGCGACTAGTTGAGTTTTGGTGTGGCAATTTTAGTTTTGCTACTCAACGGACAGGGGTGTTCGACTAATAGGGTATATACAGTACAACGTTCCACCAGCTTAGAAGATTTTTCATTATAGTACTAGTGACCTAAATCCTGAGCTCGGAACGAACAGACCCCACAGCCCTGCAACGTCGACGCAGCCATGGAACGAACGATTGGAGGAAGCGACCTCGCATGAGCTCGAATTAGCACATTGGTGAGACGCCGAGGAGGCCGCATAGCGACAAGGGGCCTGGAAGGCATGCACATGCGTGGCCTGCAGTTGAGCACAGCGTGCATTTCACTTCAGCCTCGCCTCTTGCCTCCGGGTGGCCCCTCATGGCATTCTTGGATACCCACCTCGCCACCTCTCGACCTCTCCACCTTTTGGAATACCGAAAAAAACACCCAGGCGCACCTCCACGTGAGAATCTCACATTGTACTAGCGAATCCGAGCTGGTTCTACAAAGCCGAAGCAGCAATCGGCTGCCCACTCCCAGAGTGGGCGTATCAGCGTGAGTGCGGGGCTGTTCATATCTCCTATGCCGCCGCGCAATGCTGGTGAACAGGATGTCTTGACTGATATATCGTCGTCACAGACGCGGGAACGCCTCTGCCAGGCCACCTTGACCCCGTAGCCACTGCTCCCACCCGCGCCGCCAGCATGTCACAACACTATCCTCGTAAGTGCCACCCTGAACGGCCAGCTCATGCCTCCCTCACTCCCTGCCTCGCTAACTACGTCTCAAGCCCCGCCCACGACGGCGCAAAAGAGCTACCCTCCGCCGCCCATGTCCGCCCCAGCCCACCAGACCTCCTTCGGCCCCATAGGCGGCCCAGCCTCGCCCCCGGCAAATAGGGCTACCTTCTACCCCCCACCGCCCACGCCCACTGGGGCCAGGACTTCCTCGGCACAGCGCAGTTACCCCCCGCCGCCGGGCTCGGGGGCAACGCCGCCCCTGAAAGCCACGAGTCCCGTGGCTTACCCTCCCCCTCCCCATCAGCAACAGCAGCAGCAGCAGCAGCAGCAGCCGGTGGTGCCCAACATGAGCCTCCCACTACACATGCGGCACAGCTCGGCCGGCTCCTTCCATAGCGACCACCAGCAGCAGCAGCAGCAGTTCGCAGGCCCGCCGCAGTACACCGGCCCCCCCGACAACGGCAACGATCCGACCGAGACGCCGCCGTGGCCGCGTGGCGTCTCCGGGCGCGACGCCACCGCCGCTACGGATGCGCCGGCGCTCGACACCAGCAGCACCCCGGCGAGCCTTGACGACGGCAGCGGCGGCGCCGCGGCGGCAGTGGCGCCAGGCCCCTTCGTGGGCGCGTCGACGATCGTCGACGACGTGGGCACGTTCAACGGCGGCTCGTTCCGCATCAGCCACCGCGACAGCAACACGATCCTGACGGTGCAGCTGGCGATGGGCTGCCCGCTGCATGCAAAGCCGGGCACCATGATCGGCATGAGCCCGACGATCACGCTCAAGGGCATGTACAAGTTCAGCATGAAGAAGCTGGTCGCGGGCGGCGAGATGGGCCACTCGACGTTCACGGGGCCCGGGGAGCTGCTGCTGGGGCCGCCGTTCCTGGGCGACGTGACGAGCCTGAGGCTGGCGGGAAACGAGATCTGGAATGTGGGCCATGATGGGTACCTGGCGAGCACACAGGGCGTGGTGAAGGAGTACAAGAGGCAGGGCCTGGGTAAGGCTATGTTTAGTGGGGAGGGACTGTGGGTGTATAAGATCAGCGGGCAGGGGCTGCTGTGGTTGACAAGTTTTGGTGCTATCATCAGGAAAGATGTGAGTGCCTCACCTCTGATTGCTACTAGCGGTGTGTTTGACATGGTGCTGATGCATCGCCAGCTTGTGGATGGTGAGAAGTACCTCGTCGACAACGGCCACCTCGTCGCCTGGAACACCAAATTCATAATGGAGCGAGTTGCCTCCGGTGGCATTATCTCAGGCTTTGCTTCAGGAGAGGGTCTGGTGTGCAAGTTCACAGGGCCTGGAACAGTGTTCATCCAGACAAGGAACGCGGTATGTCTGGCGAAATGTTTGCGGTGCCGGTTGCGTGCTGATAACGCTACAGAAAGCTTTTGCTGGTTATATGACGGGGAACTCGGCTACAGCATCTTAGTGGGACTGGTGACGATTTTGAGATGTTTATACATGGTGACAATTTTGCTTTCTTTATGCCTACTCCTAGGTTGGAGTGGAGAGCTTTGCAATGCTATAGCCCTTCTTTTCTCAGCCAATTCGAACATCGCCCCTTGTCATCATTTTCTCACAAGCCATGTTCGCCATGTGACTCTGCTGCCTTGACTATGATTCCTTGCTCTCACATGCCACTTAACACAGCTGTTTCCGCCAGGACAGCTTTTGACAGCATTCTCCAAGGTTACCTGAGCATCTTCAAAGCTAGTATTTTCAGGACTTACAAGTGGGACTGTACTCACATGCATACCTGCCCAGATATCAGTCTAGGCTTGTAGTATACTCTACATACCTATATGTTCCTAACAGGTGCAGAACTATTCCAACTTTGGCAAGCTGATGTAGCATGTGAGGAGTAAGGAGATTGTTATCCATCAACACCATCACCAACACCCAATCAGCTCAGGCTGGGATAGGCTCACCTGCTCACATCAAAGGGACGGTCGGAAAAGAATAGGAAGCATGGATCCGGCTGATTCTAGGATGGTGCGAAGTTATGTGAAGTTATGTTGAACGCTCTTTCTTCCTCCAACGTGGACACAGCCTAACAAGTCACAAATCCCTAGCCAGCTCCTGCCATGGACCGGATTCTGTGGCTATTCCACTATCCAGATGTGACAAGCCGGCCTCCATCGCAACTTCAGACCCGACAACCAGCTTCCATCGCAACTTCGGACAGGATGCGACCGGACGTATACACAGCATCACAACATCACAGCTCACAGCATATCAACATCAACCCGTGTGTGTGTATGCTGCACATCATCATCATCATCATCTCGGCAACTCCACGACATCCATCCATCCATCAACCAACGTGTCCAACCGGCCTCCCCTCCCCCCACAACACGATTCTCTTTGGTTTTGCCCGCCCAGATTTAGGATATCTCTTTCCAGTGAACACCCAGACTGTTTCAGCGATTTTGAGCGGAAATTTCTCTTAAGGTATGGTGATGCACATCATGTGAAGCTCCCGACTTGGCCCCAGACCTGCTCCGAGACCAACGCTGCTGACATCTTCCACCTCGACAGCCTTCCACCCAACTCACAACCTTTGAATGTAGGACAGCCACCCCCAACTGCCGTCCTATTGATAAATTGACGTGATCAACACAAGCTTTTTGGACAGGTCTGACCAACCCTCACCTGGTGAGCAGCAGCCTCTCCCGTGCATCTGCCTCCCTCCCTCGTCCCTTGCTTTTTTCGCTTTTTGCACCGTCTGCTCTTGTCACGACTCACTCATCAAACCAAGACCGGCCGAGAAGACTAACAAGCTTTCTCGCAGCTTTACTTGAACCACAACCACAAGCACAAGCACAAGCACACCCACACCCGCACCTGCACCCACACCAACATACCACCAAGCTGGCCATACTGCCATCCATCCATCTGGCTCGGGACATCTTCATGCTTGCCTCCACCATCAGCTTGTTCATCAAGCCCCCAGCACTTTGTGCCTCTTCCTCAGCTGCATTACGCAACCTCCCGTCCCTTCTTTCAGAGACCTTCCCCTCTTTCAGAGACAGAGTCAAGTCTCCCAGCACCTTCTAGCCTTCTCAACGCTCTGGCAGGTCACAAGTGATCCGAGTAAGACTCGAATTTTCAGCAGGGAATTAACCAAGGTGTGTGCACTTCTTCGTCATTCAGCCCCTCTTTGCATTGTCTATCCCAAGTGGCATGGCCCACTTTGGTATGATCCCACTTCCTTCCGATGCCCATATGCCAGACTGTTCTGTCTCCTTCTTGGAACTTATCTCAAGACACTGAATTCTGGAGTCTTTGACCACATTCTGACATTCTGCCTCTCCTCCCTGGAAACCTTTCCCCATGGTCCAGAACCTTCTTCCACTTTCACTCTGAGCATCCAGTTTGTTTCTTGACCAGTTCCACCACTCATACTTCGTGACAACCACTCTGAGGATCTGGTTCCTTCCATGGTTCACACACTGGATCTGCTTAGCAGACAGACTGTTCTTCCAGAGTCACTAGCCCACACACACTGCTATGAACTGGCATCTTCTCTTACTGACAATCGCTCTCTTTCAGATTGAAGAAGCTTCAGTTTCCATTGGACACCTGCCAAAGCACCAAGAAGCCCCCGGTCCGCAGTTTTGCTTCTCTCCTTCCTTCACTCCAACAAAGCAGTAGCTTCAGCAGTCTTGGTAAGTCCAATTCACGTACTTGCTCATCCCCATAACACCAACCTTTGACGCACCCTACCCCATTTCGCTTGCATGGTGTAGCACCTTGGCTCTTGGCAGCTGTACTCTGCAAGCTTTCGCTGCCATCTCAGATCTTGGCTGACTTGAATAGCCCAGAAGATGCAAGATGGCCTCCATCCGCCAGGACCACTTGCAACGCAGCTTGGTGTCGCGTATCTCGAGACCCAACCTCACCCTCAACACCCAGCCCTCCGTCTCCTCGAACCCCCACTACATCAACGACGGTCCTAGCGCTTATAGCGCCCCTGTTGGCACTCGTCAGGAGAAGGGTGAGGTGCCAATGTACCAGACCGGCGACCGGCACATCGCTAAGCTTGCTGAGATGATGGACTCCCCGACCTGGCGCCGTCAGAACCCTGGCCCGCACGTCCACAACGACGTTCCTGCCTTGGGCTGCCACTACAGCCTGAGCTCCTTCGGCGACGATGAGAACACCCAGTACAAGTACCAGCAGAACACCAAGAAAAACGCCTTCCACACCTCCAAGGTTCCTGGTCCTGGTCAGTCCCTCCAGGGGCACCTCAACATCCAGCCTGCCCCCGACGTGATTCGTCTCAGCCTTGGCGCCGATGATATCAAGGTCCAGGGCGTCCACGCCTTCCCAAAGTTGCCAGAGATCTCCGACAACACCTTCCTCATCTCAGCTACCGTGTCTCAGCAGCGCCGCAACGAGAAGACGCGTGCTACATGCATCGATGAGGAGCAGGACGCTGAAAAGGAATGCCGAAGCGACAGCGACGATGCCGTGTACAACTCTCCAGTCTCGGCCGCCTCTTGCGATGCACTTGGGTACGACCGTCGGGAGAAGCAGCAGAGCTGCTTCCCTGGTGGCGCCCAGAAGCTTGGCCAGGAGCAAAGCAAGCAGCGCTTTCCTTGCGGAGCTCTGGGCAATGGCCAGGAGATGGAGAAGACGGGCTTCCCAGTTGGAACTCGGAAGATGGGTGGCGACTTGGAGAAGAACCGTCCCCCCACTGGAGCTCTGAGGCTTGGTCAGGACAAGGGGCACAAGCACAAGGACGGCGCCAAGAAGGTCACGGAGCGTGAGGATGCCATCCAGCCCATCAACCATAACCAGCTTTCTTCCAGCCACCACGGCCAAGCCGCTTCAGATGCGCAACAGCGCTTCGACAACCTTCTCAACCGCCTGCACGGCCGAGACCGAGGAGATGCCCCAAAGCAGCCTGTCCCGCTCACTGACCCAGCCATCGTCGCCTTCGCCCCCAAAAAGTCTGGTTCGAGCATCCGGACCGAGGCAGGCACACGCTGTTCAGATGATTCAGGCTACAGTGGGCCCGCATCCCACTCCCGATCCAGCACTTGTGTGCAGTCGAGCCTGAGTGGCAACGCTTCTGTGAGCACTGCTCCGGAGCCCGTCCAAGCTGATCATGGCAAGGGCGCATCGCACCACCCTGGTTTCGACGATAGTCTCTCCAAGAAGCCGACACTCAACCCGACGGCGAGGGAGTTCGCACTGCCAAGCACCAGCAACACTTTCCCCCCGAAGCAGGGTGATCTCGCCTGGTCCACCGTGTTTGGCAACGATACTCCTGCCATGCAGAGCGTACAGGCTGGTCCCCTTGGCATCGGCCACCCGGCGCTGCCCACACTGCCTCAGCCTTTCCAGGGCATGCTGACAGCCCTGTCCCAGCCTCAGATGGGTCCCATGCTGCCGTCCCAGGAAGCTTGGTTTCCTCCTCAGTTGCCCCAGGCCCCTCAAGCCGTCAACAACCCGCCGATGACGCTTTCACTCATGCAGCAGCAGGCCATACAGCAGCAGGCTATGCAGCAGCGGGCCATGCAGCAGCAGGCTGTGCAGCAGCAGGCTGTGCAGCAGCAGCTCATGCAGCACATGCAGCAGAGAGCGTTGCCAGGAATGTACCTCCCGGGAGCCATGCCATCTGCGACTAGCTTCAAGCCCATGGATGCCAACCCTCTGGCTCTCAACGCCGCCGGCTCGAACAACATGTCAGGACCTGCGCCTGCCATGTCTCAGCTTTCTGAAATCAGCCTGGCTGGTTTTGGGACTTTGCCTGGGCCTTTGCCTACTAGCATGCCAAGCCCCTTCCACCAACAGCTGCCAGCCCTGGCACGGTGCAACAACCCGTCTCACCAAGCTCTGGCGCCCCTCGTCCCTGCTTCTCAGTCAGGTCCTATCGCGCCCGTCACGGCTCCCCAGATCCCAGGGCCTGTGGCCAGTCTGTCTGCTCTGACAGCCTCAGCTGCCCCATTCGCCCCCCAGCATGTGCCCAAGCCCAAGGTCCCCAACACCACGGGCCAGCAGAACTGGGAGCTGATGCATGAGCTCCGCCGCATGAACGAGCCTGGATACGCTCAAAAGTGCAAGGAGAAGCAGAAGAAGCGGTACCTGAAGCAGCTCGAGAAGGCTGGCAGCCAGTCCTAGGAGAAGGGCAAGTCTACTACGAGTGAATCAAGTGACAGCAGCAACGCAAAGGACCGTGTGGACAATGCGAAAGTGGTGGGTGTCAAGGATACAACATCCAACGGAAACCACGTCAAGGCATCGGACACACCTGCGTTGACGCCCATTGCGGCGGCGGCTTGATTCGACACACGGCCACTCGAGCGAATGGGCACGGCGCTTTCGCGCAGGACTGCAACAGCGAGGTTAGATTTTTGGGGTAGGCTTCCGATGGAACACTGGTGACCGAGATCAGCAGAGCTGAGAGCCAGGCACTTGTGTCGGTCAGACGGAATGTTGGGCACTTTCTGCTTGATCCATTGGGATGCCACCGACCGAAGCTCCTACACCGATTGATTGATTATACGACTCCCGCGGATGTGACATCTCAAGCAAGATGTGCTCGACACATCTCGATGAGTGGAAATGGAGGATCAAGGTCGCTCATGAGGGGATCATTTCTGAAATGACTCCTATTCTTACGTTCTGGTTCGAGTTTTTTTTTTTTTCCTTTTTTTTTCGTTACGAGCAATGGACTGACGTTGCATTGCGGTCCACGGAGATGATGATGAAGTAAACAGGGTTTGCAAAATCAGGTTCTGCCAAGATTCTTCTGGACAATCAAAAATTGAAATAGGCCCCCACAAAAAAAGGAAAGAAAGGATGACAGGAAACAGAAAAAAAAAAAAAAAAAAAGGTTGACGAATCAACTACTCCACTACCGGGGGCTCGGTAGTTCTAGATAGAGTCCAATAGCTACAATGGACGGTCTTTACGTGATCTGCGTGTGTGTGGAACGTCTCTACGAGTCTCGCCGATGACTGACTTGGATTGATTGGCATCTGTTATATCCTTGTAGGCACCACATCATCCTTCCTTGGAGGGTAATGGCCAATAAAGTAGGGCTTCCGGATCCTCATGAGCATCCAGCCCGAAGACAGGGACGAGCTCGTTCTGGTAATGGTCCTTTGCTGAATGCTCACAGCTGAAGTCATGAGCCCTGCACAGTAGGGGAACTCGGGCGGTCGTGGGGTGAGCGTCAGCCTTGCTCCAGCCTACTCGTACTCCTATGTACAGCCTCTTGAGGGTACGTATGTACGTAGTGTATATAGTACTATACCGAGTCGTGCGCGTGATCGGCAGAACCCGCACCCCAGATCCATGTCAGTTTCGCGCGGCAAGGGCCCCCCATGGTCGAGCAAACGCGCTTCCGGATGTCGAGACGTTTGTTCTCGACTGGTTGCCTAGTTTCCTGCAAGTAGGTGCTCAACCTCCCCCACCCCCCCCACAATCATTCAACGCACCGATTTCGCCCGTACCTTGACATTTCCCTGGAACAAGCAGGATGGAGGCCGTAAACCTCAGCCCCAGCAAACGGCGTAAGCACAAAGACATCGCGGGCGCCATGTTCACCGGCCGCGGCATCGTGCCCCTCCCATCCGAGGCGCCCTCCTCCTCCCCAGCCTTCGGCACGCCCGTCCACCCGATCCGCCCCTTCCAGGTCGTGCCGAGCAGGCAGGCCCCGATCCTGCCCATCCTCCTCCCGCCCGCCACGCTGCGGCCCCTCGCGTTCCGCACCTTCACCAAGAAGCACTCCCTGACCCTGACCTCGGCCGCGCTGCAGGAGCTGGCCTCGTTCGTCGGCCGGCACTGCGGCGCTGGCTGGCGCGAGGAGGGCCTGGCCGAGAGGGTGCTGGAGGAGGTCGCGCGGGCGTGGAAGGCCCGCAACGGCGGCGTCCTGGTCGACGGCGCCGGTGCGGCGCTGAGGGAGATCCTGAGGGCGCTGGAGGGCAGCATGAGCGGCGGCCGCATCGTGGCTGGCGCCCAAGGCATCAGCCGGCAGAACAGTCTCGTGCTGGATGCCCAGGGCAGCGGCGACGATCTGTCCAACACGAGGCTGGGGCTGCGGCCGACCGTGGCCCTTGTCCGCGCGGAGAGCAATGCCAGCTTCGGGATCTCGGCGCCCGAGGTGGACGAGAACGAGGAGGAGGGCATCAGGGACCCGAGGGGGTGGCTGAGGGTCATCCATGCCCTTGAGCAGCCGCGGTTCGTCTACAACGTGGACAAGAAGCATTTCGAGAAGTGAGTACTGGCTGGCCTTGTGCTGATATGCGCCGAAGCATGCTGACGGGCATTCTCGACAGAGAGACCAACAAGGCCTCCCTCATGCCGCCGGCCTCGCACAAGACGATGATGTTCCGAAACCGCTTCAACGTCATCCACCAACGCCTCTTACGAAACGAAGCCTTCCAGACGTCTGCCGTCGCCTCGGCCCGCTCATCCTCCACGAAACGCCATGACCCAGGCCACCAGTTCCACAAAATCACTCCCCTCGCGAATCTACTCGGACGGCATGGGAGTCACCACATGCTCCTCGGCATGCTTACAGTTTTGCCCACCGGAAACCTGGCCATCAGTGACCTCACAGGCTCCATCAGACTCGACCTTCAACAAGCACAATCCATACCCGAGGACTCGGCTTGGTTTGCAACGGGCATGATCGTGCTTGTGGACGGTGTGTACGAAGAGGAAGACGACGGCGCAGCGGGCAGCAAAGTGGGGCTCAGTGGAGGCTCTGGTGTAGGAGGTGTTATTGGTGGGCGCTTCCAAGGCTTCTTTATCGGACAGCCACCCTGCGAGAAACGCCGAGTTACCCTTGGCGTCAGCGGACCTGACAGCGATACCATCGGCGGTGGATTTGGCTGGATCGACTTCCTCGGCGTCGGCAGCGAGCGAGCCACGGGCTCGAAAATGCGCCGCGTCGAGCAGAGGCTCCTTCGCAGACCGCTGACAGATGATGACCCGGATCGTGGGAGAGGCAGGGTCGTGGTGTTGGGCGAAATAAACCTCGACCAGCCACGGACATTGCAGGCCATCCATAAAATCCTCTCCGGCTACGCGAATGAACCCGAGGGGACAACACCGCTTTGCTTTGTCTTGACGGGCAACTTCACACAACATGCGGTCATGGCAAGGGGCGGCAGTGGTGGCAGCGTCGAATACAAGGAGTACTTTGACTCCCTGGCGGCGGTGCTTGCCGAGTTCCCCATGCTGTTGACGTGCACAACATTTGTATTTGTGCCCGGCGACAACGACGGGTGGGCTTCTGCCTTTACCGCGGGTGCCGCCACACCTCTACCGAGGAAGTCGGTGCCGGACTTGTTTACGAGCAGAGTGAGGAAGGCTTTCGCCAGTGCGAATCACGAGAGTGGCAAGAAAGAGGAAGGGAGCGGCGGTGAAGCGGTCTTCACATCGAATCCGTCCAGACTCAGCTTGTTTGGACCATGTCACGAAATTGTACTCTTCCGGGATGATTTGACAGCTCGACTGAGGCGCACGGCCGTCCGACTGAAGAAGCCACGCAACGCAGAATTCGACGAAGATGGCGAGAACCGCGACGAGCGTCCCTTAGGTGAGGACGTGTCCATGGCGGGCGCGAACGGTGTATCCGAAACCGGCGACGCTGACGATGCCGACGTCATGGACCTCGACCCGACCAGCCCGCCGAAGAAGGCGGCCGCGGCGCCCGAAGTCCCGTACGACGTGCTCGCGGCGCGCAAGCTCGTCAAAACCGTGCTGGACCAGGGCTTCCTGGCGCCGTTCCGGCAGGCGATACGGCCCGTGCACTGGGACTACGCGAGCCCATTGCACCTGTACCCGCTGCCGACGGCGATGGTTCTCGTAGACACGACGGCACCGGCGTTCTGCATCACGTACGAGGGCTGCCATGTCGTGAACCCGGGGGCGTTGCTGGTGACGGGGCGGCGGGGGTTGGCGCGGTGGGTCGAGTACGAGCTTGGGCGGACGGGCAGGGTGAGGGAGGTTTTGTTCTAGGTGCTTGGGTGGATGGAAGGGGGTAGGTTGGGATGGGGTGTCATGAGTGATGATGCATAGTTAGGAATGGGGTATTGTGGGCATGGGCAACTCCGTGTGTTTCTTCTCTGCATCCACCCCATCGCCTGTTGGTTTGGGGATGCCCGTGCGCCCTTCCTAGGCTGTCCCGACCCCGGCGATCGAAGGAAGCATAGCCCGGAGCGGACCACGGTGGCGATCGGGTGCACTGGTTTTGACGCTCCGAGTCTCCACGATCGTGGCTGACCGAGACAAGCATCGCGTGCATCTCCGAAGGGCAGTGGCTGCGGGCGCGAACAGCTGAGCCCTTTCTATGATCGGGACCAGCATCGCGGCGAGAACGAGTGAACACCAAGCCGCGCGGACCGGTTTCTTGCTCTGGAGCAGCGTCGCCACACCTTGTTCTCCCCGTGTAACCGAACCAAGCTCAACACCCGAGACCCGCGTCCTTCCGGTGGCTATATCGCCCACGAGACAAGACAAATGGGCACTGGTATGCCGGCGTATATCCTGTGGCTGGGCATGGATCCGGAGGCCAGGTCGAGGTTCTCGATCTGGTAGGTGTTTTCTGCATGAGGTTGACCTACATATGCCGAATGACGATCATCCAGCGGTGCACAACCATGCAGGAAGCACGACAAGGCAAGCCATCCCTCGCATCGCGACACACACGCCCGCGCTATCGTGGGACGATGTGACGCGATGCGGCTCGCAACGGACCTCCCGAACCTGATGGCCCCGGGCCACCATGGCGAGCCGCTTCTCCTTGCTCTCCTTGTCCGACGCGGGAGAGCTTCGTTCCGGGCCATGGGGGCTGGCTTGGGGCTCGGTCTCTGTTCCGGCTCGGGTGTCACCGCCTTTTTTTGCCTTTTTTTGGTGCCCACTGTTTGTTCGCGTGGGCCCGTGTAGGGAGCATTGGGCATTTTGTGTGCGCGGAGGAGATAAATCCCCGGCGGCCTGGCCGGCTACTGGCAGATCTGCGCAACGGCGGATGGCTGCTGCTTGATATTGGACGACAAATTGCGCTTCCACGATCGTCCCTGGCATCGGTTTTCGTATCGGCGGTTCTGGTTCATTTCAGGGCGCGGGAAGTCTCTTTCCACCCCGCCTTCTGGATCCACATTCTCCTCCTTCGACATTGGTTGGGCGAGGGGGTGGCGGGGGTGGAGACGAAGGCACGGCCAGCCTGTGTGTGGCTTGCTGGCGTGCATGGACGCACCGTCCCGCGAGCATGGGGCCCGGTTGCGGCATTCCACGTGGTGGCAGGTCTCCCTTGATCCTGACCGACCAGCGGCTACAAGAGGAGCCAACCGTTCGCCGTGTGCCGGGCTGTGTTCGGGCCCGAGGCAGCTCGTCCGGGCTCGTCGCCGGGCATGCTGTACAGCACAGCTTCGCCAACCTTGGTTGGCAGCGGACGGACGAGAAGGGCGCCTCCGACTTGCGAATGGCCGCCGCCGTTCCACACAGGGGCGCATTTCCCTCCTCGTATCCAACTGTATCAGAGGCGCGGACGCAAGGCGGACCAGTGACCGCTACCCTCTGGAGGAAGGTCTCAGAAGCTCAGAAGAAGTGTGCGTGTGCCTTGATGAGCGTACCAGGATGACTGCGAACGTCCCTGGCGCTGCTTGTATGCACAGCGTCGCCTAGAGTGGGCTCGTCCGTATCTGGGGGTGGGTGGCGTTCAGGCCGTGCACCCGCACTCATGTCTGTGACAGGACGCGTTGAGATGAGCTGTTGGGGGGGAGGGGGGGGGGGCGGCCTGGGAAGACGGAGCTGCTTCTCACTACTCCTCCCTTGCCTGGCGAAGCACCTGCAGGACCCACCGCGTTGACTTCGGGGGCCCCTGTTCGGTGTAATTGGGTCGTGATTTGGATTGGGAAGATTCGCAAGCTACTTTCAACGACATTCCATCAGACCACTTTGCCGCTTCCGCTTCGACCGTTCATTTCGCCCGTGGGAAGCCACCAAAGTAAGATGCTGAAAGCACCCACCGGCCACGGGGAACACATGGGTCTACCGACAGTGCACGGCGCACAGCGATCGTTCATTGTGCAACGGGAACGCGCCGGCTTGCATGGGATGTGTTGTACTCGAGTCCTTCCTACCGCCATCGCGCACTCCCGGCGCAGCCCAAGGCTAGGCACAGGCGTCCTGTCAGAGAGAGGGCAAGAATGGGGCGGGAGCAGCCCCAGAGGCCTGCGCCTGGCTCTTCGTCCGTCGACGACTCGCGCACCGTCGCGATGGCTTCGGAACGTCGCCGCCGCGGTGCTTGGCGGTATGGGAAGGCACAAGGAGGCTTCCGACGAGTCCCGTGCAAGCGCGCGGGTGAGCGGCGCCGGCTTATACCGAGATTGGCTTGACAACATCGCTTTCTTTTTGTTGCACTCCGTCTTCTGTTCCCTCTACCTACGACACAGTCCCCTTGTCAGAACGCCTCCGCCCCGGGCCAGCCTTCCAACCACGAGCCGCAGCCCACACTGGCCGGAGAGTTACAGCAAGGTGGTAGGTAACGTGGTGGGTGCCCCTGCGAGTGGACCACACCTCCGCATCTTTCTTGATCTTGTTGCGTTCTGGCCTGCTTCTGCGGCGTTGCGTGTTGGAAGGCGAGACATTTCGCCGCCTCTGAGCCGCGGTCATCGTCTCGAATATCTCGACCCAGACCGGGGTGACGGGGATCCATCCAGTCATCCCAGTTTTGCGCAGCTTTGCGTGATGCAACCCTCCTCGAGGAGGTGGTGACCGTGGTATGGGGGCTTTGTGGTAGCCCAAACGTGGGCCCGCTCACGCAGAGCGTCAGACAGGTTGGCAGACCATGCGTTGTGTAGCTGGACACCATGTCCTGTCTGCATGTACAAAATATTGGCCCGCGCTTGCTTTGGCAGCTGTGGAAGAGAAAACAGTCGTTCTTGGGCCAGGTCATTCTCAGCATTTGCTCCTGTTTCGTTGCTTGGCCGTCGACGTCGACAGTCGGCTTGTGCGTGAGGCCGCGACTCATATCAGATTCACATAATCCACATCATGCGTGTGCCTTGCACCGTGCCGCTGTTGGCCTGGGCCGCCACGGGCGTGTCGGCGGCCGTGGTGGCCTTCGATTGGACCATCGACTGGGTGACCGCCGCGCCGGACGGCTACGCCAGGCCGGTCATCGGGGTCAACAAGCAGTGGCCGTGTCCCGTGATCGAGGCCAATGCTGGCGATGTCCTTGTCGTCAAGCTGTATAACAACCTGGGCAACGAGACGACCGGACTCCATTTCCACGGCATCAGACAATATGGCACTCCCGAGATGGACGGCCCCGCCTCCGCAACGCAATGTAGCATTCCTCCGGCCTCCTCCTTCACATATCGGTTTGTGGTCCGTCGACAACACCGCTTTCCAAACAGGCCTCCTGACTGACACCTCCCTCTGCTAGGTCGACCGCCCAGGCACATTCTGGTATCACTCCCACGTGATGGGCCAGTACCCTGACGGACTGCGGGGGCCACTCATCGTCCATGACCCGGATGACCCCTACTGCGAGTCCAACATTGGCCAAGAAGTCGTCCTGACCGTCTCCGACTGGTGCGCACGTGACCTTGGCATGGCCTGCTTCGCTTTCTTCCTTCCTGCACTGCCCTGCACTGCTCTCTGCTAACCAAGCCGGTGCGTAGGCACCATAGTCAGAGTATCCCGCTTGTGCAGGCCATGCTGCAGCCGAACAACACGTTGTTCATTCCTCCGGTCCCAGACAGCCTCATCGTGAACGAAGGAGGGAGCAGACTCATCGCATTGAAGAAGGGCAAGACCATCCGCGTCCGGATCATCAACTTTTCCGCCCTCGCCGGCGCCATGGTCACTTTCAAGGACCACACCATGCAAGTCATCATGCAGGATGGCTCGTATATCACGCCAGCCTACGCCGGCCAGCTCCGTCTGGCCCCTGCACAGAGATACGATGTCCTTCTCACCCCCAAGGGCAACGATTCGACCAATTATCCTTTCCTTGTTGCCTTAGACATCAATGCGGACTACTTGAACCCCGGCGCCACCCCGCAGCCCATTTCCTGGAATTATAACCAAACTGGATCCCTTGTAACGAACGCTTCTGCTCCGACCACTGCCGTTTACAACGTCGGCGCTTTCAACGTTGCTAACGACGCCGCCTTCACCAATCTCCATGACCAAGGACCCCTGGGCCCTGTGACGCAGACCATCCAGCTGGACTTCAACTTCTGCTTTGACAGTAACCAAATCCCCAGAGCTTGCGTCAACGGGAAGTCCTACGTCGACCAAGCCGTGCCCGCCCTGTACTCCGCCGCCACCACAGGCCATGACAACACCGACCCGGTCGTCTACGGTCAGGTCAACCCCCTCATCGTCGAGAAGGGCGCCATCGTCGAGCTGGTCGTCAACAACCTCCACGCCGCAGCCCATCCCTTCCACCTGCACGGCCACCAGTTCCAAGTCCTCGCGCGGCCCGGGGCGAGCGCCGGCAAATGGCCCGGGCACACGCCGGCGCCCGCCGGCGCGCGCCCCGCCGCCAAGGACACTGTCCACGTGCACGGGCGCTCGTACGCCGTGCTGCGCTTCGCGGCCGACAGCCCCGGCGTCTGGCTCTTCCACTGCCACATCGAGTGGCACGTCGCGATGGGCATGACGGCGACGGTCGTCGAGGGCCCCGCGCAGCTGCGCAACCTCTCCGTCCCGCAGGACCACCTCGGCGTCTGCAGGCGGCAGCGCGCGCCGTACCGCGGCAACGCGGCCGGCAACACGGTCAACTACACGGACACGGCGGGCATGCGGTTCGTGGGCCCCCCTGTGTACACTGGGTAAGCTTCGTCATCCTATGGTGCCCCGCTCACCTTGGGGAGGGAGGGAGGAAGGGAGGGCTCATCTCCATCGGGCGGTCACTGACTGTGAGAAATTAGGGCGTTGTGGGAGCCAGCCCCCGCATCGACGCCCACCCCGGCCCAAACCCAAACGTCCACCCGCACCGCGGGCTCAGCGCAAAGCAAATCTTGAAGATGTTCGTGAAGGGATGGTGCAGCAGATCCCGACTGTGGGGTTGAGCCGCGCGGGTGCCTCGGTGGGCCACCACCGTTTTCTGTGTGTATGAGAAGGGGTTGCAGCTAGACCATGGTCAGCTGTGGTCTCATGAAACATGTCTGCAAAGGACGGCGGGATGGGTGGTCGAGAAGGACAGGGCGAGGAGCCTACCTGTCCGCGGAGGCTTCGGGCCACCACCACACCTTGGATTGGCCCTCCATCCGGCCGGGCGACGGCCCCTTGATGGCACCCTGTGTCGTGCTCGGCCGATTGCACGCACTGGCGGGTCGGCTGGCTGATGCCCGGGGCGGACGGACGGGGGCCCGGGGGCCGCTACATAGGAATGAAAAGCAGCACGGCGAAGAGATCTCCGGGGATGCACCTGTCAAGAAAACGTCTGAACCTCACGAGTCGCGATGCACGTTCCTCGATTCGCTGATACCTGCAAGGCCCCATCACCGGGGCAATGAGCAGTGGCTGGCGTTCTTCCGGGTCCATAGTCGAGCATCGATACCTGTACGCTCCTATGGGTGGTGGTGGTGGTGGTGGTGGTGGGGAAGGGACGGGCTGTGATGTAGCAAGCAGTATTATGTTCATGTTCTCCGCCGGGGAAAAGACGGGGTGTGCAGTGGTGTTATGTTTGTCCCAGGTCGTCGGACTCCCCACTTGCTACGCTACCCCCAGAAGCCGGCGTCCACAACGTGAGCTAGAAAAGGAATGCCGTGCAGGACTGGTCCGCAGAACGAACTCCACGCCTCAGCGTGGT
>JASMMZ010000002.1:25928607-26094317 GCA_038502455.1 Anisogramma anomala
CTGTGTAACGCAAGCACAAACCTGCCGTCCCCTCCCGCTGGGTACCCACGCAATCAAGTGCTTGCTTGCTTGCTGACCACCGTGCGCGCGCGCGCGGGCGGCCAGGTTCCATGGTTATGTCCGTCCGTCTCGGGGGTGGGGATATTTCCATCCCCCCTGTGGCTGACCCGTCCTGCTGCTGGTTTGGCAGCCGGCGCCGCCACAGTGGATGCGGGATGTAGTGTTGGCGGAGGAGGCTGGCTGGCTTCGCATGATCTAGACAGAGAGAGAGAGAGAGCCGAAGGGCCCACCAGTAGGTTTGTGCAAGCCCCTGCCCGAGCAGCAGGCGGCGCCATCGTCATAAGGCCCGGGCGGGATGACTACCAGCGCGCTACTGCCCGTGTTTACGGTGCATTGCGCCCCTGCCTCCTCTCACTCATTCACTCACACACACACACTCTCTCTATCTTCTTACTCGCATCTGTGAGATTGACCGCCCGCCCGCGCGCCTGCGCCTGGGTTTCTTGGCTTTTGGCTGGGGGCCATGGATCGATGGGCGAGGGGGGCGGAATACATGTGTGTGTGTGTGTGTGCGTGCCACGATACCTGCCTATAACTCGGAGAAGCGCAATGATGTTGCGTGTTGGGCTGGGCTGGGCTGGAAAGCACGATGGGCAGACGGCGGTGTTGATCTAGATAATTCCGTTCGGGCCTGGGTGGGTGCGTAGGTCCGTTGCAGTCCAACAACAGCTTAACGGACGTTTTCTTCAGTGGTGGCGCCCCTCGGCAGCCAACAAATGACTTGAACTTGTAAGCCCGTGGTTTGTGGTGGTCAGCTGACTACTGACTGGGTGCGGGCGGTCTTTCTCTCGAGAGCTGCACTGTGCTCTCTCTTGTCTACCTGTACACACTTTATACGTAGAACGACCGACCTCGCTGATTGAAGATAGCGCATACTTGGCGCCGAGGCAGGGTCGTCAGAGAGGTAGATTAGATGGCCCGGAACGTGGGCGTCCCAGGCAGATCTGTCTGTGGCCCGCCACCTGCGGACACGCACTTTGGACTGGCTGCGGACTACGCTATCGGCGAATCAAAGGGGGGTATCTTTCGAGGAAGATTGGACTCGGGGTATTTTTGCGTCTCTCTCTCTCTCTCTCTCTCTCTCTCTCTGTTTGTGTTTGTGTGTGTGTGTGTTTTGTGTGTGTGTGTGTGTGTGTGTGTGTGTGTGTGTGTTGTCCTGTGTGTTGTCCGTTGTACTCCCTCGTCGGCCCTTTCCACCGACGCACATGAGCACCGAGCACTGCCCCTTTCCGGCGCCGTGGCGAGAGAAAGACCCGTGCCAGTTCCTGGTTTGCTGTTGTCTGCGTGTGGTTCTGGGGCCCCCGCCGCCGGGCAAGCTAAGCACGACCCTGGTCTTCCAAGCAGGGCCCGCCCGGGCGAAAGCAGCAATGCAATGTGAGCTGGGCACGGCGGCGGCGGCGGCGGCGGCGGCGGCGGCGGCGGACACAACCTTCCGGCTGTTCTTGTGCGGGTTGTTTGGGCTGGGCTGGGCTGGGCTGGGCTGGCACTGCAGGAGGAACACTGCCGGGTATGGCCGTGAGAAAGGCGTTGCCGATGCTGCCACTGCTGCTGCTGCTGGTGGCGAGAGCTCCCACGATCATGCGCTTCTCCGTGTGGCCCTACAGGCGCCAGCCGTCGGCTGGGACTGTTTCTTGCATGCTGACAGCAGTCGTAGCCGTCCGGCATGCGGGCGCTAGGTATGGAGAATGCTGTGTTCTGGCCGGCCAGCCGGCCCCAAGCCCACGGTCTTGGGGGGGTGATGGAATAAGCTGAGGTGAGGCGTGATGCTTCGGCACGTGTCCCATGTGTGGAAAGCGATTGCGAGGCGGTGGCGCGACAAGACAACAACGCGGGCGACTGATGCTAGACGTGCACTTGCCGCGCTGCCCAGGGCCTCGGCGACGGCGTCCCCTGTTGCTGACAAGGCCGAGTGCACGGTACTGTGCCTCGTGGTAAGGCTGAAAGCGGTGGGAGTGCGGATCGGAAGTCCGGCTTGGGAGATGACATGAGCAGGAGAGGCCCTGTGGTCTGTGTCCGAATTAGATAGATATACACACGGCGGTGGTGTACACAAGATCTCACGGGCCTTCACTTGGAAACGAGCCGGTCCGACGACCTAGTTCGAATGGCATCACATCGCGTCGCATTACTGTGGCGCCCATGGAACTTTGCCGGAATACCGAATACACCTCAAGATAGTGCCATGGTACTACGAGTACATAGTACATAGGACGGTACGCGGCTACAGCCCCCTGACCCTGTTCCGGTTCCCCGGCCCCTGGCCCCTGGCCCCTGGGCCAGGGCCCCTGGCCTACAGGGCGTCCAATAGGGGCCGAGCGGCCCGTATTATCCCTGCTCGGGATCCCCGTTCTACTACTATGTACTGTACTTGTCACCTAAGCCGAGCTTATGTAACAGGACCGGCCCTTTGACGACATGCCCAAAACGACCGCAAAGGAAAACCTGCACAAGCCCTCACAGCACATTGCACACCGCACACCGCACACCGTACACCAAACACCTCACTCGCGCACCGCATACACCACACAGAATCGAAACTTCATTCTGTCGGCCGCTGTCGTTTCCGCCACAACCAACTCCACACCAGCTGTTTTGATCACTTGCACGGGCGGCTGGCCAGAACAAGAATGCAAGGGCTGGCGTTGGTTGGGGATGTCCGGCCGACATGTCCGTGCCAACGCTGATTCACCAGTCCAATCCAACACAGTGCCTACGAGACTAGTCTCATTCTCGGATGCTGGGTAACAAAGTGGTGAGCTCCTGATGGCCAGTGTCACTAGCTGACCCGCCGCGCCGTCCTGGCCGCTGCCGACCTCCAGGAGACACCGCTCCAGGTCCCTAGCTAGCCTTGTTCTGCCAGGCATCAAAGGTCAACCTGCACGCCATGCTTGCGGCAGAACCCTTCCAGAGGAGCCTGGCGTTTCACTCTTCGTAAACGGCCGTAACCCCGAGTACGAGCCCGTTTTCGGCCGCTTCCCTGTGCCAGACGCCATGCAGAGATGCCCCATGATGGTCTGACAAATGTCGTCCGAAGATAACGGTCATCTCGAGCATATCCGGCCTGGAGACAACATGTTGGCCAATGACGGACTTTGCATTGGCCCAACGGTAAGCCCGGTTAAGAAATCCAGCGCTGACACCCTTCGCCCCCCTCCCTCTTCCCCCTTCCACCGTCGAGGATGCTGAGATGAACAAACTGACCCAGATACGAAGGACCCTGGAACTTCTTGTCGAGCGCTTCGGTCACCGACGATCCGCTGCACCGGACTGCTAGTCTGGCGGCGGAAGGGGGTCGCAGCAAAACGGACACAGAGTCTCCTTCGTCAGCTTGGCATGATCCCATGCACGCCTATCGACATCTGTTTACCATCATTTCATCGGCAGTGCATATATACCCAAATCACGCCCTCCGATGTCTCTGTTTTGACTTCTGTATCTTTCTTTGCCAAGCCTACCTAGGTATTCGTTCTTTTTCAACACGTCTGCATCATGGCCAACCAGTTTGCATTTCTCCTCTTCGGAGACCAGTCCACCGACACACATGGCTTCCTTGCCGAGTTTTTTCGCCAGCCGAACCGCGGCATTCTGTCGAGCGCGTTCCTCGACCAAGCTTTCCGTGAGCTGAGGAAGGAAGTGGAGGCATTGCCCAGACTAGCCAGAGCGAAACTTCCCGTATTCACCAGCCTGCAGAACTTGAACGAGAGGTACCATGCGCAGATCTCGAAGCACCCCGGCCTCGATGGCGCCCTTCTCGCCATAGCACAGCTGGCTCACTATATCGAGTATGCCTTCCCTCAACATTTGCATAGACACAACATCTGCTAACCAAGTCGACAGCTATGCCGAGAAGAATTACAAAGACCTCAACATGCCACACGACCAAACGTTCTTTGGTGGTCTGTGCTCCGGCATGTTCGCGGCGGCAGCCATTACCTCTACGCCAACCCTCTCAACCTTGGTGCCGGTCGCCGTTCAGGTCGTATTAATGGCGTTCCGCACCGGCAGTCACGTTGCCGCCATGGCTGAGCGAGTCTGCCCCTCGACGACAGACCGCTCCGAAAGCTGGACCTATGTCCTTCCTGGAGTAACGGGAGACAACGCACGCGCAATTCTGGAGATCTTCAACAAGGACAAGGTACGAAGACACGAAGTGAACCATGGAGTGCTGCCGCGACTGACCTTGGATGTAGAACCTTTCGTCTGCCAGCCGCGCGTACGTGAGCGCAGTCTCTGTCAACAATGTTGCCGTCTCGGGCCCCCCAACGACATTGAAGACGCTTTTTACATCAGGCCAGCTATCAACGAGACCCACATCGATCCCTGTCTACGGTCCCTACCACGCTGCTCATCTGCATTCGTCCGCGGATGTGGCCAAGATCCTGCGCCTCACCGATGACTCCGTCAAGGACGTGTTTCACAACACGAAGCCGAGGTCTGCCATTATGTCGTGCAAGACCGGCGAGTGGATCAAAGAGACCGACAGTCTTGTTCTCCTGAAGAGAGTTGTCTACGAGATCCTGAACGACACGCTGGTGTTCGACAAGTTCCTCGATGCCGGCGTGGAAGTGGCTCGCCAGCACGAGGACAAGACCTTCATCATCATGCCCTTCGGCCCAACCCAGAACGCCACCACGCTGGCCAATCTTTTGAAGAGCAAGACCAACAACACCATCATCCTTCGCGAACCCCCTCAGATCTCCAAGGAAAGCATCTCGTCAAGCATTGGCAACCACGGCTCCACCGGACGGGGCAAGCTGGCTATTGTCGGGATGGCTGGTCGCTTCCCGGATGCAGCCAGCCACGAGAAGCTTTGGGAGCTGCTCGAGAAGGGCTTGGACGTGCACCGCGTCGTGCCAGCGGATCGATTCCCAGTGGCCACTCACTACGACCCGATTGGCAAGGCTGTCAACACCAGTCACACGCCTTACGGATGCTGGATCGAGAAGCCCGGTCACTTCGACCCCCGCTTCTTCAACATGTCGCCCCGCGAAGCTTTCCAGACGGATCCCATGCAGAGGATGGCCCTGACTACCGCCTACGAAGCGCTCGAAATGTCTGGCTATGTGCCCAACAGGACTGCATCGACCCAGCTGGACCGCATCGGTACGTTCTACGGACAGACCTCGGACGACTGGCGAGAGATCAACGCCGCGCAGGAGGTGGACACCTACTACATCACGGGCGGTGTCCGAGCCTTTGGCCCTGGTCGAATCAACTACCACTTTGGCTTCAGCGGTCCCAGCCTCAACATCGACACCGCCTGCTCTTCCAGTGCCGCCGCTATGAACGTGGCCTGCTCCTCCCTCTGGGCACGTGACTGTGATACCGCCATTGTTGGCGGTCTGTCTTGCATGACCAACTCGGACATTTTTGCCGGATTGAGCAGAGGCCAGTTCCTTTCCAAGAAAGGGCCTTGTGCTACTTTCGACAACGAGGCCGACGGCTACTGCCGTGGCGATGGCTGTGCATCCGTCATCGTCAAGCGCTTGGAGGATGCCGAGGCTGACCAGGACCGTATCCTGGCCGTCATCCTTGGTGTAGCCACCAACCACTCCGCAGACGCCATCTCGATCACGCACCCGCACGGACCCACCCAGTCCGTCCTGTCCAGGGCCATTCTGGACGAGGCCGGCGTTGACCCGCTTGACGTCGACTACGTGGAGATGCACGGTACTGGAACCCAGGCCGGCGATGGAACGGAGATGGTCTCCGTCACCAACGTGTTCGCCCCCGCAGACAGGAAGCGCCCAGCAGACCGGCCACTGTATCTCGGTGCCGTCAAAGCCAACGTCGGTCACGGCGAGGCTGCGTCGGGAATCACTGCTCTCTGCAAGGTCCTCCTGATGCTCCAGAAGAACGCGATCCCCCCTCACGTCGGCATCAAGGGCGATATCAACAAGACGTTCCCCAAGGACCTCTCGGACCGCAACGTCAATATTGCCTTCCACAACACCCCGTTCAAGAGACGGGATGGCAAGCTCCGCCGGGTCTTCATCAACAACTTCAGCGCTGCGGGCGGCAACACCGGATTGCTGCTGGAGGATGCACCCCGACTGCCCTCTGCCACCGAGGACCCGCGAAGCCACCATATCATCACCGTCACTGCCAAGTCCAAGGCTGCCATGATCCGGAACGCCGAGCAACTGGTCGCGTGGATGGAGAACAACCCCGGCACGCCCCTCTCGCATGTGGCCTACACGACCACGGCCCGCAAGATCCAGCACTACTGGCGCATGAACGTGGCTGTGTCGGACCTCGTCGAGGCTCGTCTGGCGATCAAAGACCGCCTGCAGGAGAACTTCTCTCCGGTGGTGGCCGAGCAACCCAAGGTGGCCTTCCTCTTCACCGGCCAAGGATCTCACTATGCTGCCTTGGGCCAGGAATTCTATGCCAACCACGCGGTCTTCCGCGACAGCATCGACGAGTTCAACGAGCTCGCGCTGATTCACGAGCTGCCATCCTTCATGCCACTCATCGATGGCAGTGAAGCAGACATGTCGAAGCTGGGCCCGGTCATTGTTCAGCTCGGACTCTGCTGCTTCGAAATGGCGCTGGCCAGACTTTGGAAGTCGTGGGGCATCAAGCCCAGTGCGGTCATGGGTCACAGCTTGGGCGAATATGCGGCGCTCAACGTCGCCGGTGTGCTGTCTGCTAGCGACGCCATCTACCTTGTTGGCTCTCGCGCTCGGCTCCTTGTGGAGAAGTGCACCGGCTTCACGCATGTCATGCTCGCTGTGCAGGGCTCAGCCCAAGCGGTCACCGAGGCCCTTGGAGAGCGCGCCCACGACGTCACCATCGCCTGCATCAACGGACCGCGGGAGACGGTGCTCGCGGGTGAAACTGCCGTCATCACCGACTTGTCTGTCAAGCTTGGCGGCGCTGGCTTCAGGTGCACGCAGCTCAACGTGCCCTTTGCCTTCCACTCGGCCCAAGTCGAACCCATTCTCGACGACTTTGAGAAGCTTGCAGAGTCGGTCAGCTTCCGGCCGGCGCAGGTTCCCATCATCTCTCCCCTCCTTGGCAAGATGGTCGCGTCGGAGCCAATCAACGCCGCCTACCTCCGCGAGCACGCTCGTGAGGCTGTCAACTTCCTGGGCGGCCTGGTCGATGCCCAGCAGTCTGGCGCGATCGACGAGAAGACTGTCTGGCTCGAGATTGGGCCTCACCCGGTGTGCGCCAACCTGGTCAAGGCCGCGTTCGGTGCCACCACCATTGCCGTCCCCACTGTCCGCCGCAACGAGGCCCCTTACAAGACCCTCAGCGCCTCTCTCTGCACACTCCACTCTGCTGGGCTAAACATCGACTGGAACGACTACCACCGCGACTTCTCCGCATCAGTCCGCATCCTGGATCTGCCGAGCTACTCGTTCGACGAGAAGAACTACTGGCTGCAGTACAGCGGTGACTGGAGTCTGACCAAGAACCGTGGCGCGCTGGCTGCTCCGGCCGTGGCCAGTGAACCCCTCCGCCCGAAGCTGGCTACATCTTCGGTCCAGAAGGTGGTCAGCGAGGAGGTCAAGGGTGACGTTGCGATCGTCGAGATCGAGTCCAACCTGTCCCGCGAGGACTTGCGTCTGGTTGTGACTGGGCACCTGGTCAATGGTGCTCCGCTGTGCACGTCCTCCCTGTACGGAGACATGGCGATGACGGTGTGCGACTACGCCTATAAGCTGGTTCGCCCCGGCGCCGAGAAGATCGGCTGCAACGTCGGCGGCATGGCGGTGCCCAAGACCCTCATCTTCGACGACACCCTGGAGGCCCATGTGCTGCGCTTGAAGGTGACGGCCAACATCGCCACTGGCACTGCCGACTGCGTGTTCACTACCGGAGCTGGTGCCAAGAAGGTCGAGCACGCCCTTTGCAAGGTCCAGTACGGCAACACCGATGATTGGGCGGGCGAGTTCGAGCGCTCCGACTACCTCATCAAGGGCCGCATCGACGCGCTCAAAGCCGCTGAGAAGACCGGTCAGGCTTCCAAGATTGGACGTGGACTTGCGTACAAGCTGTTCGCTGCCCTGGTTGACTACGACCGTCGCTACCGCGGCATGGAGGAGGTCATCCTCGACAGCGCCGCGTGCGAGGCCACAGCCAAGGTTGTGTTCCAGACGGGCGAGAACGATGGCAACTACCGCTTCAGCCCGCACTGGATCGACAGCCTGTGCCACATCTCGGGCTTCGTCATTAACGGCACCGATGCTGTCGACTCGCGTGAGCAGGTCTTCATTTCGCACGGCTGGGGCTCTATGCGCTTCATCGAGACACCAATGGCCGGCAAGGAGTACCGCACGTACATCCGGATGCAACCGGTCAAGGGCTCCAAGATGATGGCCGGCGACGCTTATGTCTTCGATGGAGACAGGCTTATTGGTATCACGGGCGACATCCGCTTCCAAGCCATCCCTCGCAAGCTCCTCAACATGATGCTGCCACCGCGAGGCGCTGCCCCCGTTGGCTACGCTGCCGCCCCTGCTAAGAAAGCGATCGCTGCTCCTGCTGCCAAGGCCGCCCCCGCCAAGAAGGAGAAGAAGATCCTCACGCCATCCAACATCGCCTTGGTCAACAAGAAGCTGACCTCCGTGATCACGGAGGTCATGGACATCCTCGCCAAGGAGGTCGGTGTGAGCGACGACGAGCTTGCTGACAACATCGCCTTTGCCGATCTCGGTGTGGACTCCCTCATGGGTCTCACGGTTTCTGGTCGCATCCGCGAGGATTTGGATCTCGACATCAACTCTTCCGTCTTCGTCGACCACCCTACCATCAAGGCCTTCAAGGCTTACCTGCAGCAGTTCGAGAGGGTTGGCGCTGTCGAAAGTCCCTCCTCTTCGGGCTCCAACGACTCCGACTCGGAGGCCGAAGCGACCCCCGACCTCCTGGAGACCGACTCCAACGTCACCACACCGGACAACGAGAGTGAGGATGTGGACCTGAAGAGCACCGCGCCCGCCAAGGGCGGCGGAAGCGCTGACCTGAAGGCCGCCATCAGGCTGACAATCGCGGAAGAGATGGGTGTGGAAGAGGAGGAGATCGTCGCGGCGCCCGACTTGGCCAACCTGGGCATGGACTCGCTTATGAGCTTGTCCATCCTGGGCAACCTGCGGGAGAAGACGGGCCTCGACATTCCTGCCGACCTCTTCGTGTCGAACCCTTCCCTGAAGGACGTCGAGCGCGCTCTTGGTATTACCGACGCGCCCAAGAAGGTCGTGGCTGCGCCGAAGCCCGTCGTTGCTTTCAAGCCTGTGAGCTCGAAGCAAGTCAAGTTCCAGCAGCCAAAGAAAGCAGTACCAACCAGCGCCATCCCTCCCTCGATGATCACCGCTACCATCGCCAAGCCCCCGCGCCCGACCCACGTTGTCGACGACTACCCCAACCGCAAGGCCTCATCCCTTCTCCTCCAAGGCCGCAAGTCTGCCGCCAACCAGCTCTTCATGGTCCCTGACGGCAGCGGCAGCGCAACGTCCTACACCGAGATCCCGGACATCGCATCCAGCTTTGCCGTCTGGGGCCTCTTCTCGCCCTTCATGAAGACGCCGGACGAGTTCAAGTGCGGTGTCTACGGCATGGCGACCAAGTTCATCGAGGAGATGCGCCGCCGCCAGCCCACGGGACCCTACAATCTTGCCGGTTGGTCGGCCGGCGGCGTCATTGCGTACGAGATGGTCGTGCAGCTGACCAAGGCCGGCGAGCGCGTCGCGAACCTGATCATCATCGACGCGCCGTGCCCGGTGACGATCGAGCCGCTGCCGCAGAGCCTGCACGCGTGGTTCGCCAGCATCGGCCTGCTCGGCGAGCCCGGCGGCGACAGCGACCCGAGCAAGCGCAAGATCCCCGCGTGGCTGCTGCCGCACTTCGCGGCGTCGGTGACCGCGCTCAGCAACTACACGGCCGAGCCGCTGCCCGCGGCCGCGTGCCCGGCCGTCATGGCCATCTGGTGCGAGGACGGCGTGTGCCACCTCGAGACGGACCCGCGCCCGAGCCCGTACCCGTCCGGCCATGCGCTGTTCCTGCTCGACAACCGCACCGAGTTCGGGCCGAACCGCTGGGACGAATTCCTCGACGGCAGCAAGATCACCACGCGGCACATGCCGGGCAACCACTTCTCGATGATGCATGGCGACTACGTGAGTTTGATTTTCCCTCCCCGACCGCCCCGTTGCCACCGTCCACCACCTACCAATCAACCAACCCACCTTACTTCCGGTTGCTCCTATTCTGCGTTTGGATGCTAACGTTCTCTCTATGATAGGCCAAGCAACTCGGATCATTCATGCGCGAGGCGCTTCTTAAGTAGATTTGGGGATGCGGGTGGGATTTCATCACTTTCTTTTTTATTCTGTTTGCGACAACATCGCTAGATTGGTACAACATGGTTTGGCTGGTGTGGGCGGCATTCATTTGTGACGCAATTTTTAATCATCTCGTTTTTTCCTGTCCTGTTGCCCCTGACGTTTCCCTACCTGTCGTACTCTTACAATTACAAAAATATAGAGGAGGTTGTATGATGAGGGGTGTGTGTGTGGTTTGTGCATATACACACCCAAACTGGGATTGGGTGGGCAACAGCAGCGAAGGGCGGTCCATCTTTTTCCCATTGCCTTTGGCGGCACTTGTGTGTATAAATCTTTCAATTGTCTTGTCTTACGGGGGTTGGCAACATACTATTTCGATGGGATTCCTGGGTGGTGCTTTTTCTTTCATCACTATATACATGCCAACATTTGCAATTCAAAGAGGCATTCGGGACCAACCATCTTCGTGTGTGCTTGTCATGTCGTGAGTTGTCTCGTGCTCGGTGGGTGGTGGTTTGGGAGGGGTAGAGTGATTTTTTCCCCCTTTTTTTCCTATTGACTGTATTGCATGCATGCAATATCAGCTGCATCGTATTGGCAATATCAGTTGCATTGGCAGTCCTAGTTACGTTGCATTGCTATTTCAGGCTGATTAGCTAGCTCTTTCGGCGCTAGTTAGCTATTGATACCAATCTCTCTCTTTCGGGCCTTATCAGCCCTGCTTCCCAAATGAATACAGTAGGCGACTTGCTAGAACCTCCCCTTTTATATCAAAATGGATGATATCGCTTTTTTACTTTTACGTCATGTATATTTTTGCCACGAACGATTGCTATTATTTTGGAGAATGGCTATTGACGGACGGTGTATAACTAACTATTCACAGCGCGCATGTTGGAACAGCAGTCAATTTGCAGTACAGTCAAGGCAACTATACTGACAGTAAGTTGATTGGACTGACTGCAAGTTGACTATTGTTTGTGGGTTGAATGCAAGTCAAGTACAGTAAGTAAGTAGGTGTCCAATTCAGACTAGGGCACGGGCCAAGCAATTGGCCTTACATATTAGTGTGCAGATCCGGCTAGCGGTCTGCCAAACTTGGAAGTAACACATCACCTGTTGGTAGGACTTTAGACGTTGCAACGTTGTCGATTCGAGACGTGGTCGAAGTAACAGTCAGTAGTATTGCGTGGTCAAGTAAGTGGTGTGGTGGATGGTATTGTTCTAGGTTTGGCAGACCGCTAGCCGGTCTGCACACTAATTTTTTGTATGGCCAATTGCTTGGCCCGTGCCCTAGTGAAAGTGGGCGTATACTATGCTGTAGTTGAACTTACAGCAGCTGCAACAAAACAATAAACACTCAACTTGCCTGTCAATATAGTCAACTTTATTGTAAATAAAGTTGACTTACTGCACTGCAATTACTACTGTTTTAACACTGGCGACTTTTTGTTTTGTGCGCGTACGCTAGTGTGATCAACTAATCGTTTTCGGTTACCACTGAATTGCCCCCTAGTCAACCAGCCAGACCCCTGTTAATTTCGCATCCGAATTAGCCCCAATTACCTTCTTTTGCCCTACGGTTCCGATTTCCGACTTTATCAATTCTGACAAACACGTTTTCCCCTACAAACTAATATAAACCTTCAGCTTAACCGTTTTAATTAATCAAGTTGCCAGCCTTAATTCCCTGGCAGTTTTCCAATTTGCCAGGGTACCCCTATTCGTTAGCATGTGACTTGACCTTGCCAGGTAGCCTGTTAACGTAGCCCTTGATCCGTATGGTCAGTTTATTACTGTCCACAGACTTTTTCAAGGCCTTATTTAACGTTGATTTCGTTATAATATTAGTCGGATTATTTTTTATCATTCTGTAGGTAGGCCTTTATCGTTGCAATGTAGTCGATTCGAATCACTGTGGTCGAAGTAACTGGTGCTGCGTTGATATTGTTGATTGATGTGTGTAGGTTCTAAGTTTGGCAGACCGCTAGCCGGTCTGCACACTAATTTGTATGGCCAAACGCTTTGGCCTGTGCCCCACTTTGAAGTGGGCACCTACTGCACTGCACTTGCAGTGCAGCCCCACAAACTGCAGCCAATATTGCAGTCAGTACAATTAACTTTACTGTAAGTAAAGTTGACTTGACTGCACTGCATTTGACTGCTATTCCAAAAAAATCATTTATTTAAATTCCTTAGCTTTCTTGGTTTTGTAAACTTTACGAGATATTATTACATTGATTATTTGTCGGCTTTCGCCAATAGTTCCAAGTCCCGAAAGATATTTGAATAGGCTCCTTAAATTGGTATAAATTACTACCGAAATAGGAAAAATCTCAAACTGTCTAATAACGATATTAAGGGGTTTCTATATCGTTATACCTTTATTAAAGTCGGTTATTATACTACAAACCTTTAAAGTGGGTTATTATACTATAAATCTTTAAATTTGATACGTTTTATATAATCTTCTTGTACTTGATGGAGGTTTCCTTTATCTAGTTTCTGGTAATATTGAACTTTTTTTGTAGCCTATCTTTATTAAGGATTGTTATAAATAAAAATATCTGTGACGACAAGTTTGTATTATTTGAAAAAAAGCCGTTCGTAAAAATTATTAACTTAATCCTTAACAAGCTAATCAGAATTATATTAATCCTCCAGTCCAGATTTTTTATCTGTTACTTGGATCTTTTATTTAATAGGTTAAAGTCTCCATCCGTTAGGGTTTATTATTATACTGCAATCGACATGTCGTAAAAGGCTCCTGGCTAGCATAAAGTAGTGATATAATTGTTATGGATGCGTTAATCTAAATACCTTTAAGCCTTAGCTACGTTAACCTTATCAATTGTAGCTAAGTCAAAGCACTAGCCTTTCTAACGAAAACGATGGTAAATATCGTCAATACTATGCTCAAGGATTAAATGTCTGTTAAAGTTAAAATATTTACCCTCTGCCAAGTTACAACCAACTTGTAAATTGAAAAATTCAAGTCTTCAATCGCCTATAATTCCGATACTATAAAACTAGCAATTCCAAAAAAAAAAACAAAAAAAAAACAGTATCGTCAATTTATATACTCATCAAGCCGAAATCTTTATTTTATATAACCAGTATACACGGGTTATAATTTAAAGACTTTATATCTAACTTCGATTTTAAGTGCGATTAGTAGGTTTGAAAGTAATAAACGCCTGCCTTAGCTAGTCTATATGATGGCTTAATAAATTATATAACCATTTTTCAAGGATTTTTATTACTAATTTCTCGCGGTAAATAAAATAAAAAGATCGTTTGTAAATTCGTTATTAATTAAGTATACTTTTAAGTAATATTGAGGCTATTAGGTAAACTTTTCAATAGTTTTTGTTAGCAAACTTACTACCAAAGCGATTACCAAACGTTAAATAATCTTCCAAATCGTTAGAAATTAAGTAACGATACTGGTTTTACCTTGATTACCGTATTTTTAAACGATTAAACGTAACTTTTCATACAGCTGCCATGTAGTTCTGCACATAACCTTATGTATAATCCTCGACTTAAAAATAGTGATATTTGGGTTTCAAAGATTAAAGTTGCGATTAGATAAAATTGTACGATTACTGAAATAAGGAGTACATCAATTTTAATCCTATAGCTTTCCTTAAAAATTATGGTAAAGGTTTTGATAATTCCTTATACCTGAAGCTTTACAACCAAGTTTTGATTTTTCTTCTCTTTCCTACTAACATAAACAGTATTGTAAATACTGCCTGGTATATATTCCTTATCCTTAATGTTATTCATTCTTGGTGGTTAATTACGTTTTTGGAGTTTTTTCGGCTTATCGATCATAGGAGAAGGGGGGTTATATTAACTATTTCTTTTGGTTTAAGGGTTTTCATCGTTATTGTTATTTATCCGATTCTCGCTACATGACGACTTTACTTTATGATGGTAAAAAATGACTTCGATTGTCGTAAAGTTATTTATGGTAATAAGGGAATCATTAACTTAATATCATACTGATTCCTTACATAATTACTTTAATACCTTGCCGCACGCTATAACCCTTTTCTGGATACTTGTTAATAACGAAGATTTACTTATTACACGAGAATATACTTCAAAAATCAACATAATTATTACTAGACCGTTAGGGCTTATAGTATTATTTAGACTTTTTATTGCTATCTGAAAATGTACTTTGTAATATGTAAAACTTTCAATCTCCATAGTAAAGGTATCATACGCCTTGAAAAGTAGTGTTTATTCCCTTTCAATCTTTCAAATTCTTTAATAAGCCTTAAAAAACACCTATTTGCACTAAATTTCTATTTTTTCCCCGTCTATTTGAAACTTCATCGCCGTAAAATTAATGCCAACATTGTGAACGACGACGTTTGATAGGTCTAATGATGGTAGGCCTTTATTGTTGCAACGTAGTCAATTCGAATCACTGTGTTCGAAGTAATTGGTGCGTCATTAAAATTGGTTGATATGTCGAATTGTAAGTACTAAGTGCGGCAGACCGTTAGCCGGTCTACACGCTAATTTGTATGATTCAATGCATTGGCCCGTACCCTAAATTAAAGCAAACACCTACTACACTAGACTTACAGTCAATCTCACAAACTACAGTCAATTTACAGTTAATACAACCAACTAATTAGAAGTATAGTTAACTTAACTATACTATAATTAACTACTATTCCAACCCTGGCGGTCTTTTACCTTGTGCTTGCACTCTAGCGTCACTAACCATCAATTAGTCATAACTTTAGAAATTCCTTCTTAGTCCATATACCAAATCCCTATCAATTCTAATCAATTTATATTGAAACTAACAGTAATTATTGCTCTTTTCCATACATTTCCAGATCTTCCGTTCCTTAATTCCCATGTATAAGTTTTTTGTCTTTGAGTTACAAGTATTATATATTTCATTAATTACCCACCTTTTTCCATTAGTTTTACCTACCACCACCGTTACTATTACCATCGTTAAAGTTACCCTGATAGTTTTCAAATTTTATAGGGTATTACTGGTATTTCATATCACGTGCCCAGTGGTCTACGTTACCCTCAATTCGTACAGTTAATGTATTTCTGTCCATAAACTTTTCTAAGGCGCCATTAGTTGTAACCTTAGTTATAACGTTGACGGGGTTATTTTGACCTTTTATTCACCGGCATTCATCGATTAACCGGGCTTTGGATACCTTTCTTAAAGTTATTACATTTATTACCTCACGTTTTTCATTGATTATATAAAGCTTTAATAAGTATTTGGAAAGTCTCCGGGGGTCTGTATACACAATTACAGGTATTGGAGGCAATTCCAACTATGTGGTGATAATTCTTAACATGCTGTTAATTACCATACCGATATCGAAGCCTGAAATTATACCGTAAACCTCTAATGTTAATACGCTTCGTATTATATGCTTAAATTTAACGGATGTCCAGTATACGAAGTTACCGGTAACCGTAAATTACTTATAAGATCCTTGCTTATTAACGAGTCTTATAAGGAACCTAATTTTCGATATAAAGTTAACATTATTCGTAAAAAGGCCGTTTGTAAAAATTATCAACTTTGTTATCGTTAAATTTACCGGAACTATATTAATACTTCTTTTTGAATTGCTTATTTACCATTGAATCCTTTTATTCAACTTGTTAAAGTTCTTATTTTGTAGATTCTGTGTTTGTGTTGTAATTGATAAGTTGTACGATGCTTTCAGTTGGCATAATGTGGCGATCATCTTCAACCTTATATCAATTTTCTTGGCACGGGTGCATGGACCACCTTGTTAAGGAAGGTAGGGGGCCTACATTATAAACCCTAACAGTGCCTACTTCCAATTTTTTTTCCAGGTCCAGCCGCTCTTAACACCATCACTTCACATGCATCCTATTCTACTAAAATATTACTAATTGGCTCTATTACCACTTGAATCTTTTCCGGCGACCCCTTTTTGGCCATAGAGATTGTCATCGGCCTGGTGCACCGCCCGCGCAGCGGTGTATATAGAAAACAGCTCTCACAACTACAATTCCGTCCCTCGTTACTTGTACCAACATGGCCCTTTAGATTTGGACTTGCACTACAATGAAAGTTTAATTCCTTTTACACTTTAAGGTTTTTAAAAAAGACCTTTATTATAAGCGCCCGCACTTGATGGCTTTTTTCTATCTATCTATCTATCTGTTTATTTTTAAACTGTTATTACCTATACAAACATCCCGACCGTTTAGTATGGCCTTTAATTTTACTTAAGATACCTTTCTTTAGCTATTTTTAAAAGATTATTTACGGCACACCACCCGCTTAGTGATATACCCTATTTTACGTTCTTTTACACACTTTAGGTTCGCGGCTCGTAACAAAAAAGTAGCTCGTAAACGGGTTACTTATTAAGAGCTTTCGACTAAGGTATATGTATTTTATAAGTCTTTTAATTTCTTTTTCAGGGCTGTTAGATTTTCGATACAAGTAAGCGTCAAATGGAGATTAGGATAGCCGCATAATACCACCCAGCTAAGGTTACAGTTTTCACGCTTTTACGGGTTTTTAAATTGTAGGATAGCTTAAAGTATTAATTGAAAGATTGATTTAAAGTTCGGATCATCTTTAAAGGTGTTTTTTGATATTTTATTTTATAGATAGAAGATTTATTCTCTTTATATTATAGGTGTATTTCGTTGTAAACTAATATGCGATATATCTAGTCATGGGTCAGATTTTTATAACCATATGTATAATACTAATACAAATGCGATTTATATTTCCTTATGAAGAGAGATTAATTTATAAATCCAGGATATATATGCTTAATGTTAGGCGCCTTCGGCTGGTATTTAATATCTACATATAAGGTAAGTTTCGGAAAAAAGATATAAGTCTAAGGATATATTTTCAATTTATATACTTATATTATTAAGAGTAAGGTGGTTTCTTTAACATCTTAAAGTGTATAGGCTTAAAAAGGAGAATGAAATAGGGTAGTAGTTATAAAAGGTAAGGATATCATGTTGCGCGCCTTCCCCCAGGAATTTGTAACTAAACATTGGCGAGAGTTATACTGTACTAATAATATAGTAGGCTTTGACAGGTGATTGTAAATAAAAAATGTAGCGATATAAGCCATAAGTACCCTTTACTTTAGATATTGTTATGATTTTACTTCGCTAAACTTATTAATTATCGTTAGGTTCGTGGTTTTCTCCTTTTAAAGTAGGTTAAAGTATGTGCTATAGATATCGTTACTATCTTTGAAATTATGGATACGGATTAACAATGTATTAATGTTAAGTTGTATATGCTTAGGTAATGTTTCAATCGGCTTACATGTTTAAAAACCTACTGTGTTAATAGTATGTTATTCTGCTACCATAAACCCAGTATTTTCGAAGAAAAGGGTATCGTTAGTTTATATTTTGATAATACTAAAAGTAATTCTTTACATAATTCGTATTTAAAGATCGAACGTCAAAACTTTAATATTTAACTTTTTTTTAAAGTACGTTTGGTACGTTAATAACTAATAAATACCTATTTATTCCAGTAATTATTAAGATTTAATATAACGAATCATAATATCGATCGAAAACATATTTTTCAACTCTTCCGGAAATTTCAATAATATAATTTATTCATGATATTTGGCGGATTACGAGTATGTTTATATCAGATTACGGTTATTAAGGGTGAATTCACAGTTTAAGCTAATGGTCAAATTAGTAGTAATTACGGCAATTAAATTCTGGTTAGTCTTTCGGATTATAGGCAACTAAGTAAGGATTTATTTTTTATTTTTGTTACCGTATCCTTAAACGATTAGGTGTAACGTTTCGTACCCCTGGTACTTATTATTGCTGTTGACCTCATGTATCATTTTCGACTTAAAGATTATAATGTCTTAGATTTTAAATTAGGTTAATAGAACAAATTGAATTACTCTTCGTATGAAGAGTCCGTCAATCTCCATTCAGTTGCTTTCCTTAAAAGGTTTACCTCGTATATTAATAATACCGCTAAAATGTTACTTAAAAGCAAGTTTTCTATAAGAGTTCTCCTCTTAAGATAATAACGCTGTTATATATACCTTCCCAAGCATGTAAACCTCGTTACTGTCTTTATTTTTAGTATATATTCTCCTTTTTAGTAGTTTTCTACGGTATAAACTTTTTATTGGCTTATTAACGATCTACTCGGGAGAATGATATTATTCAATCCGTTTAATTCGAGGGCTTTTGACTGAAGGATCTTTATTAGATTTCAGGAGTCTTTTATACTATTTAGACTATATAGTACGAAAAGTAATAAGTCTGTTAGCGGTTTCAACTGCTATATTTGAGTTAACAATATTTAAAATATTACGAGGTTTATCCTATATTCCTGGATATTGTTACGTAAGGACTTTACTTTCCAAAGGCAAAGATAACACATTCATTTTCAATGGTTCGTTTCTGGTATTAAGGGTATCGTTAATCTAACTACGTACCGATTCCTTTCTTAGTTCTTTAAGTGTTTCATTGTATACTATAATACGATTTAAACTATTTCATGAAAGTAGTGATTCAATTATTATAAGTAGGTAAACTCTAAATTATAATAAAGTTGGTACAAAATAGGTAGGGTTAATAGTATCATTATAACTTGTTATAATTATTTAAAACCGAGTCTTTCAATTTGTAAAACTCTCAATCTTAATAGTAAGAATATTGTAGGCCTTTTTCAAAGGTATGTAATCCTTTTTAAACTTACTAATACCTTAATAAACTCTAACGGGAATTCTTTCACTCTAAATCCCTATCTACTGAACATTGACTTAAAATTACATCGCGGCAAAATTCGTATTAATCTACAAAATACGCAATAACTTTTAAATTCTTTTCGATGTTAAAAGTTTAAGGAACTTAGCGTTATAAAACATCGTCGCAGAGTTCATAATATGTATTATTAGTTTACCGTCCGGGTTAAATATATTTACGAAAACCTTAAAGTGAATTTTCAAACGTAAATTTATATATTGATGGGGATTAGAAGTTTATTTGGCAGTAATGACAAAGTTGTTTCATTGCTTTTAGCTGTAGAAGGTCCACATTATTATAACTAGTCGCTTTAAGGACTTTATATAACCTGTCAGTTAGCAAATGGTTAAACTGTCGATATAATTAACAAAATTCTGACTTCGTTAGGTTTAATACCACTATTTTTAGCCTTGAAGGCTGAAATAGGAGGTACTAATATTTCAAATTGAGTAGAAACTTTGACTTCCCGTCACTTTAAACAGTTCATTAATTTAAATATTAACATCGACGTATAGGAATTTTCATATTTTCAATGCACAGGAGGAAGTGAGTAAGGGATTATAACATGTGGAAAACAACAGGTTAAAATACTGTAATAATAGTTGTAGATCCTAGTTAAAAGAGCCTTTTTCCAAGGTTGAAGCCAATTTTAGCTTTACCAGTATCCATCTAGTTAAGTTCCTTAATAATATTAATATTCTTTCGTAACATGACGTATTGAGAATGGACCTTTATTAAGTACCGTATATCCCCAGTGTCTGGCATAATACTTCAAAATATCTGCTTCGCATAACGGTTGCAAATAGTAAAGAAGTACGTAAGGCCACGATTTTTATCGTTATAGCGACGATAGGGGTCTTAACTTATAAAACAGTAAAAAAAAAACGTAGTTGGTAATTTATTACGTTGATTCTGGATCAATACCAGTATCTTTATACTAAATAAGAATATTAGTTTGATGTTTCTAATATTTAACCTTTTTCTTCTCAAAATTAACAATATATTTAATTTTTTTTTCATTGAATGTGGAAGAGAATCATATATAATATATTACCTATTTATATTTAAGTTTTTTCCTAGTGTAAAGTATTAACTAATAGCCTTATTTAGTATTCATGTAACATTTTTTACGTTCAAGAAAAACTTACGTATCTAAATGAAGGCTTTTAACAATAAGGAATATTTTCTTTTTTATGTAATCCGGAGATTTCGTTTTCAGGAATTATTTAATTAATAGTATTATTAAAGAAGACCCCATTTACGATGGGTATAATATAAGAAGGAAAGGTTTTCATAATCTTCGCTAAACTTTGGAGTTTAGGGGTATATATTAGTCGAGCTTGACACCTATATCATTACGGTTGTTAACAAAAACCGTAATTATCTACAAAATCACTTTATATGTAGAGTTATGATATTATAAACCGTTACAGCAAATAGGACTTCTTAATGTAATATACCCTCGCCAGACTTCACATTCTTTATTACCTATTAGTAAAACAATAGCCTATTTAATATGTAATTGGGAAGGTTACTTATACTTTCCGACTTTTTTTCCCCAATGATCCAATATGTAAAACCATTTAATGATGATCCAATGTGTATAATATTGGGTGAGGTTGATTTCTTATTCGAAGCAACTTCTAAAAACCGTCGTAAATATTTTGAAAAAAAAGGAGTAATTTATAAAGTATTAAAGGTAATAGTTTTTGGTTTGGCCGGTAAGAATATTAGGAAACAACGAGTAATTTCCCGGAAATCTAATTCATATTTAGCGATAAATATTGAGGAACGGACGTAACTTAACGTTGAAAAGAAAATATAATTTACTGTTATACTTCTTCCTCCCCCTCCCCCTCCACTAAATCTTAACGAATGTAGTACTTGCCGTGTAATATATATTCACTATAGGGATATTCATTGTAGTAAAAGTAATATATTGGTTGTAAAAACCTTTTGAATTCTTCGACCAGTGTTGGGAGAGGTGTTGGTATTGGTGGGAAGGATAGTTACTTTTGGCTAATTTTGCTGAGAAAATGTCAGTAGTCATACCTATAATAAGCTCGCGCATAAAGCCGCTTTTGTTTTAATTTTCGTATTATAACTAAGCGTATTAAATGGTTTATAAAAGGGATTTTTTTTGGCTAGGGATTTAGTAATATTCTTTTTAATATTAAGGGATACGTTAAGGTTTTTATTCATTAACTGGTTGATTTAATAGTTTATTTCGCGTGGATTAATTAAATTTTTACGGTTAGCTATTTGAATAAAAGAGTTCAAGAAAATTATCTGGGTTTAGGCATAAACTTGGAAATACGTTTAAGAGCGTTAAGAAATAAAGTTGCTAGTAATCCACTTACTCTTATCTTTATATATCTATTATAGGTGTTTATTGATTGTATATTTGTAAATTATTTCCATTATGTTACCGACCTTTAAGACCTTTAAGTGTAATGAAATTTCTCGTTTATATATATTAACTCTTAACTTTAACTTTACCAACTTTTCAGTTTTATTTCGCATAATTAGGGTTTAATTCTTAAAAAAAAACTCGATATGATTAAAGATGACTTCAAAGCTTAAGTTTCAATTTTTGTAATCGACGTTGAAGATAAAGTGTTTAACATAATCAATTCGGTGTTTAGGGGTATAATTTTCGTTAACTTTCATAATCCAAATGTTGTTGTTAAAATTCTTAACAAAGGTGGTTCCAAAGACTTTAATTGCTCTTTTCCTTACAGAGTTAGCAATAATATCGATTTCACCGTATTTTAAAGCCGTTTAAATGGAATTTAAAAGACATAAAAGGAAAAAGAGCAGTATAAAGGTATAAAAAGGTAAGTCGGAGGTTATTTATTGTTGAAATTGATAATTATAATTCAAAATAGTAAAGCTGAGTTATTTTTACGATTCGAAATTTGTGATAGTAATACTCGTAATAGTGGTAGACGTAACTAATCTAATAGTTTACTAACTTCACGGTTTTTGATACTTTCAAACAGTTAATTTTAACGTTTTCAAGCTTTTTCCAATTGAGATTTCTTAGTGTTTTTGATAATAGAGGTATCGTCTCTACTTTTAGGTACTTTCAAATAGAAAATGCATTTGAAAGTCGTCATTTTTGTTACTCGTGAATAGCAGACGTAACTGCAGGACCCTTTAAAAGAATCTTTCCTCTACTTTTCGCAATTTTAAAGTGTAATCAGAAAGTAACTTTTTCTTTTACCTAGTCTATTTATGATTAGCCTCATAAATATTGATTAATATTGATAAACATTTATCATTACAACATAGTTGATTCGAACCTTGATAGTTAAAGTAATTGGTGTTTTATTAAACGTAGTAATGTGGTACTTCTCTAAGTTTGGCAGATTGTTAGCTGGTCTATACACTAATTTGTATGGCCAAATTCTTTGGTCTATGCCACACATTAAAGTGGGAACCTACTATACTAGAATTAAATTTAATCCTACAAACTGCAGTAAATATAATATCAATATAATCAACTAACTGTAAGTAAAGTTTACTTAACTGTACTGAAATTGCCTTTTTTTCCAATACTAAAACTTATAAAGATTAACAAAAAATACACCCAGAAATACATAACTAATTACAAAAACTACTTGATTTTTAACGGAAATTACAATGATAAAAGCTAAGGTATTTGAAATTTATACTATTTTGCCGAATTATTTGGGGGACGAAATACGTATATATGAAAAAGAAGGCTAGTTAATGTCAATTTAAAAGTCGATTAACGTAAATAAAAAATTTAATTACCATTATATTTGGAAAAACCCGTATTTGAGCCGAAATAAAATCAAAAGATATTACGAATAAAAATCTTTAATATACATATAAATATAAAATTAAGGTTATCGTTAATAATACCATCCCTTAACACCTGAATATATTTTCGCAAAATTACATACAAACCCAATTAAATTCTTTTAACTCTTCTACTTTATGATTCTAATACACCAATACCACTAATGATTGAAACAAATTAAATAACCCATGCGTAACAAATCCGAAAATCTATGACTCATTTCAAATACTCTAATCAATTAAATAAAAACCGTATCAAAAACCCCCCTTTTACTAATAAAACTATTACTACGTCTAGAACAATCTTTATATTTCTCAATATATTTCGTTTTGATTAGTCCGTTCATAAAAATCGTTAGAAAAAACTATTTTACACGCGAATTTATTATAAACACCACCACTGGTTTTTTTCCTTTCAAATTTTATCCAAGGTAACTATCTTATCTATCAATACTAACAACAACCTTAATATTATGAATAGAAAGATTGAAATGGTTTTTAAGACTAACATATTAATTTTCCTCTTTTGAAAAATCCTATAGTCAATACGAAATATTCGAAAATCATGATATTCGTTAAAATATAAAAATGTATAACTGTAAGTTATACAACTCCCCTAACATCAAATTACAAACTTTTTTAACATTTGCCATAAAAATAATTAAACTAATAGGTTTCTACTCGCTATTTCCCAATATTTTTGACCAATTAAGCCGAAAATTACTGCTTCCAGTACTTGATGAATTGTTTTTCGTTTCGAAATTATACCATAACCTTGAAAATCATTCCGAATATAATATTAATCTTACCCAATCCTATACTAATTGAAACTTTATTAAGTAATGCTATTGTCGGTAAGGTCTCAAGCCTTAGTATTCACGTGAAATAAGGTATTTAGAAGAGTAATCGTTAGATTGGTAGTTGTAGTATAAAAGATGATTCGAAGGAGCATTTAGAGGTTCACGCTACAAGTGAGGGTTTATAATTCTTCACCCAGAGCGTACTACTCTAGACTGCTCCAAGTATTGCCGTTCGGTTTGGTATAGTCATTCCAAACCGATCCATGCATTTTCGTTCGGTCTGGAATAGTTATTCCAGACCGATCCATGCATGGAGCACTTTACGTTTTGTAAAAGTGTAGCCTATAATGTAACACGTTATCGTGCACTTTTCAGGAGTGTACCCTAAAATACAGTACACTGTTACTTACCTTATGCATACTATTTATAAGGGTATATAGTAATATCCATATAGGTAATCTTTTTTTCTTCCCTAAATATTTCGTATCAATAGCCTAGTAAGAACAGTATGGTTATAATTACGAAGGTTTAAATTAGTAGGTTTTGTAATGATAATATTATTGCCGTATTAATTGTAAAAAGATCCAAATTAAAAAATTTCCCTAATAACAGTGTTATTGCTGTATCAATTATAAAAGGTTCAAATAAGTAAGTTCAACTAAGATTAGCAAATTTTATCTGAGGTGGTATTTTAAATTTGGCAAAAATTAATAAAGTCTAGCTAAAATAATATTTATAACTCGGATTTGGTTGGTACAATTAAATAAAAGCGATATAATTGACAATAGCGTTTTTCGAAATGTTTAATGAAAGTAATTATATAGGGGTAATTACGTATTAGGTTAATATAACAAGATATATCGTTATCGGCCCAAGAAAAACCTCTTCTTTTTTCTTTTTTAAAGGCGCGTAATCCAAATAAATACAAGTCCCCATTTTAAATTAACCTTTATCCCTATTAAACAAACTAAACCGTATTCCTATACTACCTTTATTTACTTTAACTAAAACAAGCCATTCCAATAGATAGGTTACTTAACCAATACCTATTACTAACCTTTCCTCTACCAAAATAACGCGTAAAAACCGAACTGCAAGGTGCCATCTAGCGTGCAAACAATGGCGCACCGCCGTCGCCGCCGCTGCTGCCGCCACTACTACTGCTGCTGCCTCCACCACCACTACTAACAATAGCAGCTCACCTTCGTCGGGCGTTATCTCTTTTATAGTCGCTACACCACCTGCCTCTATCATCCCGTTCGCCGCCACGTCGCCAAGTCCCGCTGTTGCCGTCGCTACATCATCTAGTCTCACCGCCGCCATGCCGCCCAACCCTATCGCCGCCTCCGCCTCGCTTCTCCCCGCCTCTACCGCCCCGACCTCCTCCTCCCCTTCCCTAATTCGGGGAAGAAACGGGGGGCTCCTAAAGTTATAAACCTTACCCTTTCCTCACAGGTAAAAACCCTATTACTCGTAAACCCCCCTCTATATCATAAACGTAATTTAACGTAGTTTCGCCAAGATTTATATTTCTCAAATCCACCCGATAAAATACTTTTAAATTTGTTTTTTACTTTTGCAATAAAAAGTACGAAGGGGACCTACTTTGTCGCCTTGAACTCCGTATCGTTAAAATACGTCGCGAAATCTTTTTAACGCATAAAACCTTAAAACGACGTATTCGGGTCCGTAGCTTTAGGCCTCTAATAAATACGCCTTACGTATCGTATATAGAGTTCGCGGCCGCCGATAAATCCATTAACGATTACTACGAAAATGAAGGTTATTTAACCTGTTATAACCATTATAAGAGAACAAACAACTTATATACCTTTATTCCGGTAATCTTAAAGCCGTAAGCCAAGATCATATTACGCGTTCGTCAATTTTTCAATAAGTTTTAGCCGAACTTTAAAAATATCCTTTAGTAAATTTATACCGTTTAAAACAATGCGAAAATATTCGCAGTCGAAAATCAACAAAATAAATCAATACTCATTCAATAATAAGTATTAACCAGCGGACTAAGGAAACGGTAACCGTCGTTGTAGCCTGAAAACGGGGACTACGTACATACTACGTAAGTAAACTTAATGGCATTATCGTACGCCGTCGTAAAAAAGTTAATCCCTCTCCTATACTTTTACTTAAAGACGTAAATAATAAGGTGTAAGACTATATCCTTACTAACGTTAATAACGTCGATAACGTTAATAATGATAACGCTAATATAAAGGGGAAAGGCGATAAAAAAGTTAATAAAAACGCGACGGTGTTACCTTTTCCCTTTAATAGTAAATAAATACTCCTTAGGCCGTGCCTGTATACCAGGCCATAATATAATACGTTATATAGAAATATTATAACTTTTTACAAAGTAAAAGTTTGAATATCATAATAGTAATATAAAGTATAGAAAACGAAGGACTTAATATACTTGAATCGGTATAAAATTATAAATATAATGAAAGGTAAAAATCAGTTTCAGAGCGAATGGAAAAATAAAAGAGAAACGAATAGGAAATTACGTCGGGTTGAAACTTAAAAAACAAACAATGCCAAAATCACGAAAATGATGTAAAATAGTGGGATTAAATAAATACAAAATCGGTAATCGGAACAAATAGTTAGGTTAAATAAAAAAAAAATCTCGGATCAGTGTAAATAATATAATACGGGCCGATTTAAATGAATAAAAAGAATGATTCGAAAACTTATTAAAGTTATATAATCTTTTTCACAATCTGAATAAATAATATACCTATCGATATAAATATTTTAGGGCTTTGTTCGGCGTAAACTTACCTATAGTATTTACTAGGTTGAAATTTCCGTCGATTTACCTTGTTCCCTCAATTTCATGGCGTTTATATAACTCGTATAAAGTTATAATATTAATTATCAAACGTTTTTCGTTTTTAATACCTTATTTGACTAAATACTTTTAAAGCGAAAAAGTATTAATATAAACGAACAAAGTGATAAGGTTTAAACCAAGGTTAAATAATATTTCGAACCGTTATCGTTATAATAACGCCTGAAACAAAGTATTTAACTATACTATGGATATCGAAAGTGAGGAAGCTCGACGTAACCCTTTTACATTTGGTAAAGCTTTAATAAATAATTTTTTTTTGAAATGTAAAGCCGTTTTCGGCCGTTATTGCGTTACCGAAAATTAAAACGAAATCGATTTATAAACGATAATTGTTATTGAAACAAATAGCTTTATAATACGTATATTTAGTAATATCAATTATAACCTATATTTTCAATTGTTCATTCATTACGAAAACCGTCTGTTAAACACCTTGTATATATCGTCCATCGGGTTGGTTTAGTATTGCAAGACAGCAAAAAGGTTAAATGTTACCTTTGATTATATTATAAAGGCAACCTAAACGTTGCTTATACGTCAATATTTATATTTTTAGGCTTGTTTTACGTTATTTAAAACAATGAGGGTAATTTTGTTTAATTTCGCCTTTTATGTAAGGCGTAAAGTACCGTCCCGAATGGTAATGATAACGTTATTAAAATAGATTACTTGGTTTTACGTTAGGTACGTTTTGGTTTTAGCTTTTAGATCGACTTTTAAAAGTTTTTTTTCTTTAAAAACATGAAAGGAAATGTTATGTAACATTGATATATCGTCCATTTATATACCTGTTAATATAAAGCCTTTCGAATGGGTTGTAAATACTAATAAGTACGGGTTAAAAATGGAATTAATTATTTTAAGTTGTTTTTTATAATACCTTTAGTAAGTGTCGTATTAGTAAACACCGGCCGCGGTTAAGCTGTAAAGTAGTTTTAAAATACGTAAAATCGTCCTAGGCGGATGATATTACCCAAAGGTTTTTAGGTATATCGGCGTAAATCCGCCGTTTAAGCCTCTTTTTAAATTTGGTATATATTTACATTGTATTTCGAAGTTCGACATATAGATTATACAGTACGTTGATGGAGGCCGAGAGTGTAAGAATTAGGCGATGGTTAATTCGTTATAATGTAGGTAAATAAGTTATAATATCTTTTTTTAACTTCGTTATTATACTTTTTAACAACTATACGGGTTTTTTCGTGAGGTTTTTGGGTTTCATCGTTAACTTCATGAACGAATAGAGTTAGGAAAATATTATGGGCGTTATAAATAACTAATTCAAAACTTTTTAAAACGAAATAAGCTTTAATCGATTAAGATTAAGATTTTCGTTTGGGTAAATTATACCAATAGGGCACCTAAGGTGGTTATAACGCCTTCGCAGCGAATCTTTAGGCTAAAATCGTAGTTTTTCATGTTCTTTTACGTAATGAAGGAGTTCGTAAAAAAAGTTTCTAGGGCGTTTTTTAGTTTTAGAGTCGAAGGGAGCCTTTGGCGACGAGGTTTTAGCGGGGTTGATATAAATAGGTTGATTTTATTTAACGTAGTCGGGTTAGATTCGCGTTTCAAAGGTAAAGCTATAACTGGATTCGGCTTAAATTCGCTGTTTTAGGTGATATTTTATAAGCGGTTTTATTCGTCCTACGGTTCCGAGCCGTCCCTTTTCACCTCTTTTTTATATTCGCGTACCATCATTTAGCGAAACGAATCCGTTCCGGTTGGTCAGTTAATAAGTACATCTTATCCTTCAAATCCGTTAATCTTTTAAGGACTACTCCGTTTATCTTTCGTTTTTGAAACCAAAAATTCAAATTTTAATAATGAATTTAAAATATTAATTTTACGTGGGCTATTACTTATAGCTAATGCTTTAAACACATTGTTTCCCATTTTTAACGAACGTAATGTCGTTATAACCTCATATATAGTATTAGCATTTTATACTATAGATGGTAATAAGGTAAAGCTTATGTAAATCCTCGCATAAATACCAAAGACAAGGAGCGTAGAGATAAGTTTATTTAGGCTCAAAGTGTTATTAACGGCGTTTAATACTATTTAAAAGATAAAGTTTTTAAAACTAATACCTTTTAATTCCTTCGATAATATCGTGTACGTTTTTTTAATAGTCCGTAATATCGTTTACATTTTTTAATACCTTATAAAGATTTTACTAGTATTTGTTTGTACTCGTTACTAGTTATCCGAACCTTTGTACGTTACTCAGTAAAAGTAAAAGCCGTGCCGGCGTCGTACGCAATTCAATTTGAAAGCTCGAAGTAAACGTTTAATTAACAGTTAAGTAAAAAGTTCTAATAGTTTGTAGCAAAAGCACTCCATATAAATTTGGCGACCTAAAATAAAGTTGCTGTATCGACGACGCAAAGGACCGGTTAACTATTTAAATATATAATATTAACAATCACTTTATAATTAAAGTTTATATTGTTTCAAAGGCGGAATTTAAACCGTCATAAGGCTTTTAAATGGAGCTTGCACCTATAATAAAACTTTTCGATAGTATTAAGTACGTCTTTTCTTACATTTATATAACCTACAACGTAAAGTAGTTGTAAAACACGTTTTGTAATTAGGTACCCGAATCGTTGGTATGAATTCCATAATTTCGACTAAATTAAATCAATAACCTTAATTATACGTCTTTTGGGGAAAAACCATAAGTAGCCGAACTTAAATAGATGCGATACGGATACGCTATCTAAGGCGCGGATGAGTTAATTAATCGTATTTCGAACAATAATTTCGAACTGATTTATATTAATAAGTAAAAGTCAAAATAGTATTTTTCAATCTATTACGTAAAACTTAAGCGATCCGAAACATGTATTTATAACGACCATTCCGAAAGACGATACTTTATCTTTACCAAATAAAACCTTTTGATATTTTACCGTTGGATTTAGCTGAAACTTTGAAAAATTTGCCGTAAATTAGTTAAATTAACGTTTTCCAGCCGTCGAAATTTAGATTATGTGAATATTAAGCATAATGCTTTAAAAACAATTTCTGTATTTGTTTAAAAAAAACAAATTCCAACGTTATATAGGTGTTAAATACTTCGTTTATTTAGTCTAAGCCTATAATATATATAAAGAAGGCTTCCTATAAACCAGCGAAAATAAGTTAGGCGTTATTATTGTCATAGGTTAATAGGTAGACATTATTATATTTAAGGTCGGGGTTTTCGGATATATATGCGTAAAGGTAGGCGTCGGTTCCGTTATTTATACCTTTGTATTCAGTTACATATGTTTCAAAGTTAGCTTTTATCCGATCTTTAAAATTACACTCGGCCTAAAATTATCGTTTGGTTCGAATTTATTCGTAAACTAGGTTGTTTGTAAATTAGCAACCGACTTTACCGTATACGATATACTGGTTTTATAAACCTATAAGGCTTCGTATATTTTTCCGTAAGTATTGTTATAGTTTAAGTATATTTTTTCCATTTTCGAACGATCGTGCTTATCTTTCATTTCCGAAGTTTCTTTCATAATACCTATACTTGAGGAGTTCGTTTTACCTCGAGTAAACTTTAAATCTCCGGTTTAAAACGTAATGAATTATTTCGACGAAGTTTACTTTAGTAATTTGACCTTCGCCTTCAATATCATTAGCTACAAATACTAATCCGAAGTTCGCTTGTCAGTATATTAAGGTTTTCAACGATATTTCAAAGTTTATTTAAAAATTCTTTTAGGTCTTTTTTCGGTTTAAAAAGTGTAAAGTCGAAACTTGAATCTTCGTAGTAAGCTTTCATCATTATTTAAATGAATAATTTTTCACCTTTATATTTCGGTGTAAAAATTATTTAACACTTTCGGAATTTAATTAATATGGTGGTAATGATTTCTTATAGGTTTTTATCGATGTTTTCCTATTAATGTTTTACGAATTTCCGAGTTATATCTATCTAATCCCTATCATAAAGTTTATAATCAAGTTCCGTATAGCAGTAATAATTTAGACAGTTATAACACTCTAAAAAATATAAATTTCTATAAGGTGATATATATACTATTCCTTAATTTATCCGGAAGGTATACCAGGTAAAATAATATAAAATTGAAATAGCTTAACATTTAATTTTTTACACGTATTGAATATTACGCGTATTTCATTATTAAATATGTCTTATGGTTTGCTGTTGTATTTTTTTTATCCTTATTCTATTACCTGGTAAAATTAGTTAACTTCATAAAGTTGCTTTTATCCGTGGAGAAGTGGTACGGTAGGAGATCTCGGTATAGGTCGTAATTAATGGGTATCGGTTCGTAAGGTACGTATTAACGTTTTACGCTATTCTTTATTTCGTGGATCGGGTTATTCTTTATGTTTTAGCCGATTATTTCGTAGTCAATCGGGTTGTTTTTTGGTGTTTCGACAGCTCCCATTATAGCCGAACGGGTCGTTTCCAGTATTTGAAAAGTTATTCGGTATTCGGTTTTGTTTTATAAAGTGTACCGGCATAAGGGTGTATTGTATTTACGTGGTAAATAAAAATTGTAGTCGTTTTTCTTTCTTAGGATTTCTATTTTTAGCTTAGTGTACAGGTATAAAATTGAATCGTTTTACACCTCGTCCTTATTATTATAACAATAGTCTCTTTTACTTTGTAAAGTAGCACCCCTTTACACATTCCGTTAGGTACTAATTTTTATCCTTTGAATCTGGTACGTCGACGAATTATACTTTTTGGAATGAGGTTTTCGTAAAGCAGCTATTTCTACCTCTTAGGGTATTAATGCTTTTAGTTTGTAGTTGAATTCGTAAAGATTTGGTAATGACAGGATTTACAATTTATCACATATTAAATATCCAATTTTTTTTTATATAAATTATCTAAAAAGTTAGGTCCTTAGGTTTTCTCTTTTCAGTAACGGAATATAACGGCCAAAATGTATGTATTTTCCGTATATAAGTCGAGATCCTTAACTGGCAAATCTATGGTGTTATCCTAAAAACCTAGGTTGATTTAGTATATTATAATTTTCCTCATTTCCATATTTTCAACTAGGAGGTTGAAGTTAACGTTTGATTCCTTTACTAGTGTAGTTTCTAGGGCTATAACTATAGGTCTTTTGGGATGGTTTCTATACGTTTTTGGAATATAGGAACGGTTTAAGTTAATAATTCCGAGCTGTGGTAAGATTTCGAATACGTTCGGACTCTAAAGTTTTGGGTAATACGTTCTACTAATAGAAAATGTAAAGTAAATAAAGTAAATAAAGTAATTAAAATAGGGTTTACTAAAGTTTACTAATGTAAATTGATTTTGAACGATAAATAAGGTGTAATTATAAATTAAAGAGGCGTTTTAAATTTGTTTTGATAACATTTGGTAACGCCACATTACCCAAACGGCCAAGAAAACTTAAACGTCACAAAAACTGATTTAACACACGTAAGGAGAACGCGAAAAGATAAACAGGGCAAAAAAAGTGTAACGCGAAAAGAGAAAATAAAAGGTATAATTATAAGGAGGTACGTTATGTAATCCGGTGTTAAATGGTTGGCCCGGATTAGTATACTGTAACCGAACTTGTTAAAGTAATCAGTTTGGTTTCTTTGTACGTAACCGCTTTAGCTGGAGCGATCGTTTTGGTTGCTTTATACGTAACCGCTTTTGTTAAAGCGATCGGTTAAGATAGGTGTGTCGTAATTGCTTTTGGATTAAGAGAGCGGTTTGAATGTCGAAATCGGATAAGTCCCAACTAAAGGTCCTGAAACTTGGTGGTTTTGGCTTATATAGCCTGGTACGTGACAAGAAGCTTTCCAAAAAGTACCCGGGTACGTTAAATCGCTAAACAAAGGTTAATAATAGTATAATAAGGCTTTTAATAAATAGAACGCTAAATAAGGGTTAATAGTATCGTATTAAAGTTATCTTTTTTAAAGTTACTTGGTCTTCACAGTCTTTATATACGTTGGCGTATAATTTTTGTAAAAAAAAACTGTTGAAGTACAAATAAATAAAACCGTTATCATATCCCGCTATATGTATTCGACGTATATTTATGTCTTCTTTTCTAAGCTATCTGTAGTCGACCGAATCGGCTACTAATCAATGTCGGTAAGGTCTTAAACCTTAATATTCATGTAAAATAAGGTTTTGAAAAGAGTAATCGTTGAATTAGTTGTTGTAGTATAAAAGATAATTCAAAGGAGCATCTAGAGGTGCACGCTACAGGTAAGGGTTTATAAGTCCTTACCTAAAGCGTACTACTCTAGACTGCTTTACGTATTGCTGTTTGGTCTAGTATAGTCATTCTAAACCGATCCATGCATGGAGCACTTTGAGTCTTACAAGAGTACAGCCTGCAGTGTAATATATTATCGTGCACTCTGCAGGAGTGCACCCTGCAATATAGTGCACTGCTACTTGCCCTATGCATACTATCTATGAGGGTATATAGTAATATCCATAGTTATATATTAAAATACCCAAAAAAGTCGAAAAATGTTGAAATAGTTGTAATTGTAGTGCAGTTAGTCAAAGTAAGTTGGCTGCACTAACTGTAAGTTAAGTGTATTGTTTTATGTGTTTACTGTATTAACTGTAGAGACAGGTAAATTATTTTCTCAATTGAGAATAGGGCACAGGTCAAGAAATTGGCTATAAGAATAGTCAGTAGATTAGTTGCAGTTTGCTAAACCTAGAACAATATATCTACCATTTGAATATTACAATATTACTGTTACTTCGACCAGTACCTTGAATCGATAACTTTGTAACGTTTGAAAGCCTATTATAGGCAAGGCCTACCAATATTGATTATTGTTTATTAGGTTAAACACAGATAAACTAAGTAGAAGAATAAGTTACTTTCAGGTTACGCTTTACGTTAACGTTAGGGTAGAGGAAAGATTCTTGCAAAGGGCTTTGATTACTGTATTAATCCATAACAGCATTAAGTAGAGAGAATATTTGGAATGCGTTGGTCTATAACAGCAATACGGAGTTAATGATGGTATCATTACTGAAAACTTTAAGAAATCTTTACTAAAACAGTTTTGAAAGCGTTGAGATTGACCGCCTCAAATTCTAAAATATTATCAAGATAGCAAACAATTAAGTTAGTACTATTGCGGGTATTATTACTCTACATTTAAAATTAAAAAAAAAGTTTTTATCTCAAGGCTTTTAACTATGAAAAACAACAAAAAATAACATTTAACTTTACCCTTTATACCAACTTTTTCTTTCCTTTAAATTACAAGGTAGTTATTAGGATACGTAAGAAAAATAATTAAGATTACTATTCCGAGAGAAAACGTCAAGAATAGCCAAATTGAGTTAAGGAAGTTACGTCGTATAACTCTACACCGAATTGCCAAGTTTGTACGCTTCCAAATCGCTAAGTTTCCTCGCCCAAATTACTCAATTTTACCTGAATTAAGGTTGACTTTCCAGATGAAACGTTAAAATGGAAAACCTATGACGAATAAGAGAAATTAAAGCTTTTGAACCTATTTTCTTTAACTTTTACAATTAGGATCTTTGGGGAAATAATGTCGATAGAAACTTCATTGAAAAAAACTTTACTAACTTAATAAATTATTGTATTATCGACTAAGACTGAGGTAAACGCTTCGATTGGAAATTTCTCATTTTATATAATTTTGAAACCTTTTTTAACGATTAGACTATTGATATAGAGAAGATGATTTAAATAGAGGTTAAGTTAAGGTTCAATATTAAGGTTAGCCACTGAGAGATTTATATTACAAAAGAAACCTTAGCTCCATTTGTAGAGGTTTTTCACAAAATGGCCTATCTTGAGGCTTATCTTTAGAATCTGCTACCCTAAAATCTTCGACCTTAAAATCCTCGGCCTTTAAATTTACCAGGGAAGGAAAAGTTCGTTAAAGACCATTATCGTCCTTATACATATTTGAGGGAACTACTTTGGAATCCCTGTTTAAATTAAGTTTTCAAACTTCCTGCGAATACCAATATTTTATACGCCTACGATGAAAAACCTGTTAATTTGATCGATAGGTTAGAGTCTTATTGCGAAAGCGTCGGCTAAGCGTTCAGCGGAGGTATAATATATAAAGTAGCGACTGTAAACACGGTAAAAGGAGTTGATTGTAATGATCACACTAAATACCCGTGAGTATGTAGAAGGTGTTCAGAGGGTTTATGTTAGCAGTAAGGTAGCAGAGGTAACAAAGGTGCAATATCAAGACTGTGTTCGAGTGATGATCAGAAGCCGTTAGGCTATTCAGGTGTGTAGACTGAATACTTAGATTGACAACTGAAGAGCTATGAAGGAAATACTATCTATCTTGGTAATGAAAGTGTCCTTATATATCCGCGCCTTCATACGTCTTCAGTGTAGGCTCGACTGGCTCGATACCGAGTCCATCGAGTCTCACACCATGCTGACCCTAACCCTTGTGTACGGTGTGTCTGTTGTGGATCCCTGGTGCCTGCCGAGAGGCTGTGTCCAACCGATTTCCTTTGTTATCTGCTGCGGGGCCGCCGCTGGTGCGCCCTGCAGATGTTGAGTCATAACATTGATGTCAATATTATAGATCGATTAATTAAACAAAATCCTTGAGTTCTTTAAAACCTTTCCTACGATCGTCAAATTCCTTAAGTACCTTAAGGTTTTCCCTAATATCGTTAAGTTTCTTAAAATGAAACTTCCTACGGTAAGTTCGACTATATATATAAACCTAATACAGGCTATACTATAAGAATCTACCTCTTGGGCCAGGCGATTGGCACCTACCTTTATTATTGAGACTTTGAGTCTCTAAAACTTGAGTTAACAGTAGGAAAAATCATCGACTACTGGGACGATTATCGCGACCTTCCTTCCAAATCTGTCAAAATAATGAATATTAATTACGAACTTTTTACGAACTTTAAGAAAATTTGGAATAATGTAGAAAAGTATAACTAAAAGCCCTAGAACTTATTTCACATAAAAATAATACCCTTTTACAATAGCTGTGAATAAATTAAGGTACCTCCTTAGACTTTTTACTTAATTTTTCCCTCAAATCCTTTTAAATAAAGTCAACGACTATTACCTTACTATACTAACGAAAGAACGAAACTTTCGTAAAATTTATTATCATATAAAATGATATTTTGAATAAAGAGTCCACTTTGTGAAATATGATATGAATTGGGTGACGACGAGGTAAACCACGATAATAGTTGTGAAGAAAAAGAAAAAAATGCCAATGAATATCCTGAATAAGATGTTAAGTTTTTTGATAATGTACTAGCAATCAGTGGAGAAAGCCTACGTTGGAGAAACCACATTTTGCAAGTAGGTAAGGGCAGTTATTGTAGGTGTTAACGAGTTTTAATACGTTTCACAACAACTAGATATCATGTGTAAAGGCTTTATAATTAGTTACGACTTTCGCGCACGACGATAATAGCCCATACGGAAAAATAGGCAAATATATAACCTTGACTCGATAAGTTTCGTGATGAAGATAACCAAAACCTTACGATAATATATTATATTCATCCTAAATACATAATGTAAGAATGTTTCACATGCAATCTAAAACTTTCGTATTGAAAGCTATTACTAAATTAATATTTGAAAATGGTGGGAGACTTAATTGTTGGTACGCGTATAGGGCGGCAACATAACGATGAAACAGTGAAGTATTCTGAGGATAGAAGTGGAATAAACTAGAACTAGAGCGAAGCGAAGCTCAGCTTCGCTAAGCTATGTAACTATACAGGCACAAGCGGTGCCTTCCTTCCATTGCCATATATGTACCCACCAAGTAATGTATAAAAAGTTCCCGGGACCAAAGGAAAAGGCAATGTCCTTATTACTAACATACATGATAAAAGGTGAGCGCGAGACGTGAGACATGAGACACGAGAAGCGAGAAGCGAGACGTGAGTCATGAGACTCACTTCTTGCAGAGACTGTTCTCGTATGCCTCAATTGATTCCCTGCAATGTTCCAATTCCCCCACGAACTTTTAATCATCGTCCTTTAAAATGAAGCCCTTCCAACGAACTAAATATTAAATTTGGTTCTCTTTGCGACGCCGGCGATCCAGGCGCTTATCTATGATTTTCTCGATTTTTCATTTATCTTCTTCAGGAGCCTTTTTATACCGTATTAGTGTAGGCGGCGGAGGTACATGATTAAAATGGTTATCTTTAGGCTTATAATAAGGAGTAAAATATTAAACGTTGACGATAGAATAAATTCGTAAGTTAATATGAAAATTAAGCGTATATACTAAATCTCCTGTATTTTTCATTATTATATAAGGACTTGGTTTAGGCGACGTTAACTTTACTTAACGATATAGTGGTTTATAGGCTTTTCTTATACGCAGTCAAACTTAATCTCTGAAGTTAAAATTTATTTAACCGTAATTTTCACTACAATGATATTTAGTCCCGGCAACCATTACTTCTATAGTAAACTACGTATCTTTATGTTAGTATTTACTTATAATACGGATTTCTACTTATTATTAAGGTAAAATAATATTTCGGTAATCAATTAAAACTCGTAACTTAAAACCAATCAAAAAATTCGTAAAAGTTAACGTTAATAGCCCAAAAATAGGCATTATTAATATTCTATCAAAACGAGGAATATATTCGGTTTATAATTATTTAGAATACTTGGCGACGTAATATCGAAAGGTAAATTTTACCATCTGGATTTTTCTCTTAGATTATGTATCTGCCCAAAGGTATCATATGGTTGTCATTCTTAGCTTGGTATTAAAAACTTTTTATAAAGATTGCCAAAATGAAAATGAAAAGTTACGTCGCGGTTCAAAATAATTTTCCTGGAATGAAACTTATTTGAAAATCATATGTAACGGTACAAAATAACGGCTTAATAAGTGGCTATATATATACTGTAACTTAGAAAGAGAAAAGTACGATTAAAAGTTTTACAGGTAACTGGTATAATTTTGTTAAATTCGTTATAGCTAGGTAATGCCTATGGCGTGGTAACTAATAAAACGCTTAGAAGAACGGTGACAAAGTTTATATATAAAGTGTATACAGGCTTTTGAAAAACCTCAATTAAGCGAAGATAATTTACTGAATTTTAATTATTAGTCCGTAATTAAATATAACGAAAATAATAACGATAGTACTCTTTAACTATTTTCCTTTTAAAGCGAAAATACAATTCATTTACGGCGATTATTATACGTTTTGTACCAAATTAGTAACTGTCATTATAATTATTTTTTAAGAAACTTTCAAACGATGCGGCTAAAAATTATCAAGCGTTCGTGCTCCACTTCGTTTTAATCATAAAGTAAACGGTTTACCAAACGAAAAAAGTGACCTATTTTAACACCTTTTACTACTTCTTCGTTCTTATCGCCTTTTGTAAAATCAGTTATCATAAATCGCCAAATTGCCTCTTATTTATAGCCTATTTAGAATATAAGTTGTATTTTATTGAGCAATATAGCTTGAGTAATTAGAAGAGTAGGGTTAACTTTATCAGGTATTACGAGAAAATTATCAAAGATTTAGTCGAGTTTGGATACCTTATTCGATTTTTAGTTTTTTTACGTTAGCTAGCGTTTGAAGGCGTGAAATCGTATCCGAAATTAAATTAAACCATTTAGGAAGTATATCCCATTCAAGTTATATACGTTCAAGTAAATTATTATATTAATTTGGAATTTCTTAACTTTTTCTGTAAACGTTCTATTAAAAAACGTTTGGTTAACAATTAATATGGTAAAGTCGTAATTTGTAGTAATAATAATAGGATACGGGCTGCTAATCAAGGTAGTTCAAAGACGTTTATATACTTAGACGAGGTATGGCACCTAGTATTTCGATAATCCGTAATTTAACTTTACCTTAATAAGGTATTTGTAAAAAAAAAAAAATAGAATAGGCTAAAGCCGTAATGTATATAATATTTCTCGTTTTTATATTTAGATAAGTTTTAATTCAAATTATATAACGTCGAAACCCTTTTTTCAACTTCTGTTAAATTATAAAAATTGTAGCCGAATATGGTTAAAATAATAGAGGCGTAGTTTATCACGTAAATATAAATATAAGACAGTAAATAACCATTTTTTGGTTTGTAGAAGCGATTCTCGTAATTAAATATAGTATATTCTCTTTTTACGATTATTATTCTCGACTAGGCGAGCTTCACAACCTATGGCTAGCAAATATATCTTTAAGTTTCATAAATGTTTCTATAGTTAGGCGAAATAGGGTTTTATAAAGCGTAAAAACCCCGTTACGCCTAAGTAAGTTTCCAAAGCCTTAAGGGTGGTAGGGGATAAAATCTCCCAAAAGTCCTAGGTATACTCAATAGTGGTGGAAAACCAAAACTATCTATGAAAAAACCCAGCAATACAATAAATGAAAAACTTATATAAAACTTATTTAAAGATAAGCAAACTCCAACTTTAGTAAATAAAGTTAGAATTTAGGCGACGTGGTTTTTATATTTTTTAAAATATTAAAAATATTATCGATTACTACTTAGCAAAACCCGCAATAAGGCTTAAAGGTACTATTTATGAATATTTAAGCGAAGGCTGGCGAGTTTTTGTATCTTATAAGGGTAACTTCATTACGTTTGAGGCCCCAATGATATATAAAAGTAAAACGATTTCTAAATTTTGGGTATACGAAAAACTAATTCTTTTAATAACGTTTACTACTAAAATTTACTCGAGTTTTCGTAAAAAATCGATAATACTTACCTATAAAGGTAAAGGTTATTTATCTAATACCGCGTATTTATTAAAAAGTTTAAAGTTAACTACTATACGGCTTTTTTGACGTCGTATAATTTCCTTTTTACGATCAAAACTAATAAGGCGAATAGGGAGATATCGTTACTTTATTTTATACTACCGGTAAGGTCTAAAACCTATTCATGTGAAATAAGGTATTCAGAAGAGTAATCGTTAGATTGTTAATTATAGTATAAAAGATAATGAATGATGAATCATCTAGAGGTGTACGCGACAGGTGAGGGCTTATAAGCCCTCACCTAGAGCGTATCACTCTAGAACGACCCTTCTAGATCGTTCTACGTATGAAAGTGTAATCTTTAGCATATTACGTTATCATACACTCTGCAAGAGTACAGCCTGCAGCATAACACGTTATTGTACATGTTACAGGAGTATACCTTACAGCGTAATGTACTGCTACCTAAATATACTATCTATGAAGGTATATAATAATATCTATACATACTACCATTAACATAAATTTTATTAAATTATCAGTCGAAAAACGCTTCATTTAGACGTAAAGCTAGGTCATGGTAACGATTTAGCTTCACATTTTGATACTATTTAACTGAAAATACTTTTATCATTTAATTAACTAGTAAGTTGATAAGTTTGCAGTCCTGTTATATGTCGGCGAACTTATCGCAAATTTTTACCAACTTATATGTGTTAAAAGCGTAGATGAAATTAACGTATACACTATACTTAGTTTTAAATATTAGGATATTATCGGGAGTTTTAATATCGAAAAAAAAGCGGAAACTCTTTGAAGTGAGGTTTGTCCTATTACTTTACGAGATTTGGGTTTCGCGTATTTTTCAGGGACTTTTTAGGATCCTAAATAAGGCAAGCGACCGCGTTTAGAAATAGTATGTTGAACTACGTGTTAACGAAAATTTTCGAAAAAAAGACTAGACTAATTTTTCTTTGTTATTCTAGCCGTATAGAAATCCATTTAAATTTCGATTTTATAAATGTCATTTTGGGGAAAAACGTCTGGGTAGTAATAACAAATGTCATTTTTCCCCCAATTTCCCCGCAAGTTAATTACGCGATATCAAAGGAAATGTTTCCCACTTTAGTAATTTATGCCAATGCCTAAACGGCTTCGTTCTAATTGGTAAGCAAGTAAATAATATCTTTATATTTTATAATAGTACCTACGCGTCTATAGTTGAAAACCGTAATCGGCGTATTTGTAAATTCATGAAGCTCGATAACATTGAAAGGAGTAAAATTTGAAATAATATTCAATGCGTACGAATATTGAGCGGTAAATATAAAAGAAAGTCCATTAGGAAAATCGGTATACTCGACTGGCAGATCAACGGTTTATTTAAACACAATAATATTAACACAAGCTTTGATAAGTGATTTACGAATCATTAGATTCGCTGCCTTTTTATAAACGGTAAAAGGTACCTTAAAGTAATTGTTTTTAAAGATAATAATATTTTTAGATACGAAAATGTTAGCCTTACGAGACTTTAACCAGTAAATCAAAAATAGGGTACCTACGTCCAGGCGTTCGAAAATCTACGCCTTTACAGTTTCATTTGAAATGCCAGGTAAATTATCCGATTTATAACGATATATCAGAAATAATGAACGAACTTTAATGGTTAGTTTTACTGAAGGTCTCATAATACTCAAAATAGTTTCGATTAACGAAATAATAGTTTCGGTGGAACTAGGAAAGTATTTATCGAGTTACAATGTGGTAGTAAGGTTTTTATCAGTTTCCGTATCAAGATAGAAAGTATAATTAGGGTTAGATAACGTAGTATGAATTACTACTTAAAAGAAGCGAAAGAATTTTAAAGTTATAACTACCTCCTAGTGAACGGGTTAAACTACAATAACTTCTGAATCTTATACAAAGTGAATGACCTTAGGGCCAAAATATAATGTTTTTATATCAATATACCGGATCCTCTGTTTTATAATACGTAGAAATAATATCTTCGTTATATAACAAACCTTTAGATATTTAGAAAGTATATTACGAAATTCGTAGTATATTTATAACTAGTATAGGTTCAACGACTTAATTGTGTACTGAAACCGGTGGTTTCGTTTACAAACCCTACTTTACTCGCTTACGACGAGTAGGAGGACTCAATATTACTTTGTAAGTTGTTAGTTTCCGAGTTAGATTAAATATTATTAACTCGTTTGCGTCGACGACTACGATGCCGAATACGGTCATGGCAACCATCGCCATTACGGCGGCAACCTTTGTGATCGCCGCGACGATTATCTTCGCGACGTTTCGACTTGTCAAAAACCTCGCGAAACTCGTATTTGCGATCGCGAGCACGATAGCCACTTTTGCCAAAAAGAATTATACTTTTTCTTATCTTTATATTCCTGATTATACCTTTCCGAAAAAGTATGCGAGTTTTATTTTGCGCGTCTTTTCTTAACAATAAAGTTATATAACGGGCATTGACGGTTCGCAACCGCTGGTGAAACAGGAAAAGTATTTTTAATATGGGTTATATATTTTTATAAAGTTTATTCACCATTAAGAGGCTGAAAGATATATTAAATAATTAAGTTTAAAAAAGCTTACCTATCGATTATAACGCCGTGTCAATTCTTATTAATCCGATAGAAAGTACGTATGACTCCTACGTACTTCAACTGAATTTCAATATACTTCTGAAGGTTATACTTATCTTTTAGAAAATCACGAAGGGTAAAAGTGAATTTATGAAACCTTTTAGTTTCTCTTCTCCGGTCTATTCGAAAGCGGTCCGTAAAAGAATTTATACCTTCTTCAATGCCCTCGTTAGTAAAGATTATACGTTTCTCATCAAATAACTCCGTATTTTACTAAAATATTGATAATCCTGAAAGTAAAGTCCCAAACATGGAGACAATATAACCTTCGACGTCCGGATTAACCTTGATAAAACTTTTGAGGCGAGCCTAAAAACTTCAAACGTCTATAAAAACGATATTTCTGCCGATAGTAATTATATTTATATTAAGATAATTAGGGTATTCGGGGTCATAAACCCTAATTTCTCTACGCTTCATGCGTCACATACCATTATTGCCTAAGGATTAAGTAGTTGTCGTGCTTTTGTTAGGGTTATGAGGAGGAGGAGGGCGGTTTAAGCCGTAAGCAGGACGCTTGAGACTACAAAGTCGCTCTTTATTTCGGCAAAGCCGACGTTATCGTTCTCGGTCACGGGTAAAGGCGTTAAAACAGCTAGCTATAATTTTCTAATTATTTATGATCTGCTATTAAAGGTTTTTGTTAATGGTATTAAGGCGCTCGCTGAATTCTGCGTTCTTTTCAGCTATAATAGGTATCTGCTCCTGCAAATTCTTAACCTACTAAGGTACTAAATCCATCCTAATTGATAATAGGCGAAGAAGAGGGGTATAAAACCGAGCTAAGAAAGGTGTCAATGGTTGGAGAATTTACGAAGGTAACTTTAATGTTAGCAAAAGAGAAGCTCATAAGGAAACGGTAAAGATAAATAATTCCTTTTTAAGGGGTAAAAGGCAACTATTAAAGCACAAGTGCGACGAGTCGTTAATAGTGGGAGAATACCTAGAGTATGTAACTTACGCTTACTTATCGGCAACTGATTAGCGAGAAGGCGATGGGATTAAAAACAGTTACGGCGAAAACTATAGCGGCGACGGCGAGGCTGATGATAGCTGCGGCGAAAACGGTGGAGAAAGTGAGAGGGTAGTTATGGCAGCCAACGGTAGTGGCAGCGGCGAAAAGCAACGGCGGCAGCGATAGCTTGGCTACGGGCAAACTAAAGGCAGCGACAACAATAGTAACGACAGCAACGACGACGACGACGAAGAGAATGGAGAAAAGGAAGATGATAAGGGGTTTAGTACACTAAAGAGTAGTAATGATGGTGTTGGTTGGCGGTGGAGAAAAGGTTGAGGATCTTAGAATTAAAAAGCAGGAAAGACAGAAAAATAGAAGGTTTAGCGGGTGGAGGGGGGGGGTTGTTTTAGTTTTTGCTAGTATAGAAAAACTAGTGACTCTCTTTTCGTTTTGTTTTATTCAGACTGGTAAAAGGTAGGTCTGGTACTTTTTCAGCTCTTTAGCTTACAGCTACTAATTGTTGGTACGCGTGTAGGGAGGCAACGTAATGTTGAAATAGTGTGGTATTCTAAGGATTGAAGAGGAAGAAACTAGAACTAGAGCGAAGCGAAGCAATGCGAAGCTGAGTGTTGTAGCTGCACAGGAACAGGCAGTGGCTTCCTTCCCTTTCCATGTATGTACCCCCCAAGTAATGTACAACATTAATCGGATTTATTAATCCTTAGAAGTATTTCTTATGATCGTAGTAAAAGCTATTGAACTGATAACAAATTAGGTTATTAGTTAACTCGTTACCCTTAGGCTGAGAGTTATGAATAATGGGTGATGTATTATATCCATTACTTCATTGTTTTCAAATAAGATTGTTTGGATTATATCGTAGATTGCGAAGCTAAAGAGGATATTGACGATAACTATTTAAATAAAGTAAGTTATATGATATGAAAATATTTCTCTTAAATTGGTTTAGTAATTATACAACCAACAACTTTTGTACCGCTAAAGTGACTAAAACCCCTATAATCGCCTTAAAAACCAAGTACCTAATCCTTTATATACCTTTAACGTTCGCAATCGTTTTACGGACCACGAGTATAAGAGTATTATGCAAGATATAGAAGTAGTGAGATACTTAAAAGGAGGCTATTCGTAATTTTAAGCATTATGACGGGAAAAAACTATTACCATAGGGATTGATCATTAAAATACTAGTAAAGCCGAAGTTGATTTTAGTTTAGGCATAAAACTATTATTATTAAAATCGACTACTATGTTAGGACGATTATGGTTTACATTTACAAATTTCTCACCCCTTTATTTTTTTTTCTGAAAAAATGAATACCCTCAATATTGTCGTCTACGTTAACGCTAACGAATTGATCAAAAATAACTAGAGGTTCCCTTTTGCTTCCAAGTAAAAGCACCTTTAATTCCATTTTTAAAATTTAGAGACTATAGTGTTAAACTTTACGGAATTAAACATATATTAAATATATCAGCATTTTCTTTACCCAGTCATTATTAGGTTATATAAAGTCCTTAAATTTGCATAATATTAAAATGTTCCATACCTTACCTAAAAATAACTACGGAAACTTTATTACTATTGCCCAATACATGAATAAACTACCCGAATATTTAAATTTACATTGAAAAACGATAAGGATTTCAATTGTAAAAGCTTTATTAACGTATTTAACTTAGAAAATTAATATGTTTTTTGCGTTATCAATTCCGTAACGGATTTTTATGGTATCAAGATTTTTAAATCTTCGTTGGCGAAATCTATGTAGGAAAAGTTAAGAATTCTGTGAATTAATACGTATTTAGGTATACAAAATGTTGTCGTTTACGATATTAACACCAATTTTGAGACGGCGTAGTTTTAGGCGGATGGAAAAATAATGTTGATTGAGTGTAAATACGTATTTATTAAAGCCTACTTAAATATTGGAAATTTCAAAAAGTATACGTATTACTTCGAAAATTATATAATATCCTTAAGTTGGTGATTGAACGCTTTGTGGACCAGGAGGCACGTTTTTGGATGGCGGTAAAGGGTTTGATCGATATTGTGGGACCTGATGGTTTCGAGTTAATATTACAAGTTTTTGAAACATATCCTACTTTAACGAATGAATTTACACTTTTAATAAATACCCAGAAAAGGGTTGTAGTATACGGAATGGCGTTGAAAGAAATACGGAAAGAATCGGTACGACATCAAATTAATAATGCCTTTAACACCAGAAACGACCTTACTATGATCAAAGTATCATCTTTACCATTAAAAAGATAATTATTCATTTAACAAAATCCAAAAAAATAGGATCGTTTATTTAAGATCTAGATTATCGTTCAATAGAAAGTAATTATTAAAATTTCTAATAATATTCCTGTTGGAATAATAGTCAATTTTAGTACAGTCAAGTCAATTATAATTACAGTTGGTTGCCTGTACCGACTTCAAATTGACTATAGTTTGTAGAATTTTATGTTAATGACTGCAGCTTAATGCAGTACGTTCCCAATTCTGGTCGGGGTATGGTCCAGAGCAATTAGCTATAGAAATTAGTGTGTAAACCGGCTAGCGGTTTACTAAACCTAGAAGTAATAAATCAACACCTTTAATTCAATATAACAGTTACTTTAACCACTTTTCGAATTGATTACGTTGTAACAATAAACGCCTACTAATATTGATTAGTGATTTTTAGGTTAAATATAGAAACTCTAGGTAAAAGAAAAAGATACTTTCCGGTAACTCTTTGAAATTACGCAAGGTAAATAGAAGATTTTTATAAAGTGACACTTTGGTTACGCCTTCTGTTTACAAGTTATATGATTAAGTTAAATTCTTTCAAAACCAAAGTATAAATATGTGGAAGGAGATAGAGAGGTTAGTCAAAGTTAAGTTAGAGATTGACTGACATGGACGAAAAATCGTACTATTACAAAGATTTGAAAAAGATGGCAGTTTTAAGGAAATATAATAAGAATAAAATACGGAACCTTAATAAATATATAAGCATAAGGGCAAAAGAATTATGAACGATAGTACCCCTGAACATCCTAAAATATATTTCTGAAATTACGTATAAAATAAAATGAACTCATGTACCCTTCTAATCAAACTACTAGCCGTGACTAATTATTGAACCTACGCATGTTAAGCATTCAAATATATTAAATGACAAAATAGAAACTTTGGAAAACCCCTTAACACTAGAAAAACTATCGTCAAATCCCTTAAGAAAATCCTCAAATTCACTACAGAAACTTATAAGTCATTCAATACGTTTAGTTCCAATAAGTTAATCAATGAAAAAGAGGTTTTACGCGCCAGATTACTGTGGGTACAACTATTTTCTTTTCCCCTTCAAACTTTGTCAAATAAAAGTATCCTGCTTACCAAAAATTTCGTCAACACCGGTCGAAAGATTAAAAAAGTCCTTACGACCAGTGAATTAATCTTCCCCCTCGAGATATCCCCATAATATATTCAAATTACGTGGTAATAACGTCTTTTGTCAACATTTAGGAAGAAGAAAAAAGTATGACGGCTAGCTGTATAAACTTGTCGATGTCCAATTACACCCGTTTTTCAATATCTGCCGCCAGATAAGTATTAAATTGATAGTAATTTACTCGTTATTTCCCATTATCCTTCCCAACAAAACCGAGACTTATGAATTCCGGTACTTAATAAATCACTTGTTATTTTAAAAATTTACGATGATTTTAAAGGATATTTGAAACATGATATTAACTTTAACCAATACTATACGAATTGAAATATCATTAAATGGTTCAATATACTAGATTACAAGAAAACTTAGTAAAGTAAAAAAAAACTTTTTATTAGATGTTTAATAAGCTAATATCTTACTAATGAATAATAGGGAATGTGGAACCTAGTGAAGAAATATTACTCCAGTAAGTTCTTTAGGTTATCATGGGGTTTGAAAAGTTGCAAAACGTCATCTAGTGCTATAATACCACTTGTAAAAGCCTTATTTTTTAGCTATTTACGGTCTTCGTTTACGACCGTAACGATATAAATACCGGATTTTACAAATATATACCCCTAAGTTTAAAAGTATAACAACGACTATAAAAACCTTTTCCACATGTATCATATTAACTACAAATACTGAAAGACTAGGGAATACGGTTAATAGAAGACTTGAACCTGAAAGCTTTCCTGCCGAGCTATATAATGATTTTTTTTTCTTCGTTAAAATCTTTCAACCAGACAAATCAATTCTCTTCAAGCAACAAAAGGTTTTCAATTTTCGAAAAATGAAAGCTGCTAATTAATACGTAATACGAATTTCGAACGAGCATCGACACAGGTAATATACCACATGTAATACCCTTTTATGTTTCAATAGAAATATGTTAAATACGTTATAGGATTTGATAATACGGAGGTAAAAGATGATGAAAAGCTTCAGGGTATCGATTGATATAAAGATACTGACACTAGCTTATAAATAGCGTAACAATTGTCCAACTACAACTTTTAATACCACCTAACAAGTGAAAAACTCTATCGTCGTTACAATGATAGGAACTCTAGCTTAACGTATTTATTGACTATTGACGATTGTTATGCAGAGTAAGTATTTGAACCTAAGACGCCAGATATTAAGGTATACGGTAGTTAAAAGAAAACTATTTGTAATGCGTCATATTTCGCAAAGATATTAATAATGTTATAAAACTCAATCATATAAATACTGGTAAGGACAAAGTTAGCTTTAACCTTTTAAAAACGTTATTTTCATTAATATAGACAATTATAACTATAATAGTTGGGACCATTACCTTTTAAATCCTGACATCCCTTATTCCCGTTTTTTTTGGCTTTAAAAACGTAAACAACTTTAGCATTAACGTCTGTGTTCAAACTGTTGAACTGGTTAAAATGGAAAATAATTAGCAATTTTGACTTAATTTAAAATGGAGACACCTGTGATCCTATTCTCAAAAGACAAAAAAGATGATGTTAAAATTAACAAAGTAAGAAATTCGATTTTTATACTTACGATTTAATCATCAAATGGCTGAAAAATTATGAAATGTTTTTAAGGCGGCTAATCATGAAAATACGGACTTGCCAGCGTTAAACACAATGAAAAGGCTTTGTTATGATTGCGAAACATACTTTAAACCCCCCCTAAAATTTAATTTTATGTTGAAGAAGAACTAAAAATTTAACCTGAAGGTATTCATTCAAGATATTTACATGAATCATAGTCATATAATTCATTTTTAGTTTCACAACGACGTTTTATAACCCTAAATATGTGAAAATGATTATAGCGAGAAAATATGGAAGGTATTACGTAGTTTTTGCAATAATACGAACCTTCAATCTCTAAATATACTAATTTATTAGCTCGGTAGTAACTTTATTACCATCTAATTTGAAACTAATGCAAATTCGATAGGAATTTAATATAAAAAATTCCCTATTAAAGTTTACTAGAGTATTGGTAAAGTAAAAAAAACTTACATACTTTTAAGGAAAGCCTACAATATCTTTACGCCAAAGATTGATAGTTTTAAAAATTAGAAAACAAGTCTATGAAAATTATAAAAGATTTTAAATATACTATTAATCCTAAAGGATTTATTCCAAATTTACTGGTATTAAAAGTTTATCCACGTATAACAACTAAATATCTCGGATCTTTAAATATCCAGAAGCGGGTTATGATATATAGTAAAACCTTGAAAAAATGAAGGAAAAAATCGGTACGCCGTTAAATGAATAATACCGTTCATACTACAAACAGATTATCGATAGTAAACGTAATATCTTTCAATGTTGAAAGTGAAGTTTTTCGGTTAAAAATATAAAAATAATAATAGGATAAACCCTATGAAATACTAAATATCGCCAATCTAAACGTAACAGTTGAAATCGTTAACGGTACAATAAATTTCCGTATCACTTAAGTCAAATTGTGAAAAGAAATCCTGAAACAAGTTAAAAATGCTTAAACTAAAAATACTCCAACCGAACGGATGAATAAATATAATACATCCAATCTAATCATTAACAAACTCATAAACTGTAAACGGTAAACCACATTAAATAACAATATATATTGAAGAGAAGAACGGTAACAGAAATTAAAAGCCTAGGAAAGCATATGTAACGGTTTGAGTATTTTAAGAGAAAAAATCGGATAGAGACCTCACTTTGAAGTTACGAGTTGAAGATATTATTAATATACTAGGAAAACCATTTAAAAAAGCAACCTAGTAGAGATCGATGACCTAATTTTACGAAAGTTCATTCAACTCTTACCTGTAACGTAATTTAAAAGTAAAAACGTCACGAATCCAAGTTATAAACAATACACGCGGTTAAAGGAACAACTATGGACCGACTGAACAAAACGTCACGATTAATCCTTCAAAAATACGGTTATAAAAATAAAGACTAAATCCTTAATTTATCATCTACAATTTAAAAGATTACTTAATACTTATCTATCATAATTATTACTAGTTCAATTACTGGTAGAAACGGTAAATGAATATTCAATAACCTTAATATTATATAAACGTATACATAATCTACTATAAATCTTGAACGGATTATACTATTAGAATTGCCGAAAACGTTGAATGATAAATTTCCGACCTATATGGTACTACGATACGTTAAATTCGTATACGAATTGGCCGAAATAGATATCCATATGTTTTCAACGTATTAAATACAGTTGTGAAATAAGTTCGATATCAAGACTTTAACGTTTGACCTGTATTTATTGATTACATAAGGAGAAGATTTAGATATTGTTGATATATAAACTAACGATAGCCTTTTATTCAAAAACGCTAAATTTGTAGCGGAGGAAAAACGTATTATCGAAATGTTAGGCATCTGAAATTGTAAATTAATTGGAACTTTGATTAAAGACATATAATTCAACTTTAACAAATCGTTTATTCATATTTAAATATGAACGACACCTATAACATATACCGTAACTTGCGTTCAGAAGGGTAATCTGTAAACCTAAACAAAATTAGCAAAACCGACGATATAAAATAACTACGATACTTGAAAAAAAAAGAGATTATATAGATTATGTCATAACTTTATACAAAATGAAGTTATCTTATAATTTATTGATTGCAACTTAAGCCCAAAAACCCACAAAATGAAGATTTTGAAAATTTCAATAAGAATATTGAATAGTAAATGGATAATTTGGAAAAAGGTACCAATTTAATACTAGTCAATTCAATGACGGCCAAATTAATAATATTTAAACACGACTGTTTTACGAATGATACTAATTTTACATTTTAAATCTAATTCCTTGTAATACTCGTTAATGAAAATAGTTTTAATAGTTAATTACAATCACCGAAAACCTCGCATACTAGATATTTTTCAAATGTAAGCGTATAAACTAAGCGCGTTGTTATTAAAGTTTTACGATATTATAACAGGCTTCGAAATCGGTATAATAATTAATGGTAAGTTAAGGATTATCATTGAATAGCTAAAATTATCTCTAATACCTATATTTATATATATAAACACCCGAAGCCTTTATGAGTATTTGTCAAAGCGAGGTAAGACCGATGAAGAACGTTGAATGATAAACGTAATGGTTTTTAAAAAAGTATACGAAACCCAGAAAATCGATAAATTCTCGTAGATTAACGGAAAAAATAACCCTATAAATACTATACCCAAGGCTACGCCTAATGATAAATTAGGAAGATTCATAGATAGTATTACGTTAACCGTGCTAATCGAGGGCTACGTAAACTATTTCGGAACGTAACGTGGAGAAATAAGAATATCCTGGAAAACTGGAAAACTTCCAAGGTAATGATGGCGGTTCATTAGTAACGTGTAAGAAAAGTATGTTCAAAATTACTGGTAGAGGGGTCGCAACTGGTGGCATACTTGATACGTATATATTTGTGGCGAGAAACTTTTGTAGGGGAGTTAAAAAACAAAGAATTTAGGATTATAGGGAAAAGGACCGTAATTGAAGTTAATTTAAGTGTAAATAGATTCGAATTAACAGAGGTTCCGCATGTGTATTAACGAGAGAATTTAAGGTTTATCGTAATGAATTGATTAGTCCCACTAATGTACGCTTACAAAACTAAAAAGCCGCTGGTGTTGAAACAGAAATCAATTGTAGTACAGTCAAGTCAAACCCTTTATTGGGGAGATGAAAGATAATGATAATGATAATAATAAAGATCTTGAAACCATGCGAATGAGCTAATAAAATCCTCCTCTTACTGTAATTAATAAACCGATAAAACATGAACGGTGCGGCCTATACCTAACCTAAAAATATAAAGAATAAGGAATATATAATGGACCAAGTTCATAACATTACTTAGGTTAATGGAAAATATAAGTATAATTAAGATTTAACTGTTAAATTTCACGTATAAAATATTAGAACTTTAGTCAAACCTTTTAAAGAGAGTGACAAGATTGAGATAAATAGACTTTTTACTTAAAGAGTCGTAAGATTTATACCTTAATATGACCTTAATCCTTCAAATATTTATATCACGACTTTTAAGTTAAGAATTGCATATAAAGTTAAAAACAAGATTATGAAAAGGTTATACCAAACGCTAATCTGAATTATTTTATAATATAGTAATAAGTGTAAATATTGAGTCCTTATGTAGTTGCTAAGGATTTAGAAAATTAGCTAACGTTTGGTAATCGTATTGATGACAGGTTTATTAGCTGAAACTCATAGAAAATTTACCTTTAATAACCGTGATATTACCAAAACGAATATGTAGTAAGCGATTGATTTGTAAAGGATCGTTTTATTGAAATTAGTATAAGAACTTCATAATAAGTACCCTTCGAGAATAGTTATACGATACGTTATGTTATTGTGTAAATTTACCAAAATTGACGTTTATTGGGTTTTAACATATGAATAGCACTTTCAATCAACGTTGGGTATCAAATAATCTACCCACAACCCGTATTTACTGATCATGTAAGAAAAAGATTTCGGGTTAGTGGATATACAGATTAACGATATTATTTTCGTTTAAATTACTAATTTTATAGCATAGGAATAATAGGCGATCAAGAACTTAAAGTTCTGGAATCACTCGCCGGTCGCGACTTTGGTCGAGGGTAAACATTGAGACTTTAACAGATAGTTAATTTATAATTATAGTATTGACTATCCTAATATTTACTTATACTTTCATTTAAGAAGTTAAGACATTGATATCGCTATTATCAAGAAAACTAACGTGATTATAAACTAAGGGTATTTAGAACAACGTATTCGTAACAGTTATATTATAATTTTATTCCAACCGAAGGCTTGCTACCATCTATCGATTATGATATAAACTAAAAACCTAACGGAAGAAAACTACAATTGATTTAATAAGTGGTTGGATTATTAGATAAAAAACTTGGACCGGAAATCAATATGATCTCAATTGACCCATCGAGGGCTAAGTTAATAATCTTTCCGGATAACTTATTCTCAAATAACATCGATCTGTGGTTTAATATCTGATTCCTTATATAGATAATTAATAATGACAGATTATAAAAAAGCTAGTTTAGAGTTACTGAAAATCTGATTTATTGGATCTTTTCCAAAGGTAAAAGAATTATGCGAAATATACTAGTTTTCGAGGTCTATGGTATAATAGCCAGCTTCGATGCAGATATAAAGATATGGGAAACCCTTAACATCGTTACTAACCAGCTGAAAATTTCACCTATCCAGATGGTCATTCGTATCGACTCCAAAATCGTATTCCAATGCCTGACGAATCTAGGAAAAACCAATGAAAAACGCATCATAATTAATGGAATAGAACTTCACAAGGATTACAAAAACAGGGAAATCGTAAAATTTGAATCAATCAACGTTAAAAAAAATTCAGTTAGTGCTATAAAGAAATCGATAGAAAACAAAGCCCTAGGGAAGTTTATGAAGAGTAATAAATTAACCATACGTATCGAGGCTTACGTTAAGAGGCTTTCTAGCTAGATGAGATCACGTGAAGAAAAATCGTGGGGAAATCAAAGGTACTATAATGAACTAGAAAACTGTTAGAGAATTAAAAACAGCGATTTAATTGAATAACACGGCCGAGTTATAGTTCTGAACAAGTTTATGGTGAATTATTTGTATATAGGAGTTCATAAAGTCGGAACTTGGAACCCTAAGGTAGAAGGAGGTAATTAGGGTCAATTTGGTTACAAAAATGACAGGGTTCTAACGGGCCAACGAGGAGGCACTTCAAAAGCTACCGGAAATAATTAGTTGACCACACTGACGTGAATGCAAAAAACAAAAAACAGCCAGTATTACAACAATAATAATTACAATGTAGTCAGTCAATGAACGTTGACTGTACTGATTGCAAATTAAGTGTATTGTTTTATGGATCTACTATATTAACTATAAAATTAGGTACTATATGTGCTGAATTTAGATTTGGGAATAGGCTAAGCAAATGGCTATAAAAATAGTCTCCAGACCGGTCATCGGTTTGTCAAACCTAGAATAATACATCTACCATTTGACTATACAATACTACCATTACTTCGATTACGATTCGAATCAACAACTTTGAAACGTCTTAAGTCCTATCATGGACAAGTTTTATAAGCAAAAAATAAAATAAAACTCTTCAATTAAATATTGAATAGGTTAATCATTTACCAATATGTAATGTGGAATGTGAAAGTTAGCAAAAACATACTACACCAACAAGTCCATTAAATTATCACGGGTTACAAAGTCTTTAAATACGTTTTATAATGTTTTAACGCTATGTAGAAATACTTTTTTAACCAGTTATGGTGTTCGTTCATGACTGAAAATATAAGTGCTGAATCTAACTAATACATGCACCAAAACTCTCAATTTTCACGACGACAATAAAACTTTCGCCCATATTCATTATATCGATTACAAGTATAGTTAACCCATGTAATACAGTTACTAAAAACACTTAACCTGAAAACTAAACCACCAATACACGTAAGGAAAAAGAATGATTATTTTGCAAAATCTTCAAATAAATTACGAAAATGCCAACAAAATACCAAAAATATTACATCTATATCGAACAAGTATTTTAATAAATAATATCAAAACAGTAGTAATTGAAATACAATCGGAAAACGTAAATTAATTATATTAACTACAAATTAAATATTTTTTTTCATAGGTGTACTGTAAGTCCATGTACAATATATACTTACTTTACAATGAGGTACATGCGAAGAAATTAGGCATACAAATGGGCATAAAAACCGGCTAACGGTTTGCCAAATTTAAAACAATACATCTACCACTTTACCACACAATACTATTATTACTTCTACCGATTTTAATCGATAACGTTACAACGTTTGAATATATATCAGGCAAGGTTAATCAACAATAATTAATATTCATCAAGTCAAGCACAAATTGGCTAAGTAAAAGAAAAAGCTAATGTGTGATTACGCTCTACTTTAGCATGAATATAAAGGAAAAATTCTTACAAAAGGCTTTATTACTATATCTGATATTTACAGATAACAGAGAGGAAAACTTCTAAGTATGTTTACTATTTATAGACACCTAGTAATATTAACGGTGTCAGTATAATCGAAAATAACAAAGATTTTTCACTGAATATTTCTTAAACCCCTTAAAATTAACCGTCAAAAGTCTCAAAAATCGTCAAATTAGAAAACAGAGAAGTTAATACTGCCACGGGTATTAATATTAAAAACAACCAAATCCTGCGGCCCTAAACCTTTAACCACAAATAACAATGACAAAAAACATTTGTCACTATTTTTTATACTAAACTTTACCCTTTACACCAATTTTTCACTTTATACTGCCCCCCCCCCCCTCATATATTACAAACTATTAATTGAATACGTTAACAACTACGTTAAGATCGTTACTTAGAGTAAAAAATAAAAAAATCTCTAAATTCCACTAAAAAGCCACGTTGCGCGATTCCAAGCCAAACCGTCAAATCACCACGTTACTCAATCGCTAAGTTCCCTTACCTAAACCACTATACTACTTAAATCAACGTTAAACTACAAGGAAAAAGTTACAATGATCTTCGAAAACTCAAAACAATAAAGGCTCTCGAGGCACTTGAATTACTTACAAGTAATATTACAACGAATGTCACTAATTTTAAGATATAAATACCAACTTCACAAGCAAACTATTAAACAACTTTATTGGATAATTTATATTAGACTCAAACTCAAACCATATTAACTGAAAACCTTGAACGTTTAAAGACTGAAACAAATACTTTAACAATTGAATTATTCAAATTTAAAATTAAACACCTAAAACAATGAGAAGCAAATCAAAATCAAACCTTTTCAATTGTAACATTCCTAAGTTATATATAAAAAAAAGATTAAATACTTTATTAGATTTAGCTCCAAAATATGAATACCTTGAAAACTTTTTTACAAAAAGAACGAGGAAATTTTTTTTTGTTAAAAATCGTTACCACGTACATTGTAAGTAATTAATACCTCATTCATAATAATTTTAAAACTTTATTCTTCAATTTCACAAACTTATTAATATGATGGATAGCTTATTAACAAATTATACTCGCAATATAACGGAGTACTCGTTTAGCGAAGGTCGAACGTATAAATTAATGGCTGTTAACAAGGCAAAAAGAAAAACGTTAAAGATATTGAATGGTTAATGAAATAAAATTATGAAATACCAGTTATCCCTTCAAAATTTACTAAAAAATGTTAAATTACCCAATTCAATACAACCAAAATCACTCAAAGCATTGAATCTTTCAAGGCAAAACTTCGTATAACAGATACCTTTGCATACATAAATTTGCTATTAATATTACCATAAGAATTCAGCCTTCGGGCTAGAAAATTAACAATTACCCCTACTACAGCAACTCAAAACTTCTAAAACTTCAATTCATGGTAAAAAAACACTATCGATAACTCTGACGATTATCGTAACGTTTTTCCTAAACCTGTTAAAATTAACATTAATTACAAATTTTTTACGGATTCCACGAAAATCTGAAATGATGTAACAAAGTATAATGAGAAGCATCACAACCGACCTAATATGAAAATGATACCCGTTTTCAATATTCATGAATGAATCAAACTCTTTTTTTCTGATTTCCCCCTATTATTTCTTGAAATGATTACAAATTATGCTAAAAGATTTACCTAAAATAATGTCGTATTATAAATGGGGAATAATATAAGCTTATATTTGATACTACTATTAGTTAAGATAAATATTTTATAATATTCATTTACTTCATAACCCTTTCAACGAGAGTGAGAACTTTCCGAAAGATTTATAAGAGGATACAAAATAATGATCGAAGTAAAAAATAATGATAATCAAAAAGAAAGAAAAAGGAAACCCAAATAAATATCTTTGACCACATATCAAATAAGTTAAATGTTTTCCAAAAAGTAACAGAGAAAGTTTAGGTTAGCGAAATTAGACTTTGCGGATAGGTATTAATAATAGTTACAGGCGTAAATAAATTTGAATTTAATTTCCAACGTCCAAATACAATTTTCTTATACTTTTAGTTTTAGATCATTACAATCCTCTTTTACGATTGTTATAATCTGTACGTCGAACTCGGTCAACATATATCCCTGAATAAATAATTTTTGAAATCAAAATTAAAATAATCTCGTCATGTCATTTTAAATTTATTGTCAATACGAGCGGCCTTAACGTTTCGAATATTATTTAAAGTTTTTAAATGAAAAGCTATGATTATATTAGCGTTAGTATTGATGATAAAACCCATATAGACTTATTAATCGTAAAAACTCTAGTTATAATAGTAGAAAAAAGTGTTAAATTTGGAATAAGCCCAATCGTTAATCAATTCGCCACGTTTAGCTTGAAAGCTACCAATAATAAGTAATAAATTATACTTAGTACCTTATTACTTCCGGGAAAGCTTACCTAGACCACATAATAGATTATACGAGTGAAAAGCTATTGAGAATAGCTATATACACACTTTTATCATGGGGTATAAATATAATACTTTCAAAAGATCCTAATAACTAGCCGATTAGACCTTTTTATATCGTTCAAATCGCGAAAATCCTTATATTTACCTTAAGCAAGTATTTAGCTTTTTATATACTTCTAATCCTAAGATTGTAATACGGACTATACGTTTGAGGATATTATACCAGAAAGAAGGGTAATACTGTACTTGATAGAAATTTATTTGTAATACGTGTCATTGAAAGGGAAAGCATTATTACCCCCAAGATTAATCGTTGAAATATTGTTAAAACCAAAGTAAACTTCGGTCTTAAAGAATAATTATCGTTGCTAAAATCGACAATTATTGGACGTATTATTAAATCAATTAAATTTCATATCGTCAAGTGTTTTACTATTTTTTTCCTTTATTTGAAAACATGAAAATTCTTAATGTTAATGTTGACGTTAATTTTAACCAATTTGTAAAAAGCGCCTAAATGTTCTTTTTCTTTTTTGAGTAATGGAACCTTTAGTTTCATCTTGAAAATCTGAATGAACGGCGGTAAATCCGACGAATTCAAAAAATATATATCGGAGTTTTAATCACCTATTCATCGACAAGTTATACAAAGTCCATGAGTCCGCAAGGTATGAAAATGTAAAATACGTTATTTTGAATATCGTTGAAAGATTATACAATTATTACCACACTTTTATATAAGCCCTCCGACAATTTAAGTTCATATTATAAAACTACATGGACTTTGAAAACTTTTTTTCTTCATGTATTCTACTTAAATTATTAGCCTATTTTCTATGTTCTTTATTTCTTATTCTTTTATCAAGGAATATTACTTAAGTTTCTGTTTGTGAAAAGCACGTCTAACACGTTGCAAATACGTTAAATTAACACGTAATTGGGTTCAACAAACATTTTCTTTGATAATACTAGTATTGATATTATAATAGCGAAGTTTTGAACAAATATTAAGATGATAGGAATTTAAAACATAAAAATATTTATTAAGGTTTATCAGCGAATTGAAAAGGTAGAAAGAGAATACGTATGCATTTGTAAGGCATATAATATATATATACTCTAGATTAAAAGTTTAATGGATGAGGAAGAATCTTTTTAAATAGCACTAAAACGTTTGAATAATGTTGTAGGGTTCAACGACTGAGTATTGATATATCATTAATCGACAAATTAATCTCTGCTATGAATAAGTATTTAGAAAAAAAGTTTATAACGTATAGGAAAGCCTCAAAGAAATTACGAAAAGAAGAGTACGTCGTTAATTTAATAATACCCATTAATATTAGAAACAGCTTTACAACAAGTAAAATTATATATATACCGGTATAAGATGAAGGTTTTGTATAATCAAAATTGATTCAATATAATAATGTATTGATCACATAAATTAACTTAACTCTGGAGTAGTTATAAAAATTACCAACTATTTTACCACGTTTGGTACAACTTAGGTTAGATATTATATTATAAAGACTAACACAACGAAATCTTCAAATGAATTGAATATATTGTCATCATCCCACCCCCTTGAGTAATCTATAAATCTATCAAACGTCTATAATATAACTAACTATCAGAAAAAAAGAACGTTCAATATAAAGGGTACACAATGAATATCATTTATAATGATATGTTATCCAATACTGAAGAGAAAAACAATCAATATTTGACTATCCAGATTGGGTAATCAAAATAATCGAAGTTTGTTTTTGAGGAAACAATAGAATTGAAATCGATAAGTCCTTTATTTAAAGAGTTGTATAATTTATACTTAAATGCAACTTCAATCTCTAAAACCCAAATGTTACGATTTACAAGTAGAATATTATATAAGAGGTTAAAGGTAAAATCACGGGGCGTTTATACGAAAAGTTACGTCTGATTTTGAAAAATACGATGATCAAAATGAAAACGAAATTTTTACGGAATTTTTATGAATTAGAAAAATCAGTTAAATTTTGGTGGAATCTTAGGTAATGAATTTATGAATGAAAATGAATGAATAATTCACTATTAATAATCGTAATATTAATTAAATATACACGTAATTCATAACTAATTTATAGAGGATCTTTCGTTGAAACTAATAAAAAGTCTTCGTACTAAATGCTTTCCGCGGATGGTAATACAATATATTAAATTACCATACAGATCAGTTTTAATGAACGTTTATTAGCTTCTATTGTATTAATCATATTTCAAGTCGAATTTAGGTATGAAATATTTAATTAACAACTGGTGTTTATTAATTACATAAAACAAATTTTTCGTTTCAATCGATATATAAAATAATGATACCATTTTCATTGGAATTATTCACTTTGTGGTATCGGAATAGTAAACGATTGAAAATGTAAAGTTTAAAATCGTGAATCAGCCGCGAGTTTGATAGAAGACAAATATCTTAACTTTAACGTATTGTTAATCCGTAAATATAACATTCATAATAATAATGATAATGATAATAACTTGCGATGAAAGGGTTAATGTGTTAACTTGGCTATAATTAATGAAATGAATTAGTTAAGGCTTAAACGTATCTAAAAGAACGCCTTCGTAATAATTATATCGCTATCGTATACCAATCGAAGGCTTTTTAAGTTTTTTTGATTACGGTATAAACGTAAAACTACACAGATAAAAATTTTCATCGATTAAATCAAAGGTTATATGAACGAATAAGGAATTGTAGCCAGGAACAAAATATAAATATGATCCATTTATCGAAAGCTAAGTGCATAATTTTCACGAATGATCTCTTTGTCAAAAGTATTAATTTATTGTCATACGTTGAATTATTCACAATGATTGCTAATAAAAATCGATTATGAAAAAGAACAATTATAAATTAACGCAATTAAATTTATTTAACCTTAGTTAATCAAAAAAAATCAACACGTAACGTACTAATTTCAACGATGTACAACATAAAAATAGATCTCAATATAAATATATTGATATAAAAAACCTTTCATATCGTTATTACATATTACTAAGTTTTTCCTTTTTGGTCATAATTTATACCGATTTGAAAGATTGATTCAAATACTTTTAGAAATTTAGAATCATGAGCGAAAGAAATTTGATAATTGATATAAAAATATTTCGTAAAACTTACGAAGATTGAAAAAGTAAAATGTTTATATAAATCAAAAGTAGAGATAATCCGATTAATACTATAAAAAATTGATGTTAAACGAAGCCCTTGATTTTTTTTGGAAATAAAAAACAATTAACCATATATATCGAAGGTTACGTTAAAGAGCTATCTGGCCAGGTTCATTCACGTTTTGAAAAGAACAAAGGAATATAAGGGTACTTTGACACAGTGTAAAACTACCAATGGAATGAAGTTAGCAATTTAATTACTTCATATAGTTCAATTCAAGGTTTATATGTGCTTATAAAGGAAAACCTATTTGTAAAAGCTAATAAAGTTGAAATTCAGAACTATAGGGTAACTAAGAGTAATTTATGTGTGAAATTGGTTGAGATTTACCTAATGAACGAGAAAGTAATTAGAAAGTGATCGAAAATAAGTAGTTGACTATATTAGCATACATGTATAAAATGAAAAAACACTAGTGTGGAAATACTTGTAATTATGACACCATTGATTAACGTAAATTAATTATATTAATTGTGAGTTCATAATATTCTGTTTGAATTTTACTCTAAATCTAAATATAATATACGCCCACTTTATACTAAGGTACGGGATAAATCATTAGGTATTCAAATTAGTGTATAGAATGGCTAGCGGTTTGTTAAACCTAGAATATTACATCCACCACTTGACTATACAATAATACTGTTGGTAGGCCTTAGACGTTGCAACGTTGTCGATTCGATTGGTCTTCGAGGTAACAGTAGTATTTCATTGGTCAAGTGGTGGATGTATTGTTTTAGATTTGGCAGACCGCTAGCCGGTCTGCACTGTAATTTGTATGGCCAATTACTTGGCTCGTGCCCTAGAATGAAGTGCAGCGTACGGCACTCGACTTACATCCAATGCGGTAAGTCCGCACAAAGCAATACACTTGTAGAATGATCAACTTTCTGTACAGTAAAGTTGACCTACTGCACTGCATGCAATACTATTCCAACACTGGCGGCTTTTTAGTTTTGTGCGCGCACGCTAGTGTGGCTGACGAATCTTTTCCGGTTGCCACTGAATTGCCTTCTCGTCAACTGGCCAGACCCCTGTCAATTCCAATTGACTCCCATACTGAATTGTACCTAATTGCACGCAATTTGACTCCATTTGGCCTTAATCGCTTCGCCGCTCCAAGGCTCAAGTTTATTAACTCCCACAAAAAGTTCCTTCGCTACAGCCTTTCGTAACTTCAACTGTGCCATTTAAATAAATTACTATTAATCCCCCAGCAGTTTTTCAATTCGCCAGTATATCTCTATCTGCCTTTACGTGGCTTTCCGGGCAGCTTATCCATGTAGCCCTTGATACGTATAATTAGATTATTACTATTTGCAAACCTTTTCAGGGCTTTATTTGGCAATGTTTTCGTTATAGCGTTAGTAAGATTATCCTTGCTATCGATTTATCGAAACTTTTAGATCTCTTTTTCTTTGTAGGCTCTATGGAGTGCTATTACATCGATTATCAGGCGTTTTTTACTGGTGGTTCTGAGCTTTGAAAGGTATTCGAAAGAGCTCCTTAAATCGGTATAAATTATTGCCGGAATAAAAGGAATTTGGAACTCCCTGGTAATGTAAATATGGGTATTTTATAATATTATACCTATACTAAAGCCCGCTATTCTATCATATACTTTCGATACGAGTACGTTTCGTATAATCGTTTTATAATCGATAAAGATTTAGTAGATTAGGTTCCCAATAATATTAAATGAATTTCCCCGCTTATCTTCGTTGATAAGGGTTATTGAAAAGCCGATTTATAAAAACAAGTTGGTGTTATTTATAAAAGAACCGTTCATAAAAATTATTAGCCTGTGCTTTAAAAGATAGATTAGCACTATATCAATTTCGCGGTCTATATTCCGCATCTATTACTCCAACTTTTTATTTAATCGGTTAAAGTTTTCATCCGTTAGTATTTGTGTTTATGCCGTAATGGATAAATTGTACGAGGATTTCAGTTGGTATAAAATAGCAATATAACTACCTCGTCCGCTTTATTTTAAGTGCCGTTAAGCTTTGACCTTATTAGTTTTGTTAATTGTGGAAAAAATAACACTTTAAGTCTTTTAACAAAAGTTTTAGCCGTTATTAACACTAAGTATACAGATTAACGATTTATTAAAGTTAAGTTGGTTGTTTTCCATTAGTATTTTTATCGGCTTACAATTTTAAAACTTAAAGTTTTCGATCATTTATCATTTTGGTATTGCGAATTTAGCCATTTCTATGAAAAGGGTATCGTTAGTTTATATACCTAATATACCAAAGTTTTTCTTTTACGTTATTAGTAAATATGAATTGTATGTTAAGAACTTCAATACCAAATGGGATTGAAAATACGATTATTAGGTTGAAAACCAATAGATAACGATTTTGGATAATTTATATAATAATTTAATATACCGTATGACTATTCTTAAAGGGTAAATAACACGTAGCTTTTACGGCAGTTTTAATAATATAATCCTTTATAAATTCGTTACTAATCATGTATAGGTTTACGTAATATTACGGTTATTAAGCATAAACTTACCTTTAAACTTAACTAGTAAATTTTTTATTAAGATAATCATCAAGTGTCAACTAATCCTTTAAATAGTTGGCAACTACGTAAGGATTTAGTCTTTACCTTTATCCCCGTATCTTTAAGCGATTCATCGTAACTTTTCGTAAGGCCGCCCCGTAGTCTGACCCTTAACCTCGTAGATAATGTTCAACTTGAAAATCGTAACGTTTGAGTTTGAAACATTAAAGTCGGTTTTCGATATAAATTATATAATACTTCGAATTAGTAAGCCCTTAATTTCGACCTTATCGTTTTCCTTAAATGGTTTTCCGAAAGCCTTAATAATCCCTTTTACCCTAAATTTTACTACTAAGTTTTCGTCATACTTTTTTTTTCTTATTTACTCAAGTAGTATTGTAAATACGGTCCAGTATATTTTCTTTTTCTTTTTACCGTTTCCCTCTTTTTTGAGGGGTCGTCCGCGTTGACGTCCCTTTATCGGCTCATTAATAATATGTAAATAAGGTTTATATTAACTCGGTTGCTTTATTTTGGAGGCTGAAGGGGCTTCAGTTTTAGTGACCTTAATATAAAGCTTGGCCTAAGTAGTTAGACAGAATATAAAGCCGTTTACAGTTTAATTAATTACTTTAAAGTTTATAATAATTAATATTTTATATAGCCCTTTCCATTTGCTTAGCTCACGTTATTCGAAGACTTTAATTTTTAATGGCAAAATATATACGTCGATCGTTAAGGAACCGTTTCTGGTATTAAGGGTGTTATTAATTTGGAGACGTGCCGATTATCTTCGCAGTTCCCTTAAGGATTAATTATAAGCCGTAATACGTTTCTAAGTACTTATTAAGAGCGTAAATTCACTCGTTATGCGTGGGTACGTTCTAAAGACTAAAAGCGTTGATATTAAGCCGTTAAGGCCTACGGTATTATTAAGGCTTTTTACTGATATTTATAGGCGTATCTCCGGATTTATGAAGCTTTTAATCTTTAAAGTAAGGATATTATACGCTCGACAGAGTAGTGAATATACCTTTATAACCTTTTTAATGCTTTAGTGGGATTTCACAAGTACCTGTTTATCTTAAATACCTATTATCTTGGCATTTTTTTAAAACTCCGTCGCTGAAAATCAGTGCTAGTATCGTAAACAACAATGTTAAGTAAACTTAGGTACGTGTTAATTTATAGAAGTTTTAACGTTTCCCATGTATCCTTTGCCGAAAAGGATTTTTAAAACTTAGTTTCGTAAAAAAAGTTACGGAGTTAACGACGTAAAGAATAGGCTTGTTATCTAAGTAAGACACACCAATAAAAATATCGTAGTCAAAATTCTCATTATTTTTTAGTATTAATTAAAATCTCTGGGGGCCTTAGATATACGTTTAGTAAAATTAATGAAGATTTTTAATAGCTTTTAGGGCAAGTATTTTATATCGTTATACCCTACGGACTTTATAACTTTATATAATTTATTAAGAAGTAAATAGTAAAAATACCGGTGTAGTTAACGTATTTCCGGCTTCGTTAGATTTAATACTACCGTTTCCGGACCTTAAAGATAAAATTATAAATACTCTTAATTAAAGGCGAGTAAAAACCTTTAACCGTTTTTAACTAGCTCGTTTATGTTAACATCTACTTTAACGACGAGGGTTTTTATATCTTTTAAATAAAGTAGAAGAGGAGTAGATGACTAAAGGATATGGAACGTAATTACTTTTATAATAATTTAAATTACCGTTATTCTTAATAAGGATAGTTGTTCGTTTAAGCTATAGCCAACTTTGACCTTACTTATAGTGCAACGATTAATCTTGGTAATTATAGTGTTTTCCCTCCGTAGTGTTACGTACTGCAAATAACCTTCTATTAAGTACCTTACTGTCCCTATATCTTGTATAATACCTTAAAACGTATGATCCGCGTAACGATCGCGAAGGTTAAAAGTATATAAGGAATTGGAGATATAATTAAGTCAAATGTAAAGGTTTTTACCACCTAAATGGTATAAAAAATATAATCGGTTAGTTACTAAATTACCGTATTAAAAGTAGTATCTTCGTATTATTGAATTTATTTAAAGGTATTGCTATTCATAGGCTTAGCCCCTTCGAAGTTTACAATCTAATTTAAGTATTACTATTTAAAAGTAATGAAGTACTAAATTTAATATATTTACTTTTTACCATTTCGCTTGGTGAAGGGGTATTAATTTAAATAACAATTAATTTTACTATAAATTTAATATTTCTTACCACTATTACAACAATAGTATTAGAGGTTAGCAGGTTCGTCTATATATTGTTAACGTTAATATCAATACTTCTTTTAATTTGGGGTTAATGTTGATAAGTCAAACCTTAGGAGGTAAGGGTGTCCGTACTTACTGTTAACGTAATTAACTACCGTAAGGTTTTCTTTATTTCGTTCAAAAGTTATCTACTTAGAGGTATATATTAAACGAATTTGGTATACGTACCATTAAGGTAGTGAAAGAGAAACGAAACTTGTTTAAAAAGCCTTTACAGGGAGTATCCAGGCGCTGTAAAGCGTATTAAAATTCGCTAATACCCGTAATTACTATTCGTATCTATTCGCGAAGTGTAACTTTACTAATATAAACCTTTTCTATTATTTTCTAAAATATTATTAACTTATTCAATATTTAATTAAAAACATTTATTAGTAATTTCTCCTCTTTTTTCTTCATCATTATTATAATCTACTATATAGCAGCCTAATTTATGTAGTATTTCGCGAGGTGGACATTGTATTCGAAGTTGCCCTTTATACCATCATAAATCTCGAGAAACTTGGTAACGCTTGTTAAAAAGGTTGAGTAGTAGTTTTTAAAGTAACTTATAAGGATTTCGGGAAATGATAAGTGAAAAGAAAAAGGTAGGAATTTCATTTATTTGTAAATATTTAGAAAAGATATTATTTCAGTGTCGAAAAAGTTATAAGGCTTTCCGTTTTACTTTTTTATGTCGTTACAAATCTTGGAGAAATCTTTTATAAGTTTTTAATTAATATTAACCATTTTAATACGTTGAAAAAAAATTGCGATAGTTATCCTAACCTTAAATAGTATTTCCTAGAAGTTTAAACCTTAGAGCTTTTAAAGTATAGTATTAAGGGTAATTACCAGTTGCCTGACCCGAAAGGTAAAGTCCTGTGGTAAGACCTATGGTGGGTTTACGCGCGTATGAAAATTCAAAGGGAGAAGGTTTTTAAAGGTTTCAGCGATTAAATTGCTAAAAGGAAAAATATTAAAGGGTAATAAGTACCTAAAGGTTTTGGAAGGCTTGAAGATTTCGCCAAATTAACTGGTGTAAAGCGCCAATATCAATATTTCTAGCCGCGTAGGCGGCCGTTGCTTTGTGTACCCTGACATCGTTAAAAGCGTATTCCACGTTACTACGTAGTGTTATTAAATTGCCGAGCAGGTTAATAGATTTTTTTTATCGCTAACGCGTAAAAAAGCTAACCTTAATTAAGGGTTGGTTAAGGGTCCTTTAAATAGTGTATAAAGGCGTTAAGGTGTTTTAATACTTTTTTTTTTTTTCAAAGGTTTTAAAGATTAGGATTTTAAGAGTAGTCTTCCTATTAAGCTAGTTTAAGGAAGTTTATTTCTAGTCCTACCGTTGTTTTATTAAAAATGTAGATACCACGGCATGTAACCTTCTTCTTTAACTTGGTCTTAATCGTACGTTGGATTATATTTCACCTGTGAATGGTTCAATAACTGAAAAACTCGCGAAATTCTTAAAAAGCGCAGATACCTCAACCGTATTCGTTACCAAGGTCCGCGTCTATTATGTACTAGTTAATGTAGTTGGTTAGGTAGACTTTAGTTAAAGTTTTATTAACGTCCGTAATCTAGAGTTGCTGGTCGTAATAGTCGAAAAAAGTTAATCCGAGGGTTTTAACTTTCTTTTTGTATTCCTGACATAGGGTTATTTTAGCGGTTCAGTTTATATAGGGTGTGTATGGTAAGTGACTTGGTAATCTTGGGCGTAGGAAACTTAGTGTTTTGGCGTGAAGTCGCGTGGGGATTTGGCGACTTAGCGACTTGGTGACTTGGCGACTTGGTAACTTGGCGCGACTTAGTGTTTTCGCCGAAAACAGTGAACTTGATGATTAAAGTAGCGTGGGAAATGAAAAGAGTAAAGTATGGGAAAAAGTTTAATGTGAAAGGTAAGGTCGAAAGTTGTTGGTGGTAGTAGAGGTCAAAGATTGTTTGTTATGGTTATTTGACGTAGGGACTTAGTCGTTTTTCTTACGGTAATAGCACCCGCAATAGTACTCACTTAGTCGTTTGCCAACTTGCCGTACTTTGAGACTTTTAGTGGTCAATCTCAACGTTTTTCAAGAAGGATTAATGAAGATTTCTTGGTGTTTATAATAGAGATACCGTCGCTACCTCTAAGCTACCGTAAAAACCAACGCAGCCTAGAAATCTTCTTTACTTATTGCCATGAAAACCGACGCAGAAGTAGAGACTCTTCGCAAAAATCTTTCCTTTACCCCAACGGTCGTATGACTTAGAGAGTAACCGGAAAATAGTTTCTTCTTCTACTTAGATCATTTATGCTTTACTTAATAGGTAGGCAAGCACTAACCAATATTGGTAGGTCTTAGATGTTGCAACAATATCGATCCGATTGATCTTCAAAGTAACAGTAGTATTGCATTCGTCAAGTGGTGAATGTATTGTTTTAGGTTTGGCAGACCGCTATCCGGTTCGCACTGTAATTTGTATGGACAATTGCTTGGCCCATGCCCTGGACTGAAGTGCAGCGTACTATACTCAACTTACATCTAATGCGGTAAGTCCGCACAAAGCAATACACTTGCAGAATGGTCAACTTTACATATATTAAAGTTGACCTACTGCACTGCATGTAATACTATTCCAACAAATACTGTTATTTCAACCGATTCGAATCGATAACGTTTTAACGTCTAAAATGTTATCATTAGCAGGGCTTGGAAATAACAAAAAGTAAAATAAACCTCTTTGGATGAATATTGAATAGGTTAATGTTTTTCTAATAAGTAATGGGGGATGTAGAAGTTAGCGGAGATATAATACGCCAGTAAATCCGTTAAATCATCACGGGCCACAAAAACGATAAATACGTTTTATAATATTTTAACTATTGGTAGGGCCTTAGATCGTTGAAACGTTGTCGATTCGAATTGTAGTCGAAGTAACAGTAGTATTGCATTGGTTAAGTGGTGGATGTATTGTTATAGGTTTAGCAGATCGCTAGCCGGTCTACACTATAATCTGTTTGGCTAATTGCTTGGTCCGTACCCTAGCATAAAGTGCAACGTACTGAACTCGACTTACACCCTATATAGTAAGTCCACACAAACAATACGCTTAACTTGCAGTTTAGTATAGTGAACTTTACTATAAGTAAAGTTCATCTTTTACACTGTACGTAGTACTATTCCAAGACTGGCGGCTTTTTAGTTTTTACATATACGCTAGTATAGTTACCTAATCTTTTCCGATTAGCGTTTAGCAGCGACCTTATCAACTTGCCAACCCCCTATTAATTCCTATTAATTACAATTAACTTTCATACTGAATTGTGCCCAATTGCATACCAATTAACCCCATTTGACCTTAATTCTTTCATTGTTCCGAGGTCCGAGTTTATTAACTTCAACCAAAAGTTCTTTTGCCACAGGCCTTTATAAACCTCCACTTTAGCCATGCCAATTAAACAGGTTCACATAGTCAATTCCCTGGAAATCTCTCAGTTTTCCACTACAACTTTAGTCGCCGGTACGTAACTTAGGCTTGCCAAAAAGCCTATTAAGGTAGCTCACAATACGTATGGTCAGCCTATTACTATTCACAAACCTTTTTAGAGCTTTATTTAGTACTACCTTTATTATAGTATCTGCGGGATTGTTTTTACCGTTAATCCATCTGAATTATCGGTAGGCCTTTATCGCTGCAACGTAGTCGATTCGAATCACTGTGGTCGAAGTAACAGGTGTTGCGCTGATATTGTTGGTTGATGTGTGTAAGTTCTAAGTTTGGCATACCGCTAGCCGGTCTGCACACTAATTTGCATGGCTAAACGCTTTGACCTGTGCCCTACTTTGAAGTGGGCACCTACTATACTACACTTGCAGTGCAGCCCCACAAACTGCAGCCAATATTGCAGTTAGTACAATCAACTTTCAGCAAAGTTGACTTGACTACCCTGCATTTAACTGCTATTCTAATGCTAGCGGCTTTTTGTTTTTGTGCCTGCACGCCAGCGTGGCTTGCCAACAATTGGTGGTAACCTCTGAAATCCCTCCATAATCCATAAGCCAGACCCCTGTTAATTTCAATCAATCTGTATTGAAAACAACCTTAATTACGGCCCCTTTTAGCCTTTTTGTTTTACCCTTTCGAGACCTTCGTTCCTCAAATCCCGTGTATAGATCATTCACTACAAACCCGCGCAAAATCAAGTACGCCACCACTTGCATACCTTTTGCCAGTAATTTAAACTACTACTATCATCATCGCTATCGCCACTATTGCCCTGTCGGTTTTTCAATTTTCCAGGGCAACTTTGTTCCTTCACATTACGTGTTAGGTGATTCACGTATCTCTCGATACGTATGGTTAGCGTATCGATATTTACAAACCTTTTTAAGGCGTTATTAGGTGTAGCTTTAATTATGGTATAGGTAGAGTTATCTTTGCCGTTGATTTACCAAAACTTATTGATTTCCTGGGTTTCGTATACCTCCTTTAACGTTATTATGTCTATTATCAGGCGTTTTTCATTAGTCATACCTAGATTAAATAGGTATTTGTAAAGGCTCCAGAAGTCGATATATACCACCACAGGTATCGGTGATAAATCCAGCTATTTGGTAATAATCCTTAACATTAGTTATTATATTGATATTGAAGTTTGCTATTATGCCGTAAACTTCCGAGGCTAATATACTCCGAGTATCCTTATTAACGAGTATTAGTAAGAAGCCGATTTGCGATAGAAGGTTAGTATTATTAGCAAATAACCTATTTGTAAAAATTTTTAACTTTGTTTTAGTTAAATTTACAAAAACCATATTAATTATTTTTTTCACATAATACATTTATTAATAAATCCGTTTTTTTTGATTTTTAAAATATTTGTTTTAAAGGTTCTATATCTGTACAGTAATGAAAAGATTGTACGATACATTCGGTTGGCATAACGTGGCAATATAGGACGCATGGGTCCTTTACTTCAGATATTATTGTGCCTTTTCTTCATTGATTTTATCGATAATTATTAAATTCGCAACTTATTCCTTTTAACGTAGGCTAATATAAATGCCGTTTTTAGCTTTAATATTATAAATGCGAATTAACTATTTGTTAAAGTTAAGTTGTGTGTTTTTAGTTAATGTTTTAATTAGTTTATACTTTTGAAAGTCTAAACTTTCCATAATAAGTTATTTCGTCATTATAAACCTAATATCGCTAAAAATAAGGGTATCGTTAATTTACATACCTACGATGTAAAAATCTTTACCTTTTGTAATTAATAAACACGGGTTAAATATTAAAGTGTTTATATCCAGCCTATTTTTGAAATATACCTGGTACGTTAAAAATTGATAAACGTCAATTTCGTCCAATCCGTATAAAGATTTAATATAGTATATTATAGTGTTAGCCGGAAACCTATCCCTTGAGTTTTATAATAGTTTTAGTAGTATACTCCGTTAAAAATCGGTAACAGATTACGTATACGTTTACGTAATGTCCAGGTTATTAAGTGTAAATTAACCTTTTACGTTAATAGAAAGATGAGCTATACTAACAAAAATTTAACTTCAATGAATTTTCAGAATTATAGGTAATGAGGTAAGGATTTATTTTTTACCTTTATTACCGTATCTTTAGGCGATTAGCCGTAGCTTTTCATACAGCCGGTCCGTAGTTTTACCTTTAATCTCGTAAATCATTCTCGACTTAAAAATAATGATATTTTAACCTTTAAATTACGTTAACGGTATAAACTATATAGCACACCATAATAAAAAATCGTTAATATCCATTTAATTACTTTCTTTGAAAACTTTACCTGGTATATTATTAATGTTTTCGGTATATGATTTAAAGTTAAGTTCTTTATCAAACTTTTACTTATAAATTATCCACACCGTTATATATACCTTGCCAGGCTTAAATTCTCCATTTTTCTCCTTTTTAATATATATCCTTCTTTTAGGTGGTTTTCCATGACGTCGATGTTTTATCGGCTTATTAACAGTTGGTTCAAAAAGGTTATATTAACTAATTCGTTCGGCGCAAAGGGTATTAACTTCGGTATCTTTATTAAATTTAAGGGTTGTTTTGTACAGTTCAACTTATATAATTCGGAAAATCACAAGGCCATTAGTAATTTTCACTACTACATTTAAGTTCATAATATTTGAAATCTTATACGGTCTATTTCATTTACCTTTTTCGTGTTATGTAAAGACTTTATTTTAAAGGCGGAGTAAAAATACGTTCATTATTAAAGATTAGTTTTTGATGTTAAGGACATTATGAACCTAACGTCGTGTCGATTCCTTTCTTAATTCCTTGAGGGTTTTGATATATATTATAACACACCTCTAGGTATTTAACAAAGGTTGCGAATTAGCTGTTATATATAGGTAAACTCCAAATACTAATAAAGTTAATATAAGTCCGATAGAGCTAATGGTATTGTTAAGGCTTTTTAAAAATATTTTAAGTCATACCTCCTAACTTATAAAGCTTTCGATTTTTAATATAAGGATATCGTAAGCCTTTTATAAAAAGGCGTATACCTTTTTAACTTTACTAACTCTAATAAACTTTTACTAAAATTCATTTATATTAAATTCCAATGAATTTTATATTAAGTTAAAACTTTATTGTAATGAAGTTGGTATCGGTATCGTAAATTAAAACGTTTCATAGGCTAAAGTACGTATTGATTTACGAAGTACGTAATACCTTTTATATTTCCCTCGCCGGAATGATTTTGTGGAACTTAATGCCGTAAAAACCGTAACGATTTTATAACATATAATACTAACTTAATATCTAGGTAAAATATATTTACGAAGATTTCTGAATTAGAGTCTTAATTCTATTTTAACGTAAACTTAAATTTTAAAGGGATTTAGGAGTATATTTGGTAACAATAGTAAAGGTATTTAAATACCTTCAATACCAACAAATTTAAATTTTTATTACCAATTACCTTTAAAGCCTTATAAAACCTATTAGTTACCGGGTAATTGAACGTACCATATAATCAACAAAGTTTTACCTTCGTTAAATTTAATATTATAAACGTTAATTTTTGAAGATAAAATTAAAAAATATCTTTACTGAAGGTTAAGTAAAAACTTTTTACCAGACTTAATATGAATTAACTTATTGGTTAAAGTATTAACGTTAATGTCGATTTTTTTTATGTCTTTAAGATAAAGCAAAAAGGGGGTAAAAATTTCAGTATACAAAAAAATAAAGTTAATGATAATTTTAACTCTCGTCGATTTTAATAACGATATCTCTTTCACAAAGTTAAAGCTAACTTTAGCCTTACTTATATTCGCATGGTCAAATTACGTTATAATATTAGTATTACTTCATAATGCGATATACTACAAATATCCTTTTATTAAGTACCGTATTATCCCCATATACGGAATAATCCCCTAAAAGACTTACTTTACATAACGGTTTCAAATAGGAATGAGGTATATTAAGTTAGGGTCTTTATCGTTATGGCGGCGATAGGGGTCTTTACTTATAAAACGGTATAAAAAGACGTAATCGGCTAGTTATTACGTAGCTTCCGGGTTAGTACTGGTATTAATATTGCTATCTTCGTATTAGCCAATAACTTTCAGCTTATTTTCCTCCTCCTTAACTTTACTTCCTTTAAATAACGTAATACACTTTATAGAATTTCATTTTAAAGTAAAGGGATATTACGTATAATATATCACCTATTTTTCGTTATGTTAGGCAATAGTATAACGTATTAACCAACAGTTTCATTTGCCGTAAATCCAATGTTTCTCAACGTTTAAGTAAAATTTGTTTAACCGACTTAAAAACCTTAAAAAGAATAAATATCATTTTCCGTAGTTCAAGATCTAAACCCTTTGTTAACCGTAATTATCGGGCTTTCCATCCGTTGATTAATGTAATACGAGTTCAAAGGTTTTTTTTTATTAAATTCCAGAATTTAAAAATACGTACTAATAGAACCGGAAATTTAATCGGTTACGGTCGCCAATAAGGAACGTAATTAGCTAAAAAAAACCTTCGTATATAATATTAAGATATTGCAAAACGTATTCTAACACTTGATAACCAAATAACTATTTGCCGCACTTACTAACGTAAGGTGTCTTCGTCAACTCTTACGTTTCCTATTACCTATTAGTAAAGTATTAACCTGTTAAACATCTAATTTAAAAGGCTTATCTCATTTTTCGACTTCTTTTATATAATACAATATATAAAATTACTTAATAATAATTTAATCCGTATAATATTAGGTAAAGTTAATATCGTATTCGAAGGGGCCTTTTATACCATCGTAAATTTTGTGAAAAAAGATATAATTCGTCAGGTATCAGGGGTAATAATCCTTAGCTTAGCCGGTAAAGATACTAGAAAATAACGAATAAAAACTTGGAAATTGAAGTTTTATTTAGTGGAAAATATTAAATAGTGGGCGTAATTTAATGTTGAAGAGTTTGTAGGGTTCTTCTATTCCAACAGGAATTCATCAATCTCCCTCCTTTCGTACGCTTTACGGAATACCATCACATCGATTATTAGGCATTTTTTACTAGTGGTTTCGAGTTTCAAAAAGCATTCGAATAAGCTCCTCGAATCAATACAAATTACCACTGTGATAAGAAGAACTTATAATTGTCTGGTAATAAGAGTAAGGGTTTCCTATAATATCATACCTACGTTAAAGACTATTATTATACCGTAGACTGACGAAGTTAATACGTTTCGTGTAATCATTTTTTACTTAACGAAGGTCTAGTAAATTAGGCCACCGATAATGCTGAACTAGTTTTTCTGTTTATTTTCGTTAACAAAAGTTATTAGGAAATCGATTTGTAAAGATATATCTATTTTATTCGTAAAGGACTCGTCCATAAAAGTTATTAACTTAGTCTTTCATAAGTCGATTAAAACTATATTAATCCCGCCATCTAAGTTTCGTATTTACTACTCGAGCCTTTTGTTTAACCGGTGAAAATCTTGATCCGTTAGCTTTTATACTTGTACCGCGATGAATAGGACGTATAATACCTCCAGGAAATATAAGGTAACAATATAACTACTACGGGTACGTTATTTAAGGTATCATTAGGCCTTGGCGGTCTCAATTTCATTATTTATAGGTAAAATAATTCCTTGACATTTTTAACGAAAGTTAAGACCGGTATTAATACTAAGTATACAGATTGACGATTTATCAAAGTTAAATTGGATATTTTTGTCAACATCGTTACCGACTTAAAATTCCTGAATTTAATGCCCTTTCATCGCTTGTTTTTCCGATATCATAAAACCAGACGTTTTAACGATAAAGATATCGTCAATTTAAATACCCATTACGCCTAAATCCCTCTTTTACATTACTAATAAACACGGGTCGAATATTAAAAGCTTTATCGCCAGTCGTAATTTAAAATTCGACTAATTTATCAGAAATTATTCAACGCCTTGTTTAGCTAATCCGTATAGTATTTTAATATACGGTATTACTGTCCCCGAAGGGTAAATAATACGTAATTTTCATAGGAACTTTAATAATACGATCCGGTATAGGTCCGTTATTAACTACGTATAAGTTTATATTATATTACAGTTATTAATCATAAACTTACCTTTAATTTTAACTAATAAAGTTATCACTTAAACAAATACTAAGTGTTGACTAATCTTTTTAATCATTAGCTATTACGTGAATATTTAGTCTTTATCTTTATCGCCATATCCTTAAACGATTAGGCGTAACTTTTCGTATGGCCGCCCCATAATTTTACCCTCAAGCTCGTAAATAATAATCGATTTGAAAATCGTAACGTTTAGGTTTTGGAAATTAAAATCGGTCTTCGATACGAATTATATTACCTCTCAAATTAGTAAACCGTTAATCTAGACCTAATCTATTTAATTAAAAGATTTGCCGAAGATCTTAATAATCTTTTGTACTCAACATTTCAATATTAGGTATTCGTTATCCTTTTTTTTCCTATTTACCCAAGTAGTATTATAAATGCGGCCTGGTATATATTCCTACTTCTTAACGTTCCTTTTATTTATGGTTCGTCCGTTCCGATAGCGTTTTATCGGCTTATCGATAACGGATGGAAGAGGTTTATGTTAGCTTGGTTGCTTAATTTAAAAGTCTTTATTGTTAGTAACAATAATATAAGACTTAACATAATTAATCCGGAAAAATACAAGACCGTTAGCAGTTTTAAGAACTGTTTGGTAGTTCGCGATATTTAAAATCTTATATAAGCCTTTCCATTTACCCAGCTTCCGCCATATAAAAACTTTAATTTATAGTGTTAAAGAAAATACGTCGGTTATTAAAGGGTCTTTCTTAATGTTAAGGGTATTAATAATTGAATGGCGTATCCATTCCCTTCATAGTTCCTTTAAAGCTTTTCTATAGACCGTAATACGCTTTTAAATACTTACTAAAAGCGGAGATTTACTCGTTAGGCGTAGGTATATTCCAAAGACCAACAACGTTGGTATTAGGCCGATAAGACTTAAAACGACGTTTAGGTCTTTTACTACCAATTATAAACGTGTCTCCGGGTCCTTAAAAATTTTAATTTCCAGCGTAAAAATATTATACGTTCGGCGAAATAGTGCGTATACCCTTTTAATCTTTCGAATACTCCAGTAGGCTTTTACAGGTACCAGTTTACACTGTTATCCATTATCTTGGCATCTTTTTAAAATTCAGCCGCAAAATTGATACCGGAATTGTAAACGAAGACGTTAGGTAGGCTTAGATACGTATTAATTCACAATATACTTAACTTTTCCTACGTATCTTTTACCTAAAAAGACTTTAAAAACTTCGCTCCGTAAAAAAAGGTTACAGAGATAACGACGTAGAAAATAGGCTTGTTATCCAAAAAAAAAATACTTTAATAAAAACTTCGTAGTTATAACCTTCATTATCTTGTAATAAAACCTAAAATTTCGGGAGGGTTTAAATACAAGTTTGACAATAGTAACAAAGACTTTTAATAACTTTTAGGGTAAACGATTTCACATTTTTATACCCTATAAACTTCAGGGCTTTATATAGCTTGTTAACGGCGAAGGAATTAAAGTGCCAGTATAATTAACGTATTTACGGCCCCGTCAAATTTAATACCACTACTTTTGGGTCTTAAAGATAAAACCATAAATGCCCTCACTTAAAGTCGAGGAGAAAATTCTAGCCGTTCTTAACCAGCTCGTTTACATTAACGTCGACGTTAACGTTGAGGGTCTTTATATTCTCTAAATAAAAAAGGAAATAGGTCGGGTATTGAAGGATATACGACGTAATTACTTTAATAACAGTTTAAACTACCTTTATCGCTATTAAAGATCGTTATTCGTCTGGTTTAGAACTAACTTTAGCCTTAATAATATCGAAACGATTGATTTTAGTAGCTATGGTACTTTCCCTTCGTAAAATCACGTATTACGAATAACCTCTTATTAAATACCCTATCGCTCTTGTATATGGCATAATACCTTACAACGTTTGATCCATTCAATGATTACGAAACAATTGCGAAGGTTAAAGATATATAAAGGGTTAAAGGCTTGGTTAAGGTAAAGGTAACGGTTTTTACCACCTAAACAGTATATGAAGGCGTGGTTGGCTAATTATGAGGCTGCGTCAAAAGCAATATCTTTATACCATATAATATACTTAAAGGTATTGTTATCGTTAATTGGCTCGCCACCCTCGAAGTTTACGATTTAATTCAAATGATTCTATTTGAAAGTGGTAAAGTACTAAATGTAACACATTATCTTTTTGTTATTTCATTTAGCGCAAAGGGGGATTCCAAGTTAACCAGTAGCCAGACTTACTATAAATATAACATCTCTTACTATTATCATAACAATAGTATTTAATGTTAATAAAACCGTTAAAATCTTAGCTTTATTGGCGTTAGAGTGTCTATTACCTCCAGTCCATAGCTGGTGGGCCAGACCTTGGACGTTAGGGGCAACCGTAACCGTACTTGCAATCGATGTAATTAACTACCGTAAGATCTTCTTTATCTACATCAGGGAAGTTGCTGGTTTAAGGGTATATACTAAGCGATTTTAGTATAAGCGTTATTTTAGTGGTAGGCAAAAAACGTAACTAGTAAAAAAAGCCTTCACAAATGGTATTTAGGCGTTATAGAGCGTATTTAAACTTGCTAACATCCGTAATTACTATCCGTGCCTGTTCGCGAAGTGTAGTTTAATTAACGTAAGCTTTCCCTAATATTTTTTAACACAATATCAGCTTATCAAATATCCAATTTAACATATCAATTAGTATTTCCTCCTTTTGCTCCTTCTCTATCATTATAATTCACCGCGTAGTAACCCAATATATATGGTATTGGACGAGGTAGACATCGTATTTAAAAAAACTCTTTACACTATTATAGATTTTACGAAATGTGGTAGCTCGGGTAAGGAAGGTTAATTAGTAATTCCTGACTTTCTTTATTAGTATTTCGGGGAGAAGAAAGTTAAAAAAAAAGGAGAAACTTTCATCCACTAACAAATATGTAGAGAGGGTATTATCTTGGTATCGAAAAGGCTATAAGGCTTCCCGTAATACCTTTTTAAGTTATTTCCAATATTAACAAAGTCCGTAAAATTTTTTCATTTAATATTAACCATCTTAACAGGTCTTGGAGAAAGGTCGCGATAATCATCCTAATCTCAATTATTGTTTCCCAATAGTTTAAGCCTTAAAGCTTCCGATATGCAGTATTAAGGATACTTGTTGGTCGTTTAATTCGAGGGGTAAAGTCCTGTAATAAAACCAGTAATAGGCTCTTACGTATAGGCAAACCAGCCGTATAAAGATTTTGAAGGGGCTTGTCTATTAAAGTGCTAGAGGGAGATAGATACTTTAAGGTTTTGGAAAACCTAACGTTCTTGCTTAATTAACTGGTATATGGTTCCGACGGTAATATCTCTCGCCGCATAGGCGGCCGCTACTTCACATATCCTACCGCCGCTAAAAGCGTACTCTGCGTTTTTATATAAAGATGTTGGACTGCCGAACAGATTTATAAGTTTCTTATTGCCCGCGCGTAAAAAGATTTAATTTAGTTAAAGGTAAGAGGAAGATCCCCTAAAACGTGTATATGAGCGTTAAATTCCTTTAACACCTTTCCCTTTCCCTTAAAAGTCATAAAGATTAGGGTTGTAAAGGGGGTCTTTTTATTAAGCTAGTTTATAAAAGGTTTCCACCAGTCCTAATAGAGTCTTTTCAAAAATGTAAATGCTAAGACGTTTAACCTCTTTCTTTAACTTACCCTAAACCGTACGCCAAATTATCCTCTATATTACTAGCGTCTAGTAATTGAAAAACTTACGAAAGTCTTGAAAAGGGCAGGCGTTACGGCCGTAATCTTCGCCGAAGTCTGCGTCGAAAATATACTAGCTAACATAATTGGTCAGATAGACTTTAGTTAAGGTTTCTTTAATATCCATAAACCAAAGCTTTTCGTTATAGTAATTAACGAAAGCTATTTCGAGGTTTTTAATTGCTTCTTTTTAGGCTAGGTCGGTAATGGTCTGAAAGTAAGCACTTACAGTAGACATTTTGATGTTTTAGCTTATATAGGACATGTAGGACGTGTAAGGCTAGGGACTTGGTGATCTTGAGTGTAGTTACTTGATGTCTTAGCGTAAAGTCGCATGAAAACTTGGAGACTCAGCGTTGGGACGCGTAGCGTAGCTTTCTTGACGCGATTTGGCGATTCTTTGTATGTTAGCTCAAAGCAGCAAACTTAACGATTAAATTAGTGTAGTGAAAGTTAAAAAACAAGTAAAATAGGGGCAAAAGTTTAGTGTAAAGAAAAAAGTCGAAGGTCGTTTGTTGATGGTAAAGGTTGTTTAATGTAAGGACTTGGTCGTTTTTATAGTAGTAACACCCGTGGTAGTAATAACTTAGGCGTTTGCCAATTTGCCGAACTTTAAGACTTCTGACAGTCAAGTTTAACTTCCTCAAAAAAACTCCGATGAAGATTTCTTGGTATTTTCGATAGCGATACCGTTCATACCTCTAAAATTCCGTAAAAACCAGCGCAGTCCAGATGTCTTCCCTACTTGCTGCCGTGAAAACCGGCGTAGCAATAAAGGACCTTCGCAAGAATCTTTGCTCTACCTTGGAATTTTACAAAGCGTAACCGGCAAGTAGCATCTTCTTATACTTAGCTAATTCGTACTTAACCAAATAAGCACTGATCAGTGTTAGTAGGGCCTTAGATCGTTGCAACTTTGTCGATTCGAATCGTGGTCAAAGTAACAGTAGCATTGCATTGGTCAAGTGGTGGATGTATTGTTCTAGGTTTGGCAGACCGCTAGCCAGTCTGCACTGTAATTTGTATGGCCAATTACTTGGCCCGTGACCTAGAGTGAAATGCAGCATACTGCACTCAACTTACACCCAATGCAGTAAGTCTACACAAACAATACGCTCAACTTGCAGTTCAGTATAGTCAACTTTACTGTAAGTAAAGTTGATCTACTGTACTGCACGTATTAATATTCAAACATTAACTTTATTTGTAAATACTTCTTTAACCAATTAAGGTTATTGTTTATAATTATAAAAATATAAGTGCTGAGTAAAACTAATATATACCCGAAAACTCAAGATTTTAATAACGATGATAAAAACTTCGCCTATAATTACTATATCTATTACAAATATGTTAAATCCAGGTAACACAGTTGATGAAAACCCTTAATTAAAACGCTTAACCGCCGATATATATAGGGAAAGAGATATTCTTATTTTTTCAAATCTTTAAACCAATTACGACAATTCCTACCAAACACTAAAAATATTGAATCTATAGAAAATAAAGTTATTGATTAATATCTTTTAACAAAGTAGTTATTTTATTATAATAAGTTAATGCAAGTTCAATATATTGAGTATGAGGTAAGTGTATCATTTTATAAGTCTACTGTAAATTCAAGTACAATATACGACTATTCAATTCTAGGGTACGGGCCAAAGAATTACCATGAAAGTTAGCATACAGACCGTATAACGGTTCATCATACCTACAATCAAATATATATTACTTGATTGTATAATACCATTATTATTTTGATGGATTAAAATCGGAAACGTTACAACGTTTAAAAAACTATTAAACAAAGTTTATCAACACTAATTAGTATTCATCAGGTCAATCACAAATTGGCTAAATAAAAAAACCCCAATTTACAATTACGTATTATGTTAACATCAAGAAAAAAATATTTTTACGAAAGGCCTTATTACTAAGTTTTCTATTTATATATAAAAAAGAGGAAAATATTGAAGTATATTTGCTATTCGTTAACACCTAAAAGTGAATATGGTATTTCTATCATCGAAGATGCTTAAAATCCATTATCAAACGTTTCTTTAAAACGTTAAAATTAACCGTCAAAAGTCTCAAAAGTTGTCAAATGAGAAAATGGCCATATTGATATTACTATGGCTACTTATATGAAACAAAAGTCTAAATAGCACGGTTTTCAACTTTCAAGTAAAAATAAACAACGACAAATAAACTTTCACAATATTTCCTATGCTAAACTTTACCTTTTACACAAATGTTTCACTGTATACCACTTTTTTCCTTCTATATATCAATGAATCGTTAATAGAATACGTTAGTATGTAAGTTAAAGTCGTTACTTCGAATGAAAACACCAAAAATCTCCAAATGACACTTAAAAAGCTATGTCATGCGATTCCACACGAAATTAATAAACCCCCACACTCCTAAATCATTAAATTCCATTACTTAAATCTTTATAATACGTGAATCAACGTTGACTTACCAGCTAACCGTTTTGATATCCTTATAAAACTCAAAAATAACGGTTTTTGAAAGACTTGGATCACTTTCCATTAAATACTTTGAATAATATTTATGATTAAAAGATATTAATACCAATTTATCGAAGGAAACAATTAACTAACTATATATTCCAATTTATACTCGACTCAAATTCCAAACAAGTCAATCGAAAAACTTGGGGGTTTAAAGGTTTTTATAAAATCTTTAACGATTAAATTATTGAAATATGAATGAAACTCCAAGAACCAGTTCACAGTAAATTACATTCAAACCTTTTCAATCGTATTATTTCTTTCCAAAATGGAAAAGGAAACCTTTTGTATACCTGATTCGACTTAACATAAACAGATAAATATCCTGAAACCCTGAAGAATAAAAAAAGCCAAAGTATAAACAAAACGTCTTTACTAAAAATTGCTACTATATACGTTTTAAAGAATTAATACCTTATCTGTAGATATTGCCATATATCCCTATAGTTAGTAAGAGACTACTCTACGTAATGCATCTTTGCAGAGTGCATGGTAACATACCACTCTGCAAAATGAATTCCTGTGGAGTGCATGATAACGTGCTACTGCCTAAGAGTGGTATTTGCTGAGTACACGATAGAGTGTCACTGTCTAGAAGGGATATCAGAAAAGTGTATAGTAGAGTACCACTACCTTGGTAAGAGGTTTATAACCTTTCACCTGTGGCGTGTACTTTCTGAATACCTCTTTTCTTTTTGATATTCTTACTACTATAATTCCATATTTTTAATTACTCTTTTGCCAAGTTAATATATAGAGACTTTACCGAAACTAATTAATAGTCGACTAGGTTGACTACAAATAACTTTATAAAGAGATAAACCTAAGTCAAATACCTATAGCGGGATTTAACAGCGGTCCCAATTGTTTATACTTTAATATTATGACTTAAACAAACCATATGGGAATGAAAAATTACGCAGAAACGCTTTTAAAACCCGAAGCGTAACAAGACTATAAGAGCCCGAGTAACTCTAAAAATAACAACTTTAGTACGATATTATCAACCACTTATTGACCTATCTACTAAAAGCTCCGTTGCGTTATCCGTTAACTCGCTTTGACGTTTTAAAGAACGTTCCATCACGCTACAAACTATGCAAGTGGAAGCTAATAAGTTTCGAAACCCTTCTTTGAGACTCATTCAATCTGAACACAGCATTTAAACCGCTTATATACTTTGAAAGCAACAAAAAAGTAATACTTACACCGTTTAAAAATATAAAAGCAGATAAAACGCAACGCTTATACCGCTTACGAAATAAAAGAGCGGCTAATATATAAAGATTAAACTGCTCGTAGATAATAAGCGCGGCTATAACACGACATCCGAATCGCCGACTAAACGAGAACCTAACCTTTAAAACCGCACCGGATCGCATACACACACACCTCCATACATCTTATTTTCTCCACTTTTCAACGTTAGCTTTTCCTCACTCACCTTGTAGTATCTACTCAAGTTTATTACGTACGAAGTTTAAATTTACTAGTTTTTTAGTTAGTATATCATTGACAAAACACTACACAAAATAATTGAAAACACCTTATTAGTTCATAGTTACGCCTTCTTTATACATCGTTAGAATTTCATTTATACTGATAAACGTTAAAAGCCTTACTTTAACCGTTTCTTTATACATTATTGATTCAACATTTACGTTTTTATAAACTTTTTTTTAAAAAAATACTTTTATTAAACCTCTTTAAATACTATATTCCGAATGGACTCAAATTTCAATTAGCACGCTAAAACGATATTTCCAACGCTTGAACATCCTAAATACAAGTATAAACCGCTTTAACTACCGTTCTAGTCCACTTTATATTTCTATAACTATAACGTCACTAATAATAAACCTAGTGAAAACTAATGAATATATAAAATACCTATTTATTAACGCATCGTTAGATAGTAAAATTTTGAATTATTAGAATCAAAATACTAATAAGTAATTTCAACCTTTTCACGGAAAATAAGTACGTTATTAATATGACTTTGAATTATTATATTAGCGATATTCAAGGGTGCGAATTATTCAACGATTTTAGGGAGAACGTTGTAGCATAGACGCCAGAAATGTGTCGTGTAGTCGATAATACGATCTCCAAAATATTATAAAAATAGTTAAGAAGCAGAGGTATTAATACAACCGGTGATGATAATAACCATATTGTAAAAGCTCTATTAGCAACGGACCGAGTTACTTAAATACCAAAATGAACCGACGATAAGGTAATGGAGGTCAATGTAGGTAGAGCTTTAGACGTTGCAACGTTGTCGATTCGATTGGTCGAGGTAACAATAGTATTGAATTTGTCAAGTGGTGGATGTATTGTTCTAGGTTTGGCAGACCGCTAACCGGTCTGCACAGTAATTCTTATGGCCAATTGCTTGGCCCGTACCCTAGAGTGAAGTGCAGCGTACTGCACTCGACTTACATCCAATGCAGTAAGTCCGCACAAAGCAATACACTTAACTTGCAGTTTAGTATAGTCAACTTTACTGTAAGTAAAGTTGACCTACTGCACTGTATGTAATACTATTACAACAGTAAAGTTTATAAAGGAATGCTAGCTAAAAAAAACACGAGAATCACCTTTTTGAAACAAAAGATAGGGAATGAGAAAAAACTCCGTAAATATAAGGAACAATACGTTTAAAAAAGCTAAATGTAAGATATGAAATGTAAATGAAGCTGAAGGAAATAGCTAAAGAGGAGCAAGTACCATAAAATAATTTACAATGCGGGTCTATTACGAACCTTCCCTGAAACGCAGTTTTAAATAAATAAAAAGATAAAAACACGCCCCAAATACCGTTAATAGTTAGTTTGGCTATAATAAAAGCGACACGAATGAAAAAAAAAGCTCGCCTAGAGATAATGTAAGCGGAGAAAAACTCTAATACACACTTTACAAACGAATACCCACTAATTAAAACCTTTATCCTAACATACTATTGTATCGTTTTCCAACTAATAGGTGCGATTTAACATAATTTATTGACATCTATAAACTATAAATTAAGGATGAAAACTACGGAGGCGAATTATATAACGTATTTGATAAAAAAATACATATGATGTTAAATAAATATATAAAAATCGATACTAAGTTGTTACAATTCAATGTTATTTGACCCAGAGTATCATTTAAGTAGGATAAAAATTAATATATATACCACCTTACGTAAATGAACGTATTTACGAAGTGCTTCAACCTTTTATAGATACATTTCGATATATAAATTAATTACGAACTTTATGATAGAAATTAAATTAAAACCAGCTGTAAATTTAAAAAGAGTTAGCATGAAGACGTTAATAGAAGCTTATCAAAAGTTTTTATTGCCTTGTTAACGAAGTTCTGAAAGTGATAGAAAACCTTTAAACCAGAATATAAGGTAATAAGCTTTTAATCTTAATAATAATAAGAGTATTCCGCGGAAACCTAGATTTTAACATTATACTATTTAAACCCAAAAAGTATTTGAAGGCTTTATGAACGAGTTTTGAGGAATCGCTTAAAACCTTTATATACCGATAAGCGAGTTTCAGATTAACATTTATAGTCGATAAAGCTAGACGCAAAGGCCAAATTACTAAAATGAACCTTGTCGAAATTCTTTACCTCGTTTTAAACCAAAAGACTGAAGTATATCTAAGGTAAAATAAGCGCCCTAAACATGGATAGTATAAAAAGAGGTATTAAGGAGGGAGCGCCAGAAACCGAGGGTAAAGTAACTTTTATCTAAAACGAATATACAATTAAAGGCAAAATTTACCTCGTTTATATTAATACCCGTGAAAAGGTGTACAAAACTTTATATGGTAAGGTCAGGTGGTGGTTTACTTACCACTTTATATATAAGAAAATTTAAATTAAATAAGTGTTTCAAGCCGATTACCCGCTTGAAAACTGAAAAGACCCACTTTTATAATATACGTAACCGAATACGAAGGCGTCAAGGATAAGTTTAACGTTTACATTTACTAATATATATCCGGAGAAAAAGGAATTAAAAGGTAATTATATTTACCTAATAACTTGTACTATTGAAGCCGTCAAACGAACTTTTACAGGCTCATAATATATGGTCTTTCTGAATAATATGGGTTTAAATTGCGAAAAAAACGTGTTGAACGCTTATATAACGTCGTAGTTCACGTTTTGGGACAGGTACGGAACCGATTTTGGGGTATTATTCATGATATCGGTGTGTCCGAAATTACAATCGCCGAAAAGCGATAATTCGATGCGTTCGCGGCGAAATTTCCAAAATTTCAATTCGACCGAATAGGAAAATATCGGAAAGTCCTATTCGGCAAAAGTAAAGCGTTTTCGTTTAGGACAGTCGTTATAAACATGCGATTTGAACCGGTTACTTTTTATGTAATAGACATTAAAACGTTTTTCCGATTATTATTGATTAATACAAATAAGCTCGAAATCGAGGTACGGAATAGAACCAACCAATTTATTTACGTTTCAGATAACGTATCCATACCGTTTCAACTTAAGTTCGACTAATTATAATTTTTCCATGAAATATGTATAATTAAAGCCGTTTAATTGATGTAGGAGGAATTATGGATATTATATCGCCGATTTGGATACCAAGCTATGGAACGTCTTTTACGACTGCTTCACACCGTAGACTATACAAATATAAGAAAGGAATCGCTCGAAGATATTAAAAAGTTTTACTATAAGTATTAGCTATACTTATAGGCCTAATAAAGATTTAAATTCCACCTTTAAAACAATATATACTTTAATTAATAGTTTATTATTAATATTATATACCTAGACGGCTAACTAGTATTATACAGCGTCGATATAATAACATTATTCTAAGCTGCGAAGTTTACACGAAACGCTTCCGTTACGGATTTTTAGGATACTTGAGTAGATTGATCGTTCAAAGTTTACTTAAGGCTTTCTAATTTGATTAATTACGATGTAGGTACGGTTTTCGACTCGACTAAATAGTGTACTAAAGTTAGAATCACAGGTAATCAGTGTAAATAAATACCAGTAAAGACACTATGAGTGATTAGAAAGTGTAAACTATATTACAAACGTCTTAAAAAGAGTATACGGTATTATTTAAAACGTTATTATGTATTAATTTTAAGCGATTTATCTTATTAATAAAAGTCAACGTTATTAACAACCCTTTTGCACCGAGTATGTTAATTCTACGTTCATTATTTTGTGTGTTGACTCGAGGATTTACACAGATTCTTCATCGTTACCAACGATATTATCAAAGACAAATACTATGAAGAAAGTTATAATAGCTTTACTTTTTTTAAGGGCTAAAATAATGTTTTAAAAACATTAATTATAAAGAACAAACTATGTAAAACCATTATTTTAGATTTACTACTATAGTTTAAGGTCTTAATTTAGAGAACTCAAAATGAATAAACTGGTCCTTAAAATATTAACGGTTTTGAAGATTACGATATATTCGTTAACTTGCCCAATAGTATAAGTTTATGTTGTTCAATACTATTAACTAAGTACAAAAATAAAAAGGTAAAAGAATAGTAGTTTGAAATCGCAATCTGATTATAGATACCGATGAAACGACTTCTACGATAACAAATTTAAGCCGCCTCCAGATTTAATGTAACTTCCGGATAACACTTTCGAACCGTTATTACTATACAAAATCCGTCTGCTTATATTCACAGTACCAATACCTCGTCGTCAAAAACGCCTATTCGGCTTAAAAAATCAGAAATTATTCAAAACCTTCATCTTTTAAAAGGAAATGGCAAACCGTAAGCTAAGTTTGAAAAATCTCCGCGAAGGAATTATTCCCGCCAAGATACTTCGTTCAAATAATCCATCTAAACGGAAATCTTTACTTTGATCGAAGAAGAAGTTTTTCGTTTTAAGAGGTTCGAATTAGCGACTTACGACGCTTACAGGATATTTCCTATACTTCTTATACACGAAGTGAAAGACAAAACCAGAAAGACGTATAAAAAGTTGCTTTATTGTAAAAGGGTATAATATCAAAGGTAAAAAAGCATTATAACACAATAGCTCACCTTATAACGGGTAAACCATAGCTTTATTATTACATTTTCTATTTCATTTAATTACTCCTTTAACCTATATATTAAATTTGATAATATTACGTACGCTAATATACCATCTGAAAACTAAAACCGGCTTAAACCACGTTTTTACGTCTATATACCTACGGACCTAGGAAATATTATTTACTCGAAACGATTTTACGTCTTATAAAAGTAATTTAGAAGTCGGTTAGAATTGGAATATATTGGTATAACATCTACTAAAGGTATTATAAAATGCGGCTAGAAATAGCCAACTCAACCTTCGATCAATGAATGCTAATTTTCATGGTATATTTCAAAAGCTCTATGCTAATGGGTTTTCAAATGGATACTAAGTTGACGTTGTGTGACGCATTAGGTTACGCATTTAAAAAGAGGAAGTTTATAGAGGCCAGATTAAAGGAAAAACCTAAGATATACCTAACTAAAGACCGTATAATCGACTTTAACGACGCGATAATTATTTTTCGGAATGTAGTTCTAGGCCTTACATCAAATGGGAAATTAAATTTAGTGGCTATTATCGCACTAGATAACGTAAAAAGGGACGACCAATATAAATGACAGAGCGTATATAACCTATGAATTTCTTTAGTAATAAAGTTGGAAGTGGCGTTTAACCTTTCGGTCGCCGCGCAATGTAAAACAGACCTTTTGAACAATATATTCAAAACATTTAATCAGCGTTTTACGTAGTAAATATATAATTTAAAGCGCGGTTTATAATTCGTACCGTTTAATATACGTATTACGAAGCTGTTTATTTTTATTAACGATCACATCGCTAATGACACCAATTATAGCTCGTAAATAAGGTTTATTTTTATTTTCGGTGACGAAATACCAGTTGAAAATGGATTTACACTTAGTGGAAATATTATTCATTGGAATTAGATTGAGTGTATGTGGATTATACGGAACCTCCTATTATTATAAAATAATAGTATGATTGGAGGTTTCTATTTAGAAATTACTTTAACGATAACGGCCCGGACAATCATTTTAAATTTTGGTTTAATACCCATATTTCTTGTTGTTTATACGAATTCCTTTTCGATTTGTAAATACCTGGTTAAAATTGGCACCACGAATGAAAAACGCTTTATAATCCATATTATAACTTTACGCGAATCGTACAAACAGCGCGAAATCGAAGAAATAAAATGGATTGATTGGAAGACAAACTCTATAAATATGATGACTTAAGGCACCCCGAATAGGGAATTACAAACGTTCGTATTAATACGCATTTCTTTTGTTAGTATTATCAAAAATGGTTTACGACCCTTTTTAGATTAAATATTTTACGCCTTATATTTATTAATATTGTTCTATACGATTATATAGAATTTAAAAATCTATCGCGGTTCAAACACGCCTTTTAAATCGCTTTCACGAAATATTCTCCATTTAAACTCTGTTTTTCAACCGCTTTGAAGGAATTTTTCTTTATTTTAATCCGTCATTTGCACCGCTTTTAACATATTATTACCCTTTATTTTCAATAATTATTCTTATAAAATATACTTTTACGTTTTACCTTGTATATTTATTATTCATATTTCGATTTTTCACGAAGAAATCTTATTACTATGTAACGTGTTATATTATGGCTGAGTACGCTAGCCCGGTATAAAGAGCAATTATTCGTCATTAAAGGGAAATGGAAAAGGTGAAGCTGTCGTGTCCTTACCATCTTCCTCCGTACCGCCCTCCCTCTTTATATTAGCGTTAATACTATTGCCATTATTGATGGCGCTATCGGAGTTACCGAAGGGATGGCCCTGCACCTTGGACTATATACCTTTAGGCAAAGGATCGGGGGGCTTTTACTGTCCTTACGTCGACGCGAAATAACGCCGTCAAACTCGCCTACGTAATATATGCGTAAGATCCACTTTCAGACGGTAATAGCGGCTATAGAATCCTTAGTGAGCCGGTCAACTCTTGTAAATAATTAATATTGGTTTATTTTAATTGTATATGAAAGTGAAGGAATTGAATTCACCGTAAAAAATGTAAGTTTAGAGTGATTCATTATAAAGTTGACGAGCACGTAATACGGCCTCAGCTTACGGCTCCAAAACCACCGAAATAGGGGCATATCTATTACCAGTCCGTTCGTTACAGTAACAATAAGTCGACTAACCCCTATTTTGGTGATAATCGTTAATAGACTTACCTACGACCGCAAACGCGATACATAGAACCTAAGGAGTATCTATTAACGGTCTGGGGCTACGGATCCGAGTACACCGTTTTAATGCCTTATGCGTTACAGGGGCCTTACGACGTACCTTAGAGATACGTAACTCAAGGCGGCGAAAAAGGTCCGCCTCGACCACCTCGTTTATATGAATGTTAATACGAAATATTCGGGAAGGATTCGCGATACAAACTGCGCTACAACTTTGCCAAGTTATGCTTACGGCGGCGGAAAAGGGTTCCCGCAAGTAATAAGGCTTTTAATTGCGGGGAAAAGATAAGGTTTATAACTTTAAAAGCCCCTCGTTCCTCCCCTTAAGGGTTAAGGAGAAGAGGGGAGGGGTAAAAAGAGGAAAAGGAGTGGTAATTTCGGCGGTGGCGGTGGCAGGGAAGGAAACAAAAAGGGAGGCGGGGATTAAAGACATCGTAACTGAGTAATCGAGACTAATAGTAGTGGTAGCGGCGGCCGCGCGGCCAGCGGCGGTAAAAACGGTTTTTACCTGCTTACGTTTACAAGTTAAACGACGTTTAATGAATCTATTTTTTAGCGGTATCTATTTACGGGTGAAGCTTTTATATGAACAATAGTTAAGTAACCTACTTATCGGAACGTTTTAAAATAGGTCATTAATATGATAAATTACATTTTCATACGTTAATTAACTAGTTAGGTTTTATATTAACTGTAAGTACGCGTCGTTCAAGGGAAAAAGACAAGAATTTTTATTTAAACCAATGTTGATGTATTTTTTATATTAACTTCAAAATACGTAACGTTGTAATTACCGCTACGTAATTAAACCTTTATAATAGTCACGTAATTACTCCCCTACAAAGAAGAAAAATAAACGTTATTAACATTTATATCACTACCGATTATCTAAATTAACTAGGCTTTTATTGTAACTATTACCGCGGTTAAAATCTTCTCATTTATATCTTTACAAATTTTCCCTTAACCATACTATTATTATCAAATCACGGATACGAATTACATTATACACTCCACTATTATTTCTAAATAACGACAACGGGTAGTAATAGAGAAAAGAAAAGATTGTCTATGTGGATATTACCATATATTACTAAAATTAGTAAGCGACCACGCTACAGAGTACATCTTTACAAAGTGTACAGTAAAGTACCACTTTTGAAGGTGCATTCCTGCAAAGTGCACGATAGTGTGCCACTCCCTAAAAGTGGAATTTGAAAAGTGCACGATAGAATGCCACTGTCCAGAAGACAGATTAGCAGCTTCTTATGCTTTAATATTGCGACTTACAAAAAGTATACTGGAGTATAGAATTACGCAGGAACGATTTTAAAACCAGAAGCTTAGAAAGATTGTAAAATTTGGAGTGATTTTGAAAAAAAAAACTTTAGTACGATATTATTAACCCAGTTGGTGCCCTATTTACCAAAAGCTTCATTACATTATCCGTTAACTTTCGTTAACGCTCTAAACGTATCCGGGTACTTTTTGAAGAGTGTCTTATTACGTATCAGGCTACGTAAGCCAAAAATAACCAAGTTGCGGAACACTTCATCAGGACCCGCTCGATTTAAATACAGCATCTAACCGTTTATATACTTTAAAAGCGGTCAAAACGCAACATCTACACCGTTTACAAAACTCCAAAACGGTGAAGGCACAGAACCAAAACCGCTAGTAAATAATGAGAACGGCTATAATACAACACCCGAACGTCCTACTAACTGCAAGACAAGCCTTATATACATACCTTCCTATATTCATTTTCCTTTTTTCCATTACCTTATTTGCTTCCCCTTACCCACCCAAAAGTACACCGCTTATTCAAGTGTATTACTTGCGAAGTTTGAGTTTGTTAGTCGCTTACCTAGTGTAACATTTGCAACGCATTAAAGGAATTAATTCGAAACTTTTTACTAGCTTGTAGTTACGCCTTATATATACCTTATTTAAATTTCACTTATACTAGCAAACGTTAAACGCCTTACTTAAATCATCTTATTACACCTTGTTGACTTTTTTAACGTATTTATACGCTTTTATTTTAATTGCACAGACTTAACCACCTTAAATACTCTATTCCAAACGTACCTGAACCTTGTTCACTACGAAAGTCAAATATCTGGACCGCTTTAACAGTTCCGGTATACGCTAAAACCAGCCTCCTAACCTCTCTAGTGTACTTTACACATTTACAATTATAGCTTCGCTAGTGACAAATCCAGAAAAAGCTAACGTCTATATAAACTATCTTTCTACGAACACGTTATTTCGAAGTAGTACTTTAAAGTATTTGGACCTTAATCTATAAAACAACAAGTTCGAAGAATTAATGGTGAATTTAAATCCTTTCACAATGAATTCGTAAGTTATGAACATAAATTTTAACTATTATAACGGAACCATGAAAGGACGCGACTTGTTCAACGACTTTAGCGTAAGCTTGGCAAACTGGACGCCATATATATAGCGTATGGTCGATAATATAATATTTAGGATATTACGAAAATAACTACAAAGTAAAGATATTAATAATACCAGTAGCAATAATAGTCGTATTTCCAAAACCTTATTTGTAACAGCTAGACTTATTCAACTTATAAAGTAAACCAACAATAAAGTAATAAAGGTAAAGTTTATAAAGAGATATTAGCTAAAAAAGCGCTAAGATTGACTCTTTAAAATAAAAAATAGGAAACGAGAAAAGACTTCGCAAATATAGGGAACAAGGCGCTTAATAAGATTAAACGAACGTCGTGAAGTTGAAATGGAGTTGGAGGAATTAAAAAAAAAGGAGGAAGAGCTATAAAGATTATTTATCATACGTGTCGAACACGGACCCTTTTTAAAACGCATATTTAAATAAATAAAAAAAGATAAAACCATACCCCGTATATCGCGAATAACTAACTCGGCCGTTATAAGAACGGTTAGTATAAAAAAAAGTCCCGCCCAGAGACAATATTAGCGGCGCAAAACGCTAATACGTACCATATAAATCAATATCTATTGATCACGACCCTTATCGTAACTCCCCACCGCACCGCTTTCTAACTAACAGGAATGTATGGATAAAACTTACCAATTTCTTCAGACTATGAGATAAGGATAAAAACTGTAACGGAGAACCATACAACATATTGGATAATGAAATACGAGTAATGCTAAACATATATAAAAGACTAGATATTAAGCTGTTACAGTTTTATGTTATCTTACCCGATATACGATTTGGGTAAGTTAAAGGTGGTATATATACCAAATCAAGCAATTAAACACATTCGCGAAATTTTACAACCGCCTGAAATCGTACTTTAATACATAAATTAACTACGAACTTTATTATAGGGATTAGACCAGAATCACCTGGCAATCCATAAGAAGTTAACGTGAAAACATTTATAAAAACTTATAGAAAGTGTTTACTATCTTATTGAAGAAGTTCTAAAAATGTAAGGCGGCCTTTGAACCGGAATATAAGGATGATGAACTGTTTATTGAAGTAATAACAAAATAATACCGCGAAAATCTTAATTTCAACCTTACATTTTTTGAATCAGAAAAAAAACTTCAATGCCTTTTAAACAAGTTTTCAAACATCGTTTCAAGCCTTTATACGCTGATAGGCGAGCCTCGGATTAGTATTTGTAACCTTTGAAACTAAAGACAAAGGTTGGATGACTAAAAAAGACCTTGCCGAGACAATTTACCACGTTTTAAACTGAGAGTTTAAAGCATACTTAACGTAAAATAAACGCCTTAACTACGGTTATCAAAAAAAGAAACATCAGGAAGGGAGCCCCAGAAATCAAAGGTAAAATAGAGACCATTGAAGACAAATTTATAGCTAGAGGCAAAATTCACTACGTCTATAGTAATACCTATAATAAAGTATATGGAGTTGTACGTGTTTTTGAAAACGTTATATTATATACGGTAAGGTCTACTACCCGGCTTCTAACTACATAATATAAGAATGAATTTGGAATATACGCCAGTTCTAGGCCAATTGCCTACTTGAGAACCAGAGGAAAGCTAATTTTACAATATACACATCCGAATACGAAGATGTAAAAAACGAACTTATTACTTACTCATATAAATACAACTCCGGAGAAAAAGATTTTAAAGGTAATAATATTTACTTAATAGCCCATGATGATGAAGCCACCTAGTGAAATTTTACGTAATTCATTTTGAAACACTATTTCTATTACAGTTAACTAATATAAATAAGCTCTGAATCGAGGTCTAGAATACGACCAACCAATTTATCCGCGCTTCGGATAACATATTCGTACCGCCTCGCCTTAAATTCGAATACCTATAGTTTTTCCCCAAGATACGGATAATTAAGGCCGTTTACCTAACGCAATCGGAACGAAAGATACTACACCGCCTGTTTGAACAACTAGCTACAAAACATCTTTTACGGTTGTTTTACATTGTAGGCCACAAAAATTTAGGAAAGGGAGCGTTTAAAGCTATCGAAAAGTCTTAGCACAAGTACCAGCTACATTTATAAGCCTTATGTCGAATTAAATTTCGCCTTCAAAACGATGTGTACTATAATCAAAAGGTGCTCATAAACAGAATATATTTTAATGGCTTACTAGTATTATACGCCGTCTACGTAACATCATTTTTTTAGGTGGAGAAATTTAGGCAAAGCGTTTGCGCTACGTATTAAAACCAGAATAGCCGGTAAATAGTATGGAAAAATACCAGTAGAACACCAAAGGGTATCGGAAAATATAAACGGTATTATATGTCGTTTCAGAGAGAGTATATGGTATTATTTCAAGAATTAAAGGGCACGGAATTTAAGGAATCCATTCTATAAATAGCGGTTAACGTTATAAATAACATATTTTCCCCGAGTGAATTTATTACAACAATCCTTATTTTTGGTACTTACTTTAAAGTTTATACAGATTTAACACCGTTATTAACTACTTCACAAAGGTCAAATGCTATAGCGAAAGGCATGGAATTATTACTTTTACTGCTAACGCGAAATAAAGTTTCGAAGGCTTTTGTTACGAGAAACGACCCGTGTAAGACTGGCGTTTTGAACCTATTACTGTAATCTGAAATCCAAGTGTGGAAAAAAAGAAAGACGGAAAGAATAAACCTTGGAGGATTGACAAATTTAAAAGCTACGATATACTTATGGATTTACTGAATAGTAAGAGTTTATTCCGCTAAACGATAGTGCAAAAATACAAAAGGGAAGAGGTGAACGAGTGTAGTCTCAAGTCGTATTCTAGCTGATAACACCAATGAAAACACTTTTAAAATAACGAATTCAAACCGTTTCCGAATTTAATATACCTCCCAGATACCACTTTCAAACCTTTACTACTACATTCAACCAGTCCACTTATACCAACGAAATCAACATCGCGCCATCGAGGGCGCCCACTTAACTTTAAAAACAAAAGACGTTTCAACGACTTCGTTACAAACTATTGTATCACGTGAAAGAAAACGGCGGTCCGTAAATTAAACTTAAAACTTTACCAAAAACGTATTATTACCACTCTAAATATAACTTTTAAACAGTTTACTTAAATAGAAATCACTATTTCAATCGAATAAGGCGTTTTTAACGTGAAAATATTGAAACTAACGATATATAACACCTATAGAATTTTTACACACGCCTAATGCACAAAGTGAAAGATAAGGCCGGTAAAATATTTTTATAACCCAATCGCCCACTTCGTAAAAGATAAGCCATCTATTTATTTTAACGTTCGTCGCCTTTATATAAACGCTCTACGGCTTTTATATTAAGCTTTGTAATATAATACAGGCTTATACATAGTTTAAAGAACCGCTTAAACGCTGTATTTATGTCTATATGCCCACGGAACTTTGGAAATATGACTTACCCGAAACGATTTCACCTATTATAAAACTGCTTTATAGACTCGCTCAAGCTAGTAGGTATTAGTATGAAACCTATTAAATGTATTATAAGAAACGGCTTTGAAATGCTAACTTGACCTTTGACGTGTATTTGTTAGTCTTAACAACACGTTTGAAGGGCTTTATACTAATAGGTATACAAACAAAAAACACTCTAACATTATAAAACACGTTGTTTTCCGTATTTTAAGAAAGGAAACATTTGAAAATTGAACTAAAAGTAAAACCAAAAATACACTTAACTAAAGGTTGGATAATAGATTTTAACTGAAATATAATAACTTTTTAAAACATCGTTTTAAACCTTGTATAAAAGGGACAATTAAATAAAGTTACCCTTATCGCTCTGGATAATGCAAAACGAGCTGACGAATACAAATGTTAGTACGTACATGGCGCTTAATTTACATTATTTATACAACTATAAACGACATTTGATCTTTTGGTCGCCGCGTAATGGTAAACCAAGCTTTCATACGATATACATAAACCTTTCAATAAGCACCTTACGTGGCAAATACATAATTTAAAACGCGGTTTATAATTATACCATTCTATATACGTATTATCAAGATCTTTATATTGACTAACGTTTACTTTGATAATAATACTAATTACAACCCGTAAATAAAATTCGTTTTTATTATTGGTACCGAAACGTCAGCCGGGAACGGATTTATATTTCGTGTAAATATTATCTATTACAGATCAACTAATTGTAAGGGGGTTATACGAAGAATCTTAGCCTTAAATATTCATTATATGGTTGGAGACCTCGATTTAGTGATTACTATAATGATTAGGGTTAGGATAATTGTTTTAAATTTTGGTTTCAAGCCCCTCTCTTTCATCGTTTATTCTAATTATTTTTCGCTTTAATAATACTTGGTTAAATTAGGTACTACGAATGAGAAAAAACTTATAATCGATATTATGACTTAATTCAAATCGTATAAACTCTACGAAATTTAGAAAATATGATAAATCTATGGAAAGTCAACCCCTACAAATACAATAACTAAAGGCGTCTCAAACGGAGAATTGCAGGCGATTGTATTAATAAGCATTTTTTTTTACTTAGTTTTATTGAAAAGGTTTTACGAACTTATTTGGGTTAACACTTTTTACGATTAACGTTTATTGTTTTCCTTTTCATTTTGTACGTTTATATTAGTTTTAACATTTTTCCACGGTACTGATCCGCCATTTAAACCGCTTTTACAAAATCTTCTTTATTAGGATTTACCATTCGTATCGCTTTAAACGTTTTTTTATTTATTGTTTTACGATCTACGGATTCATTAATCAAATTTTCATTGTTTATTCATTATTTATGATATCATTCTTTAAAGAATAATCAAATTACTGTGTATCAAATTGTACTATATCCGGGTACGCCGACCCGGCAGAAATAAGCAGTTATTCGCTGTTAAAAGAAGAGGGAGAGGGAGGCATTGTGTCTCTACTATCCTCCTCCCTACCACCCTCCTCCTCTATGCTGGAGCCACCGTTATCACCGTCATCAACGCCGTTATTAGCGCCGCCGAAGGGGTGGCCCCACGCCTTGGGCCACATGCCCTTGGATAGAGGCATAGGAGAGTCTTCAAACTCCTTACAATGACGTGCGATAACGTCGTCGACCTCGCCTTAATAATACATACGTAAGACCTATTTTCAAACGGAGATAATGATTACCGTTTCTTCAATCCGCCGTTAACGCCTATTGAAACTAAATATCGGTTTATTTTGATTATATACGAAAGTAATTGCTCTTCAAAACGCCTCGGATAATATATTTATACTAGTGAAAGATTAATTTTAAGTTTGGATTATTAGTTTAGAGTTAATATATTATAATGAAGGCATGTGCATAGTACGGCCTCAGCTTATGACTTTAGGAATACCGAAATATGGGCGTATCAGTTACCAATCTATTTGTAACCGAGGTAGTAAGGCGATTATACTCCGTTTTAATAGTGATCGCCAATGGATTTACCCGTGGCCTCGAATGCGATACACGGTACATAAGGTGTTTCTATTAGCGGCTAGAGGTTGCAAACTCAGATACGCCACTTTAACACCTTATGCGTTAAAAAGGTTTCGCGATGTACTCTAGCGATATATAGCTCGAGGCGACAAAGGAGGTCTGCTTTGATTACCTCGTTTATAGGGATATTAGAATAACTCAACATACGGGGAGGATTAGCGATATAGATCGTGTTATAGCTTCGCTAAGTTGCGCTTACGGCGGTAGAGGGGGGGGGGTGGTCTTCGCGAGTAATATAGTCTTTACCTATAGGAAAATGGTAAAGTCTATAACTTCAAAAGCCCCCCTTTCTTCCCCTTAAAGGCTAGGTAGAGTGGGAAAGGGAAAAAAGAGTGAAAAAGGAGTAAAGGCTTCAACGGCGACGGCGACTGGAGATGGGGCGAAAATAAAGGCCGGGATTAATAATATCGTGCCAAAGAAGGCGGGACTAGGGTTAGCGACAGTGGCGGTATTAACGGCGCAGCGGGCTACAGCGGTAGCTGCCTCTTGACATTTACGCTTATGCGCCAAACAGCGCTGAGGGGACCTGTATTTACGCGGAATTTATTCAGGAGTAAGCTTATCATATGGGGATTGGCTAAGTAACCTACTTACTGGAGCGATTTAAAATAGGTAGTTGGGATAATAAGTTGAGTTTACATACAATAATTAATTAGTTGAGACTTATATTAGTTATGGGTACGCATTGTTAAAAGGAAAAGAAAAATAATTTTTACTTGAACCGATAGCGATACATCTTTTTGTATTAACGCTAAAATACGTAACACTGTAATGAACCTTAAGTAATTACACTCTTGTAACACCTACGAAGTTGCACCCCTAAAAGACCTGCATAATCAAACCCCGGTAAAGACCAATAATAAAATCTATTAATAACTATACCGCCGCCGATTATATGAACCAACTAGGCCCTTATTAAAATCACTACCGTGGATAGAAACTACTAATCTAGATCTTTAAAATTTGTACCGTAACCACTATTAGTAAAGAATCACAGATATGAGCTACGTGATAAGCTACACTATTGTTTCTAAACAATAAATACGGATTACGTTACAAATACACTCTTATTACTAAATAACGAATACGGGCTATAACTAAAAAAGAAAAGAGTACCTGTATATATATTACTATATATCTCTATAGTTAGTAAGCAGATACGTTGTAAAATACACCTTTGCAAAGTGCACAGTAACGTGCCACTTTGCAAGGTGCATACCTGCAAAGTGTATGATAGCGTGACACTGCCCAGAAGGGAGATTAGCAGAGTGCATGGTAGAGTTCTACTGCCTTGGTGAGAGGTTATAACCTCTCACCTGTGGCGTGCACTCACAGAATGCCTCTCCTCTTTAGGACATCTTATCTTTAGTAATATAATACCAATCTTTTTGATTACTCCTCTACTACATTAATGTATAGAGACCATACCGGTACGTTAAGTGTACCAAGAGTATATCGTAAATGGAAAACGTAAAAATTTATCAACGATAACTATATATTAAAACAACATACTTGGTATAAATTTCATTGGTTTGAGTAGACTTAATAATTAGCGGAATATAACTTTCCATTCCGTTTATATAGTAAGAACCTTCATATTTACTTCAATCAATTATTTGACCTTTTATATACTTTTAATCTTTGCGACCGTTATGCAGATCATACGATTCAAGATATTACGTCAGATATAAGGGAAATATGTTACTTAACAGAAATTTAGTCGTAATACATGTTATTAAAAAGAAAAATTATTACTCTCATAAAGATCCATGGATGAAATATTAGTAAAACCAAAGTTAATTTCTGCTTTGACGAGTGATTATCGTTATTAAAATCGATGATTATTTCAATCCTTATTAAACCGATCACTCTTTATATTTTCAAGGTCTTACAATATTAATCTCCGGTTTAGAAAATATCAAAATTCCTAATGTTAATGTCAACGTTAACGTTGACGAACTAGTTAAAAACGACTAAAATTTCATTGTCTCCTTTAAGTAATAACACATTTAGTTCACTCTTTAAAGCCTAAAAAAAATGGTATTTATTCTGACAAAGTTGAAAATACGTTAATTATATCGTCAATTTAATTTTGCAGCCGTCCACAAGTTTTATAAAATCCTTAAGTCTATAAGATATGGAAATATGCCATATTTTATTTTCAAAATCATTAACAAACTATAATATTACCACGAAATATAAATGTAAGTCTTCACTTGATTATAATATATATTAAAGATTCATGTGAATTGGAAATGTTGAATCTTCATTTACGTATTTTTTTTAAAATAATATATATTTTCTTCCTTTACGTCATTAATTTCGTAACTGTTTTTACTACAGTGAAATTTTTCAATACATTTTGGCGAAAAAAACGTGTCAAAAGTTGGAAATACATTAGATTCATACGTATTTAGGTTTACTGAACGTTTTGAATTATAATACCGGTATGAACTTCATAATAACGAAATTTTAAATGACTACCCAGATAATATGTATATAGTATTAATAGGTATTTATTAAGGTTTTTTGGAATATTAAAAAGGTCAAAAGGGTATATATATTATTTTGTCAGGCGTGAAATAAACTTATATTCGAGATTAGAAGTTCTATGAACTAGGAGGTATGCCTTTAAATAGAGGTAATGTCTTTGAATCATTTCATGCGTCTTGACCACTTGGTATTAACTTTATCGGGTTTTATAATATATCGTCGTTGGATAAAAACAATTACCATCATTTAAAAATACTTGAATGAGAGTTATAATGTATTGTAAAGCTTTCAAGAAATTATAGAAGAAGCTGGTACAACGGTGAATTAATAACACTCTTAACATTAGAAACAGTTTTACGATGATTGATATAATATTTTGAACGATATATAATAAGGGTTTTATGTAGTTAAAAACGGGTAAATACAATGATCTATTGAAGATATAAAGTGTTACCATTACTAAAGATTTTGCGACGTTACGTATAACTCAAGTTTAACATTATATGAAAACGACTCATGATAACGAAAATAAATAGAATCCTCAAATTGAAGGAATCGATTAATATGATCCCCTTCTCCCATTATGTATAGATCGATCACATATCGATAACGTAGCCGATTTTTCAAAAGAAAGAACGTCAAAAATACGAGATATATACCGGACAAAGTTTATAATAATATTTGAGTTAATGAGAAAGATAAAGATAATCAATATTTAGTTATTAAGCTTCGGATATAAAAAAATCTTAAAATTTTGGGTCAGCATTTTTGAAGATAGATAAGGTCAAAATTAATATACTCTTTATTTGAAGAGTCGTATAATTTATACCTCAACGCAATTTTAAACTTGAAAACCCGAATGTCACGATTTTAAAGTTGAAGTGTTGGTAGGGCTTGAGACGTTGCAAAGTTGTCGATTAGATTGGTCGAATTAACAGTAGCATTACGTGGTCAAGTGGTAGATATATTGTTCCAGGTTTGGCAAACCGTTTACCGGTCTACGCAGTAATTGATATAGCTAATATCTTGGCACGTACCTTAGTGTAAAGGAGTAGTATATTGTACTAAACCTGCAACCAATAAAATATGCACACCCAAAACAAAACACCTAGCTTTCAGTAAGCATAGTAAACTTTATTATAAGTAAATTTAGCATACTTCATTGAAATTACTTATATTCCAATACTAGCGGCTTTTCATTTTTATACGCACACGCCAGTGTAGTTCACCTTTCTTTTCTGCTAAACACTAAATCACGTTCTTGTTAACTAGCAAAACTCCCGTCAATTCTAGTTAAGTTTCATATTAAATTGCACTAATTTGAACTTGAATTAACCCCATTTACCTTTAATTATCCCACGGCTCCGAGGTCCGACTTCATCGGTTTCCATAAAACGTTCATTCACCACAGATTTGTGCAAACTTCCTATTTATCTATACCAGTCAAACACGTCGCTATCGTCAGTCCCCTAATAGTCTTCCAATTTGTTAACACATCCTTGAACTCCATGTAACTTAGCCTTACTGGAAGGCCTATTAACGTATCTCTCGATACGTATAGTTAATCTATTACTCATTACAAACCTCTTAACGGCTTCATTCAGTAATGACTTCGTTATAGTGTTAATAATATTATATTTCCCGTTAATTTATCGAAACTCTTCGATCTACCTACCTTTCTAGTAATAACGTTAAGGGATTCCCACATTACTATACCTATATTAAAACATGTTATTATACCGTGAACCTTTAAACCTAATACGCTTTGTGTTATACTTTTACATTTGATAAAGATATAATAGATTAAGGTATCCATAATGCTAAACTAATCTTCGCATTTGTTTTCGTTGAAGAAGGTTATTAGGAAGCCAATTTGTATAAACAAATCGGTATTATTTTTAAAGGACCCATCCGTAAAAATTATTGACTTAGCGTTCAATAAGTCGATCGAAACCATATTGATCCCCCAGTCCAGGTTCTGTCCGTATCTACCACTTTAACCTTTGATTTAACTGGTTAAATTTTTATCTGTTAAGTTTTTTACTTATGCCGCAATAGACAAATCTTAAACCAATTGCAGTAAGTACAGGATAACGATATAATTACCATGAGCACGCTATTTTAGGTACCGTCTAACCATAGTTATATTAGTTTGCTAATTGTGGTTGACTTAACGATTTAGCTGTTTTAGCGCAAGTTAAGGCCTGTATTAATACCAAGCATACCGATGAAGGATCTATGAAAATTAAGTTGGTTACCTTCCATCATTGTCGTAACCTGTTTATAATTTTGAAACTTTAAATCTTGAATCTCCGGCTGTTTTGATGTTATAAAACCAGCCGTTTTAACGAAAAAGGTATCGTTTGTTTATAAAATTGCCAGACCAAAATCTCTCTTTTACGTTACTAGTAAAAACGGGTCGTATATTATGGACTCTATACCTAGTTAAACTTAAAGTACTACTAGTAGGTTAGAAACCAATAAACGCCTGCCTCGGACAGTTTATATAATAACTTGATAAATTGTATTACCGTCTTTAAAGGGTAGGTAACACGCAATTCTTGTAGCCACTTCAGAAGGACGATCCGCTATAAGTCGATTACTAACTAAGTATATACTTACATAATATTTCGGTCATTATATATAGATTTACCTTTAATTTCAGCTAGTGAACTTACTGCTAGCCTAACCACCTGTCGTAGGCTAATGTTTAACAATGTTAACGATTATATAAGGATTCTATGTTTACCTTTATTACCGTATCTTTAAATGATTAGGTGTACCTTTTCGTATGGCTGCCCCGTGGTTTTACCCTTAACCTCGTAAATAATCTTCGACTTGAAAATCGTGACGTTTGGGTCTCAAAGATTAAAGTCAGCTTTCGATACGAATGGTACAACTCCTTGAATTAATAAGCCGTTAATATAGACCCTATCGCTTTCTTATAAGAGTTTGACGAACCTCGTAATGAAGATTTGTACTCGAAGCTTTGATGTCAAATATTAAATATCCCTATCTTTTCTACTTAACCAAATGGTATTATAAATATAGACCGGTATATATTACTACTCTTTAACATTTTTCTTCTTCGGAGGTCGTCCGCGCCGACAGCATTTTATTGGCTTGTTGATAATGTGTAAAGGAAACTCGTATTAACCTAGTCGCTTAAATTAAGGGTCTTTATCGTTAATTAACCAAAAGTAAGGCTTGACATAAATAATACTAAAAGTTACGAGGCTGTCAACAGTTTAAACAATTACTTTAATGTTAATGATACCTAAGGTTTCATATAAGCTCTCTCATTTGTCAGGCTCCTGCTACACGAGGACTATATTTTGTAGTAGCAAAGTAAATACATTGATAATCGCAGGGCCGTTTCGAATATTAAGGGAGTCATTGAATTAGGGGCATGCCGATTCCTTCCGTAATTCCATTTATACTTTAATGTAAACTAAACCTCTTTTCTGAATACTTCATGATGGCGGAAATTTACTCGTTAGGAATAGGTGCGCTCTAAAGACTAACAGTGTTAATATCAAGCCGTCAGGGTCTATAGTATTAGTCAAACCTTATACCGCTATTTAAAAACGTGTTTTTAAATCCGTAAAACTTTTCATCTTTAATATAAGGATATTATACGTTCGGCGAAGTAATGCGTATATTATTTTAGCATTTTCAATACTACAATAAGCCTCCATAGGCACCTGTTTACCCTAAATTCCTATTATCTTAACGTCTTCCTAAAACTCTGCCGCTGTAAAGTTGGAATTAATTTCGTAAACGACGATGCTAGGTGGGTCTAAGCTCGTATTGATCCACAATATTCATAGCGTTTCCCTCATATCCTTTGCTGATGAGAGTTTTAGACACTTGAATCCGTAAAAAGAGGTTACAGAGTCGATAGATTGAAAAATAGGCTTATTATACAAGAAAAACTGATTAATAAAGACCTTGCAAATAAAGTTATTATCATCTTTTAGAGTAAACTTAAATCTTCTTTGGGTTTGTGTATATATTTGGAAATAGTGACATAGATTTTCGATTGCTTTTAAAGCAAAGTTTTTCACATCTTTATGCCCTATAGACTTCAGTATTTTGTATAGCTTATCAATAGTTAGGTGGTTAAAGCGCCGGTGTAACTAACATATTTCTGGTTTTATCAAGTTTAATACCACTACCTTTAGGCTTTAAAATAAAACTATAGTTTCCCTCGTTTAAAGGCGAGAGAAAACCTCTGGCTGTTCTTCTCTATCTCATCAACGTTAACGTTAATATTAATACTGAGGGTCTTTATACTCCCAAAAAAAAAGGGTAAGATGAATTAAAGATATAGAACTTGATTGATTTTACCATAGTTTCAATTAACGTTATTCCTATTAATGATAGTTATACACCTGGTCTGAAATTAAATTTAACTTTCATAGTATCGTAAAGATTTATCTTAATAGCCGCAGTACTTTCCCTTCGTAATGCCACGTATTACGAATAGCCTCCTGTTAAGTACCTTGCTACTCCTATATCTGGCACAATACTTTGAAACGTGTATTCCACGTAACGATTGCGAAGATTTAAGGTGTATAAAGGGTTAAGATCTTAATTAAGTTAAAAGTAAGGGCCGTTATCACCTAAGCGGTATAAAAAGGTGTAGTCGACTAGTTACTAAGTTGTATTAAGAGTTATATTTTTATATCACTTAATTTATTAAAGGTATTGTCGTCGACAATTGCCTCATCGCTCTTGAAGTTTAACATATGATTCAGGTAATTTCATTTGAAAGTAGTAGGATATTGGATGTAGTACATTGAATTTTCATCGTTATGCTAAGTAGGAGCGTGACGAATTTATCAACAGGCAGGCTTACTACAGATTTGATATATTTTACTACTATTACGACTATAGTTTTCATGGTTAACAAATCAACTTCAATCTTCGCTTCATTAGTGCTAACGTATCTATTACCTTTTGTCGGTAACGTGTCCGCTTATACACGTGAAAGTAAGAGAGTAGAAAAGTAATCGTAAAGATTGGTATTGTAGTAGTAAAGGTAGATATCTAGGGAGAAGCATCCAAATAGTGCACAACTCAGGTGAAAGGTTATAAACCTATCACTCAAGTAGTAGCACTTACCGTGCACTCTACAAATGCCATTTCCAGGCAGTGGTACGCTATTATACACTTTTCAGGAATGCACCTTGCAGAGTAGTACGTTACCGTACACTGCTGCAAATGTGCATTCCGTATCGTGGCTACTTACTAGTTATAGGGATATATATATATAGAAAATCATTTCTTTTCCCCTATTGTAGCTTGTATCCGTTTTTTTGGTAGTAATTGTCTGGTTATGGTGAAGTTTTTATACGTAGGTTTGTAATAAGAGTCCAGTTGTAGTAAAAATTGTAAAGGTCCAAATTAGTAGTTTTTGGCCGCGATATTAATTATAGTAAATGTTTGGTTAGTTCAGTTCATTGGTGGCTATATTGTCGTTAAAAGTATATGTTGTTTTATCATTGATGTTTTGCAATTAGGTATGTATTATAGGAGTGTGATTATGTAGGGGTGATGACACTGTTACATGTTTTGAAGTTAATATAAAAAGATATATCGTTATCGTCTTAAATAAAACCCTTTGTTTCTTTAACAACGCGTACCTATATTTAATATAAATCCTCATGAGTTAATTCGTATATCTAAACTCATTTTACTATTTTAATTACTCATTTCAAATCGTTCCGATAATTGGGTTACTTAACTAACTCCTATAAATTAATTTCGCCTGTAAATAAATGCCGTGTTGGTAGGCCTTCGACATTGCAACGTTGTCGATTCAATTGGTCGAAGTAACAGTAGTATTGCGTGGTCAGATGGTGAATGTATTGTTTTAGGTTTGGCAGAAAGCTAGCCGGTCGGAACTGTAATTTGTATAGCCAATTGCTTGACCCGTGCCCTAATATGAAGTGTAGCGTACTGCACTTAACTTACACACAATTCGGTAAGTCCGCATAAAGCAATACACTTGAAGTACGATCAACTTTACTTATATTAAAGTTTACCTACTATACTGCCTGCAATACTACTCCAACACTGACGGCTTTTTAGTTTGTACGCGTACGCTAGTGTAGCTAACCAATCTATTTCAGTTAGCACTAAACAGCGGCTTCGTACCCCCTGTTAATTCCAATTGACTTCCATACTATATTGTACCCAATTTACATACGAATTAACCTTATTTGATCTTAATTGCTCTATTATCCCGAGGTCCGAGTTTATCAACTCTTACAAAAAGTTTTTGGGCCACAAATCTTTACAAGCCTTAACTTCTACTGTGTGATTTAAACAGATTACCATTATTAATCCCCTAGTAGTTTTCCAATTTGCCAGTATATCCTTGTCTGTCGTCACGTGGCTTTCTGAGCGGCTTTTCCACGTATCCTTCGATACGTATAATTAGCTTGTTACTGTCTATAAACCTTTTCAAGGCTTTATTTAGTGATGCTTTCGTTATATAATTAATAGGGTTGTCTTTACCATCGATCCATCGGAACTCCTCGATTTTCTTTCTTTCTTAGGCTGTATATAGTATTATTACGTGGATTATCAGGCGCTTTTCACTAGTGGTTCCGAGATTTAAAAAGTATTGAAAAAGGTTCCTTAAGTTGGTATAAATTATTATCGGGATAAAAGGAATCCGTAGCTATCTAGTAATATAGTTAAGGGTTTTCCATAGTATTATACCTATATAGAAACCCGTTATTATTCCATAGACTTTAGATGCTAATATGTTTCGTGTAATCCTTTTATATTTTACGGAGGTTTAGTGGATAAGGTTACCGATAATGTTAAAGTAATCTTTCCGCCTATTTTCGTTAAGTAGGGTTATTCAAATTCTGATATATAAAAATAAGTCGGTGTTGTTTACAAAAGACCCTTTCGTAAAAATTATTAACTTGGTCTTTAAAAGATCGATCAATAATATATTAATTTCGCGGTCTATGTTCCACATTTACTACTCCAGCCTTTTATTTAGTCGATTTTTGTCTTTATCCGTTAGTATTTGTGCTTCTGCCATAATAGATAAGTCGTAAGAGGCTTTCGGTTAATATAAGGTAGCAATATAGTTACGTCGTATACATCATTTCAATTGTCGATTGTGGTAAGAATTTCGCTCTAACCCTTTTAGCGAAAGCTTAAACTGGTATTAATACTAAGTATACGGATTAACAATTCATTAAAGTTAGATTGGTTGTTTTCCGTTAGAATTGTTACCAGCTTTCAATTTTAAAACTTAGAATCCTCTATTGCTTATAGTTTTGGTATTATAAAGTTAACCGTTCCAACGAAAAAGGTATTGTTAATTTACATGCCTACTTTACCCAATTCATTTTTTTATGATACCAGTAAATACGAACAGTATATTAAAGACTTCATCGGTAAACGTGGTTGAAAATGCGACTGGTGGGTTGGGAATTGGTTTATATCAACTTTAGATAGCCTATATAGTGATTTAATATATCCTATTACCGTTTTCGAAGGGTAAATGATACGTAGCTCCTATAACAATTCCAGTAGTATAATTCTTTGCAGATCCCTTACTAATTGTTTATAGGTTTACGTAATGTTATGATTATTAAGTGCAATTTACTTTTAGTTCTAGTTAGTAACCTTGTTGTTAAAGCAATTACCAAACGTTAGCTATTTTTTTAAATTGTTAGTAATTTTATAAGAATTTAGTTCTTACTTTATCGCCGAATCCTTAAGCGATTAGGTGTGACTTTTTATACGGCTGTTTTATGGTTTTTCCCCTAACCTCATAGATAATTTTCGACATGAAGATCGTGATATTTTGGTAATGAAGGTTAAAGTCGATTTTCGGCACAAATTATATAAAGCCTCGAATTAGTAAACCATTGATTTCGATCTTGTCACTTTTTTTAAAGGGTTTACCGGAAAATTTAATAATCCTTTATACCTTAAGTCTTATTACCAAATCCTCGTTATCTTCTTCTTTTTTATTTACCTAAATAGTATTGTAAATAAGGCTCGGTATATATTCCTCCTTTTTAACGTTTCTCTTTTCCTTTGGGAGTCCCCATGCCAGCGGAGTTTTATCGGCTTGTTAATAACGGGTAAAAGACGTTCGTATTAGCTCGATCAATTTACTTAGGAGCTTGAAGGGTTTTTATTTTTAGTACCCCCAATATAGGGTTTAACCTTGGTGGTTCGCAATTATATAAAGCCGTTAATAACTTCTATAACAAATTTAGAGTTTGTAATACTTAATATCTTATATAGCCCTTTCTATTTGCCTGTCTCCCGCTATATGAGAACTTTACTTGACAACGGTAAAGTAAGAAAGTAGATCGTTAAGGGACTGTTCCTGGTATTAAGGTCGTTATTAATTTGGCCGCGTGCCAATTACCTTCGTAATTTCCCTAAAGTTTTGTTATAAATCGTAACACGTTTCTGGGTACTTGCCAAGGGCAGAGATTCACTCTTTTATCGTAGGTACGCTTTAAAGACTAAAAGCGTTAACACCAAACTGTTAAGGACTAAGGTATTATTAAGGCCTTTTACTATCATTTATAAACGTGCCTCCGGATACGTAAAGCTTTTAATTTCTAACGTAAAGATGTTATAAGTTCGGTATAATAGGGCGTGTACCCTTTCAACCATCCTAATGCTTTAGTAGGCCTTTACAGATACCTATTTATACATAATAACTATTATTTTAACATATTTTTAAAGCTTTACCACCGAAAATTTAATACTAGTATTATAGACGACGACGTTGGGCAAACCTAGGTATATATTAATCTATAATATTCATAACGTTTCCTTCGTATTTTTTGCTGAAAGGAACATCAAAAACTCAACCTTGTAAAAAGAGGTTGCGGAGTTTACGACGTAAAAAAGAGGTTTATTAATTAAGTAAAACATATTAATATACATCTCATACTTAAATTCCACATCGGTTTTTAATATAAATTTCAATCTTGGGGGGTTTTAGAAATACGTTGAATGGTGGTAACATAGCTTTTTCTTAGTTTCAAAGGTAAAATATTTTATATGGTTATGACCTGTAAACTTTAGGATTTTATATAGCCTATTAACAATTGGATGGTTAAAACGCCGGTGTAGTTAACGTATTTCCAGTTTAGTTAGGTTCAATACCACTACTTCCAAGCCTCAAACATAAAACCATAGGTATCCCCACTCAAAAGCAAGTGGAAACATTTAACCATTTTTAACTGGTTCGTCTACGTTAATGTTAACGTTAACACCGAAAGTTTTTATATCCTTTAGTCAAAGTAAAAAAGGGGTGGAGGACTTAAGTATATAAAAAGTAATCGCTTTTATAATAATTTAAAATATCGTTATCCCTAGTGACGATAGTTATTCGCTCAAACTAAAGTTAACTTTGGCTTTACCAACATTGTAACAATTAATTTCAGTAAATTCAATGTTTTCCCTTCGCAATACCATATATTATGAATAGCATTTTTTGAAGTACCTTACCGCCATAATCTCTAATATAATATCTTAAAACGTGTGATCCGCGTAATGATCGCGTAATTAATGGTGTGTAAGGAATTAGGGGTATAGTTTAGGAATAAGTAATAGTATTTACCACCTAAATGGTATAAAAAGGCATGGTACGCTAGTTATTAGGCCGTCGTACTAGGAATAGCATCTTCGTGTTGCTTAATTTGTTTGGAAGCGTTAACGATGTTATTTAGCTTATCTCGTTTAGTATCCGCGACTTAATTTAAGTAATCTTGTTTTGAAGTAATAGGGTATTGGATGTAGTACGTTACTCTTTTATTATTGCGTTCGGCGGGAGAGTGCCGAGTTAACCAACAGTTAACTCTACTACAAATTTAGTTTCGCTTGCCCTTATTACGACGATAGTGTTTGCAGTTAATAGGTCCGCCTGAATTTTGTTAGCGTTAATGATGGTGTTATTTCCAGTTTAGGGACGAGGTCAATAGGCCTCAATTAAGGCGTTATAGGCGCCTATACTTGCGGTCAATGTAATTTACTACCGTAAGGATTTCCTTGCCTACATTGAGGAAGTTTCCGGCTTAAGAATATATACCGAGCGAGTTTGATATACGTGGTATAACAGTGGTAAGCGAGGAATGTAACTAGCTAAAGAAACCTTTACAGGTGGCATTTAGTCGTTATAGAGTGTATTTGAACTTATTTACGCCTGTAATAGCTACCCGTACCTATTCGCGAAGTGTGACTTCATTAGCGTAGGGTTTTCCTATTGCCTTTTAATATATTATTAACTTGTCAAGTATTTAATTAAAATAAATATTGATAATTCTTCCTTTTGTTTCTTTGTTATTATTGTAGTCCTTTTTGTGGTAACCTAGTCTGTATGGTATTGCGCGAGGTGGATGTCTTTTTCGAAGTGACCCTTTATATTATCGTAGATTTCGCGAAACATGATGGCGTTTGTTAGGAAAGTTAAGTAATGGTCTTTAACATAACCTGTGAGGATTCCGGAAATAGTGATTGAAAACCAGAAAGTGTGACCTTTATCTACTTACAAATATTTAGAAAAGGTATTATTTTGGTGATAAAAAGGTTGTACGGTTTCCCATTATACTTTTTTGTATTATTCCAAATCTTTGCGAAGTCCATTATGAGTTTGTACTTAATATTAACTATTTTGATAGGTATTGGAGGAAGGTCATGATAGTTATCACAGCCCTAAATAGTGTTTTTAGTGGTTCGAGTTTTGGAGCTTTCGAAGCGCAGTATTAAGACTAATTGCCAGTCGCCTGGCCCTAGTGGTAAAGTCCAATGGTAGAACCTGTGGTAGGCTCGCGTACGTAGGTAAATCTGAAAGGGGAACGTTTTTGAGGTTTTTGAAGGATTTGGCGGCCGAATTGTTAAGGGCCGATAGGTACTTAAAGGTTTTGGGAAGCTTAACGATCTTTGTTTAATTAACTGGTAGAAAGTGCCGACATTAATAACTTTGGTCGCGTTGGCGGCCGTTACTTTACGTATTCTGCCGCTATTAAGAGCGTATTTCGCGTTATTACGTAAAGGTATTAAATTTCCGAGCAGGTTAACAAGTTTCTTATCGCTAGTACATAAAAAGGTTTAACTTAGATAGGGGTAAGTTGGCCGTCCTTTAAAGCGTATGTATAGGCGTTGAAATTGCTTAGCGCTTTTCCCTTTTTTTAGTGTTTTAAGGTTTAGGGTTTTAAAGATGTTCTTCCAATTGAGCCAGCTCGAAAAGAGTTTTTGTCAGTTCAATAAATATTTTGTTTGGTACAAAGATACCTTGTCTCTTCAGCTGGGCCTTTAGTTTGGACTTAATAGTCTTTTAAACTGCTTTCCACATATTAATAGTTTAGTCGTCAAAGAATTCACAATACTTACGAAAAGTGCAGTCAGGATTTACACCGCCATCATGCTCTAAAATAAAGCATCCGATGAAATTGGTCAAGTGTTTTTCAGTTAACTTCTCATCAATATCGTGTCTCAAAAGATGATGGTTGTAGTGTTTGGCGAAGAGGTAACTGAGGGCCTTAATTGCTTCTTTTTAGTAGGTTCGGTAATAGCTTGAAAGTAAGATTTTACGGTAGCTATTTTGGCGTTATAACTTGTATAGGGTATGTAGGGTGAGAGACTTGGTAATCTTGGGTGTAAAGACTTGGTGTTTTGGCGTAAATTCGCGTGGGAATTTGGCGATTTAGCGACTTAGTAACTTAGTATAAGGTCGCGCGACGTGGCTTTCTCGGCGCGACTCAACTATTTTTGATGTTTTTGCTCATAGCAGGGAACTTGACGATTAAGGTAATATAGAGAGTAAAAAGAGTAAATTAGGGCAAAGTTTTAATATAAAGGGTAAGGTCGGAGGTTATTAGTGGTGGTTGAGGTTGAAGGTTATTGTTTTTGGCGCAGGAACTTAGTTGTTTTTCTTACGGTAATAACACCCTTAATAGTACTAACTTAGCTGTTTAACAACTTGCTGTACTTTAAGACTTCTGAAAATTAATCTTAATGTCTTTAAAAAATATCAATAAAGATTTCTTGGTGTTTTTCAGTAGCGATACCGTCGCTACTTCTTAGCTGGCGTAAAAACCGACGCAGCCTAGAGGTCTTCATTACTTACTGCCGTGAAAACCGACGCAGTAGTAGAGGCCCTTCGCCAAAATATTTCCTTTACTCCAACGGTCGTATAACTTAAAGCGTAACCAGAAAGTAGCTTATTCTTCTACTTAGCTTATTTGTGCTTATCCTAATAGGTAGGCAAACACTGATTAGTGTTTGTAAATCTTGGACGTTGCAATATTATCGATTCGATTAGTCGAAGTAATAGTAGTATTGTATAGTGAAATGATAGATGTATTATTTTAAGTTTGGCAGACCTCTAGCCGGTCTTCATTGTAATTTTTATAGTCAATTGCTTGGCCCGTGCCCTAGTATGCAGTTCAGCGTACTGCACTCGATTTATACCCGATGCGGTAAGTCCGCACAAAGCAATATACTTGCAGTACGGTCAACTTTACTTACAGTAAAGTTTCCCTACTGCACTGCCTGTAATACTATTCCAACATGCCAGATAAAAACCGATCCCTTAAGCGTTGTTTGGCGCGTAAACGTAAGCGCGTTGAGGTCGTCGCCGCCGCTAGCCGCGTTGCTACCACCACTACCAATACTAGCCTTGCCTTTTCAGGCAGCACCGCCTTTATTTCAGCCCTCTTTTTCGTTTGCCTCATCACTGCTGCTGCCATAACCAGCACTCCCTTTTACTTTTTCTGCCCCTTCCCCCTTCCCCATAACCCCTAAATAGAGGAGAGAAAGGCTTTTAAGGTTATAAACCTTACCCTTTTCCCGCGAATAAAAACACCCTTACCTGTGGGGACCCTCCCCCTCCCCTTCGCCGTAAACGCAATCTGGTGAAGTTGCGGCACGATTCGTATTACTTAATCTTCTCGAATGTTTAATTATACTATTATCTCCCTAAACAAAGTGGTTGAGGCAGATCTTCTTTTTTGCTTCAAGTATAGTATCGTTAAGATACGTTGCGAGGCCTTTCTAACGTATAAGGCGTTAAAACAGCATACCCAGGTCCGTAACCACGGGCCGCTAATGGATACACCCTACGTACCATATATAGAGTTTACGGCTGCGGGTAAGTTCATTAACGATTATTACCTAAATGGGGGTAGATCGGCTCGTTATTACCGTCATAAGTAGACTAGAAACGAATACGCCTTTGTTTGAGTAGTTAAAAAGCCATAAGCCGAAGCCGTAAAACGCGCCCATTAGCTTTATAGGAAGTTCACTCCAAATTCGTATTTCGAATCGTTAACTTAATTTTCCCACCGTAATTAATGTGTTATTCGGAACGTTTTCAAAGGTAATTATTTTATAAATCACCAAAATAAACCTAAACTACTATGTAGTAAACGTTAACTGGTGTATTAAAAAGTTGGTTGTCGCTATTGCCGCCTGGAAACGGGGTTTACGTATATATTACAAAAGTGAGCTCGACGACATTATCGCGCCTTACCGCGACAAGGGAAACAACCCCCCTACATATGTATCTTAAGAAAAACCACCTAAAGCGTGGTGCTAGCTCCTCGGTAAAGCCGTTAGTCACGTCGATAGCGGTATTTTCGGTAACGACAACACAAAGGGAGAGGGTAACAGGGAGGATGGTAAAGATGCAACGGTGTCGCCCTTTCCCTCTCCTTTTAACAATAAAAAGCTACAACTTCGGTTGGGCTAGTGTAATCGACCATAATACAATTTGTTATACAGTAATATTGAGACTTTTTTTTAAAAAAAATGGTAATATAGGTAATAAATATAAGAAAGTAAACAGTAAAAAATAAGTCATATAAAAGTTTATGAAATTAAAAGTGATAATATAGCAAAAACAGTTCGCATTGGTAAATCCAAACAAAGGAAGTTCTGTAGGAGCGGTGTTAATAAAAAGTATATACCGTGGTAAACTGTAGGGAATGGTGTTAATAAAGTTTTTCGGACCGTTCGAAAATGTTAAAGCGGTGTAATCTTAAAAAAAAAAATGAAAAAAAGTAAAAAGTAAAATGTCAGTTTTAATAAGGTCGTAAATATTTTTCAATAATATTAACGAAAAGGGTACTTATTAATGGAAACACCTTTAATACCCTATTTGGAGCGCCTTTGGTTATTACGTCTATTAGGTTTGATTTTACATCGATCCACCCTATGTCCTTAATTTCGAGGTGGTTATACGATTCGCGTAAAGTTATAATATCGATTATAAAACGTTTTTCGTTCGTCATAGCTAATTTAACTAGGTATTTATGAAGCGAAAAAAAGTTAGTATAAACTACGAAAGGGATAGGGTTTAACTAAGGTTTAAAATAAGCATTCAGACTGTTATCGTTATATTAATACCTCAATCGAAGTTTCTAATTTTATTATAGATTTTCTAGGCCAAAAGCTTTCGCGCAACCCATTTATACTGTATCATATTCTGATAAGTAATATTTTTCCCAAGTGTAAATCCGTTTAAAACCTGTGTTCCTTACTAAAAGAAAAAACAAACCCTATTGAGAAGCTATAATTAAAGTAGTTAACGAAAGAACCGTGAGTACAAAGAAATAGTATCGCAATATGTATTTTAAACGGTATAAAATGTAAACCGCGTTTCGGATTATATATTTATCACTTAAGACTCTCATTAAAAGACTCATTTATATCGTCCCAAGGGTTAGTTTGATATTTCTCAGTAACCTAAGGATCTAACGTCGCTTTTAGTTATACTATTAAATTACACAAAAGGCCATGCATGCGTTAGTATATATATTCGTTGGCCTGTTTTGTATTATATGAAGAGACAAAGGCATTTTTATTTAATTTCCCTCTTTACATACGGCCTAAAAAGCCGTTTTGGAAAGTGATGGTCATGCTATTAAAGTTAATTATGTATTCCTCCGTCAGGTAAGTCTTGGGCTTTACTTTCAAGCCAACCTTTACAAGCTTCCTCCTTTCGAATGAGAAAAACGACGCGTTACAAAACGTTAACCTATTATCCATATATATTCCAGTTAGTATAAATTCCATAAAACAGGTCGTTAAAACTCATAGGCAAAGATCGAACATCGAATAGCCATTTTGAGCCGCTTTTTATAATACTTTGAATATGTATTATACAAATGTAAAATAGCATATGTTAATTCGTAAAGAGGTTTTATAATACGTTAAATAGTCCTATATATATAATATTTTTGGAGTTTTATAGGTATTTATACGTAAATAAAGAGTTTAAGTCGCTTCTCCAACTATGTATAAGCTTATATAATATTACAAAACTTAATATAAAGGTCATATGGCGTGCTTAGGGAGGTGTCTAGCACTAAAATTAAACGATGGCATACCCTTTTCAATATAGGCGACTGGATTATAATATCATTTTTACCGGTGTTATCGTAACTTTTAATAATAAGACAGCTTTTTTTTATAAAACTTGTCGGCCTTATCTTTCAATTTATAGACTAAACGTCTAAAAAAGATTCTGTCGGAGTTGTAAATCTTTAGTTTCAACTCTTTAAATCGGAAAACTCCTTATTCGATTAAGGCAAATATTTTCGTTTAGGTGGATTACTCGAATAAGGCGCCTAAGGCGGTAATAATTCTCTCGCGATGGAGTATAAAAATAAACTCATAGTTTACCATCTCCTTTTGAATGATAAATGATTTATGATAAAGGTTTCAGAGCGTTTCCTATTTCCCGAATTAAAAAGGAGTTCTTGGCAGCGATGTGTTGGTAAAATTAATATAGGCGGATCGTTTTCGTATAGTGGTAACGATTCGAAAGTGTAATCCGGGGGTTGCATTAGATTTAGGGTTGATTTGGATCCGTTATTCTAAACGTGGTTTCGCCGGTACCATTTGTTAAATCAAGGTTTCGGGCCGTTTTTCGTTATCTCTTTTTATACTTACGTACTATTATCCACCGAAACGAATTTATACTACTTGCCAAATTAACGAGAATATTAGGACCCCTGAAACTGATATTTTTCGACGAAACAATTAATAAGTTTTTAGGTTTCTCAATTAATATATTAAACTATAATAGTAAGTTGAAAACGCCGGTTTCGCATCAGTCGTTCTTCGCGGCAAACGTTTTATAAACATCGTTTTTGGACTGTAGAAAACGTAGCGCTACTATGAATTTCGCCACAACATTCGATTTTTATACTGCAGTTATCTATGGTGCAAAGTCTAAAAAAATCCTTAAGTAAACACCAAAAATAAGAAGCGTAGGGATTAACCTACTCGGGCCAAAAGTATTATTCACGGTGTTAAACTCTACTGACAAAATGAATTCGCTAAAATTAATACCCTTTAGATTTTTAAATAATACTGTATACTTTATTTTAAGTGGTTTATACTACCGTTCACATTTTATAATACATTATAATGCTTTTACCAGTATCTGCTTATATTTGTTACCGGTAATAATAGCTTAAATACGTTGCTAAGTGCAATCGAAGGCCGTATCATCGTCTTATATAATTTAGCTAGGAGGTTTTAAATAAACTTTTAATTAGAAATTAACCATAGTATTTCAATAGTTTGTTACCAAAACGTTGCATGTAAATTTTACGGCTTAAAATAATGTTGTTATAGTCATAGCGCAAAATATTAACTAGTCATTAAGGTATCTAATAAACATAATTACCTTGTAGTAAATGTTGATATTGACATAAGGGTAGAATTAAAACCGCCGTAAAATTTGTAAATATAATTGGTATTTATGGCAGAATTTTTCGATAACTTCGAGCGTTTTTCTCTTATATCCGTGTGGCCTACGACGTAAAATGGACGTAAAAAGCGTTTCGTAATTAGGTGTTCAAATCGGCGGTATAGTATTCGTAATTATATTTACTTTAGGTAAATAGCTTTAATTTTACGTATTTTAGAGAAAAACTATAAATGGTCGAATTTAAGTTGAAAAGGTATGGATACGTTATCCTATACGCAAATAAGTTGGTTAGTCGTATTACGGACCTCGATTTCGAGTTTATTTATATTAGCTTACGAAAACAGAAATAATGTTTTAAAGTCTAATATGTAAAACTTGACCGGTTGGAATCGCGTATTTGCAACAACTATGTCAAGCGACGACGCTTTGACGTTACCGAATAAAATATTTCGATATTTTTTTATAAGGTTAAGTTGAAATTTCGGGAATTGCGCCGCGAACGCATTGAGTTATCGGTTTTCGCTGTCAAGATTTCGGCTACGCTGGTATTATGTATAATACACTGAAATCAATTATATTACATATTTAATAGCATAAACTGTGACGCCATATAAGCGTTTAACACGCCGTTTTCGTGGTCCAGACCTATATTATATATTAAATAGGCGTTTCATAAGCCTATAAAAATATTTTGGGCCGTTTCCTCATCTTAGGCCATTAAGTAAGTATCATTAACTTCAAAATCTTTTTTTCCAAAAGCGTATTCGTAAGGGTAAGCGTCAAACTTATTTTGTACACTTTTTTATTCGGCTACGTACGTTGTAAAATTGACTTCCGTTTGATTTTTAAATGGTTAATCAACCTAAAACATTCGTTCAGTCCGAATTTACTCGTATAATAGGTGGTCAATAAATCAGCTGCCGATTTTACCGTATACGATACAACGTTTTTAAAAAACCTGTAAAGTTTCTTATTTTTTACCCGCAGGTATTACTATAGGAGCGGTAAATTTCGCTTTTAGCCGTAGGATCGTTTTCGATGACAGCTGATTTACCTTTTTCTTCCAAAATTCCTTCCCTAATATTTTTCTCTTTGGAATTCGTATTTATGCCGTTTATTTTACCTTGGATACATTTTGAATTTTCGATCCTAAACTTAATTATTAGTCTCGGCGATGTATTTTCGGTTATTCAACCTTTACTTTCTATTTTATCAGCTATAAATACCGATTTGATACTCACTTATCTGCGTATAAATATTTAATGTAATGTTTTAAAAATTCAGTCAAAACCCTTTAGGTTTTTCTCCAATTTCAATAATAAAAAATCAAAATTTGGGTTTCTGTGGCAAGTTTTAATATTATTTTAATAAATAGTTCATTACCCTTGTACTCTAGTTTAAAGAACGCTTAATACTTTCGAAACTTTGCCAATAAATCCGTAAACACTTTTTATACGTTTTTACTAACGTTTTTACGCTAATTATTATCGGATTCATAGGTAGAGTCAATCCAGTCCTTATCGTAAAATTCGGAGTTAACTTCTATAACGAAGTATAAATTTAAGCGGTTATGATATTCCGTAAATATATGTACCTTCTTAAGGTGATATATATACTATTTCTTAACTTACTTCGATAATATTCCAGGACAAATAACGTGGAATTGTAACGTTTTAATATCCAGCCTTTTATATGTATTTACCATCGTACGTATTTTATTGTCGAGTAGGTTGTATGTTTTGCTGCTATAGTTCTTGTCATTGTTCTAAATCCTAGTAAAGTTCGTAAGTTTTATTAAATCGCTCTTATTAATTAGAAAGCAATACGGTAAAAGATTACAGTAGGGGTCGTAGTTAGAGGGCATTAGTTAGTAAGGTACGTATTAGCGTTTTACGCCGCTTATAATATCACCGAACAGGACGTCTTTTTATTCGAGCCGCTTTTATTATAGCTGACTTAGTTATTAATGGCATTCGGAGTGTAATTTTATGTTATTTTTCTTTTAAAACTATATTCCATGGAGGGTTCGTGTTTAACCCGCATTGTAAATAATTTTTGCGGTATTCCCTCCGTTTCTATCCATTACTTCATCTCCATTATTACTTCGCGACGTTCGTCAAATCTTTTAAAAAGTTTTATGTTTTATTCTTACAAAGTCCTTTCTCGTTTCCCATGTGTTATTTTCGAAAGATGATCCTGGCGCATGTTCAACCAAAATCCGTTTACAAAATTGACTTTTATTACTTCATCGTCGGTCCACTTTAACATTTGACTAAGCCAGGCTATTATTAATATGGTCTTTGCAATACGGTTATTATTGTCACCGGTTGTATTAATACCTTTATTCAACAATCATTCCCGTAATATTTTGAAAATAATATTATCAACTATACGCCATATATGTGGCTTCTATTTCATAAAATCCTCTTTAAAATATTTGAATAAATCGCGTCCTTCAATGTAGCCATTATAATAATTAAAGATTATGTTAATAACGTATGTATTTTCCGCGAAAGGGTCCAAATTATTTAATAGTATTTCGATTTTATTGTCTTCTAATTCAAGGTCGAAATACTTCGAAATACTATGAAGAAACGACGTATTTGTAAATAGGTAATTTATATCTTCGTTGGCTTTTGCCTGGTTCGTTATTAGCGGGGCCAAAGTTGTAAAAACGTAAAGTATACTTGAACGATTAGGAAGGCGGTATTTGGGTATACCTAAAATGCCAAAGCGGTGCGAATAGCAGTTTTACGTAATGAATAAGACTCAGGTACGTTCGGAATAAAGTAATTAAGGTAAATTGGTTTAAAACCCCAAAAACTAAAAGTGTATGAATACTTACATATGAAGTGAATAAAATATAAGGAAGGGGTTCAAGTACAATATCTAAAGTTTATTCATATAAGTAAAACTTGAATAGAGTGTAAACGAAGCGTAATTATAAACTAATTAAGTATTTTTCAAGCGTTTTATAAACTTTATACTAACCAAATGGCTAGGTAAACTTAAACGTTGTAAATAATAATTTAAAATAATGTTATAAAGTAAGCGAGGTAAAATGGATAGGGTAAATTGGAATGGAGAGGGGGAAAGTGTGGGTATAGGAAGGAGTATGTGTATAATCCGGTATAGATAACTTAGTTTGAATTTGGTAGGCGGTTCAAATGTCATATTATAGCCGTTTTTATTGCTTGTAACGGTTTTAGGTACTATCTTGTAACCGATTTTAGGTTTAGTAAACGGTGTGGATATTTCGTTTTAACCGCTTTTGAATTTAATAAGAGCTTTGGATGTTAAGTTTAATTCGAACGGGTCCTGATAAAGGGTTTCGAAACTTGGTGGTTTTATCTCGTATAACATAAATACGAAATAAGACGCTTTTTAAAAAAAATACACGGGTACGTTTAAAACGCTTAAACGAGTTAACGATAAACGTAACGGGGTTTTTAGTAAATAGAGCACTAACTCATTAATAATATCGTATTAAAGTGGTTCTTTTTAAAGTTACTACGAATCTAATAGTTTTACTACGCTTCGGCTTTTAAAAGTGTTTTCGCGTAATTTGACATTCCTTTATGGTTTTCATAAATCGTAATATTGAAGTATAAATATTTAACTTTGGCTGGTTTTTTCTTACAAGCTTTTTGTAATCGACTTGGTTAGTTATTAATTAGTGTTGGTACGGTTTCTACTTACTTACGTAAATAAAAAAGAGAAAAAAAGTAATCTTAAAGATTGGTAATATAATAGTAAAGATGTATATTTAGGGAGAAGCATTTAAAGAGTGTACGTCTTAGGTGAAAATTTATAAACCTATCACTCAAGCAGTGGAATTTTACCGTGTACTATGAAAATACCATTTCCAGGCAGTGGCATGCTATCTTGCACTCTGAAAATGCCACTTCTAGGCAGTGGCACGCTATCATATACTCTGCAGTAATGCAACTTACAGAGTGGTACGTTACTATACACTGCTGCAAGGGTGCATTCCGTATCGCAGCTACTTACTAGCTATAAGGATATATATATATATATATATATATATATTCACACCTTTAGTCTAAAGCCGTTAGACCAGATCTTAATCGTTAAGGGTATTATAGCCGTACTTGTAGTCTACTAATTAACCACCGTAAGGTGTTTTCATTTACGTTAGGAAAATTGACAAATGAGGGGTGCATACTAAGCGAATTTGGTATACGCGCTATTACAGTTACGAAGAAAAAGCGCAGATAGTTAAAAAAACCTTTATAGGTGGTATATAGGCGTTATAAAGCGTATTCAAACTCGTTAACGCACGAAAAAACTAACTGTACCTGCTCTCAAAGTGTAGCTTCGCTAGTATAGGCTTTCTCCATCGCCTTTTGATATAATATTAACTTGTTAAACATCTCATTTAGCACATTCATTAGCATTTCCTCCTTTTTTTTCTTCGCTATTATCGTGGTTCACCTTGTAATGGCTCAGTCCATATAGTATTATGCAAGGTAGACGTCGTACTCGAAGTAGCTCTTTATACTATCGTAAACTTCGTGAAAGGTAGTTGTTAGGTTCAAAAAATGTTAGGTAATAATCCTTGGTATGCTTTGTAAAAATTCCGGAGAACAATAAATAAAAATTAGAAGTGGAAACCTTTACTTACTTACAAATGTTTAAGAAGAGCATTATCTTCGTATCAAAAAGATTATAGGGCTTCCCCTCATATTTCTCTACATAGTTTCAAATCTTAGCGATGTTCATGACAATCTTATAATTAATATGAACCATTTTAACAGGTTTAGGGGGAAGGTCGAGATAATTGTCCTAATTTTTATTAGTATTTCCTGGAAATTTAAGAATTAGAGCCTCCGAGTCGCGGTATTAAGGGTAATTGTCAATTGCCTAACCCGAGGAGTAAAGTCCTGTTGTAAAACTTGTAGTGGGTTCTCGTATATAGGCAAACCTGCCGTAAAAAGAATTTTAAGGGGCTTAGCGATTTTAATTCAATTGTTAAATGGCAATTAAAGCTCGAAGGTTTCAAAGAACTTAATAATTTTGCTTCATTACGTGGCAAAAGGTGTTAAAGTTAATACCTCTTACCACGTTGGCAGCTGCTGCCTCATACGCTTTACCGCTGCTAAAAGCGTACTCTGCGCTGTCACATAAAGGTACTAAACAACTGAACAAACTAAACGGTTCCTGATCTTTAACGTATAAAAAAGCTTAACTTAACCAGAAATAAAAGAATGATTCCCTAAAACGTATGTAAAGGAGTTAAAGTTCTTCAGCGATCTTGCCTTTACCTTATTACTCTTAAAGATTAGAATTTTAAAAGGCTTTTTCATGTTAAACCAATTTCAAAAAGGTTTCGATTAATCCTAATAGGGTCTTCTTTAGGATATAAATTCCATGGTGATTAACTTACTTTTTTTAGCTTGGCTTCAATAGTACGTTGGATTATCTTAGACATGTCAAATGTTTAGTGATTATAAAACTTACGAAAATCTTGAAAAGTGCGGGCGCCACAGTTTTCGTCGTCACCGAAGTTCGCGTCGAAGATATATTAGCCAACTTAATTGGTTAGATTAGCTTTGGTCAAGGTCTTGTCATAATCCGACATCCAAATAAATTCGTTATAATAATTAAAAAAAACTGTTCCGAAGGTCTTAATTGCTTCTTTCTAAGCAGGGTTAGTAATAGCCTAAAAGTGAGCACTTACGGTAACAATCTTGACATTCTATCTTATACAAGACGTATAAAGCGAAGAACTTGGTAATCTTTAGAGGTAAAGTTGAGTGTTTCAATGTTTTGGTAATGAAGTCACATGATAACTTAGCGACTTATCGTTGGATCGTATAACGTAGGCGCGAATTAATTATTATAAGTGTTTTCGCTTAAGGTAACGATTTTAACGGTTCAATTAACGTGAGGAAAGTAAAAACAGTGAAGTAAGAGTAACTGTTGTGCATAAAGTGTAAAGTTTAAGGTCGTTTATTGTTGTTAAAGGTCGAAAATTTCAAGTTGCAAGTTGTAAAACTTGGTCGTTTCTACAATAATCATACCTTCAGTAATAATAACTTAGCAGTTTATGAATTTACTGAACTTTAAGACTTCTAATAGTCAATCCAAACGCTTTTAAAAAGAATATTTAGTAAATATTTCTTAGTGTTTTTTCGATAACGATACTATCACTACCTCTAAACTGCCGTAGAAACCGACGCAGTGTAGAAGTCTTTTCTACTTACTGCCGTAAAAACCGAAGTAATGTTAAAGGCCTTTCGTAAGAATCTTTCCTTTATCCTAGCCGTCGTTCAACGTAAAGCGTAACTGGAAAGTAGCTTCTTCTTTTACTTACTTTATCTATACTTACTTAATAAGTAATAATTAATCTTAGTAGAGCTTTAAACGTTACAACGTTGTCAATTAGATTGGTCGAAGTAACAGTAGTATTGTATGGTCAAGTAGTAGATGTATTGTTCTAGGTTTGGCAGACCGCAAGTCGGTTTGCGTAGTAATTTGTATGGCCAATTGCTTCGCCCGTACCCTAGTGTGAAATAAGAGCATACTGTACTTAATTTGCAACCAATAAAATAGGCCCGCAAAAAAGAATACACTCAACTTGCAGCTGGTATAGTCAACTTCACTGTAAGTAAAGTTGACTTACTGCACTGCAATTACTACTATTCTATCACGAAGATTATATATGACCTTAAGAGAAAAACTAGAAGAGATTTATACGAAAAGTTACACTCAATTGTTTAAGAATATAGTGATGAAATCACAAGTAAATTCATACGTAATCGTTCCCGATTGAATTTTTTTTTGTTAACTTTCAATAGTTGTTTAAATTGTACTCTTGCTAAAAACAACTGATGGAAAGTTTATTTTTAATAAACGTGATATTTCCCCAATTAACATCTGATGAATAAATCATTTATAAAGGGTCGTTTTATTGAAATTAATGTAAATATTTCGTAATAAAAACTTTCAGTGTATGGTAATACGTTATATTCAGTTACTATATAAAACAACTAGGACTAACGTCCATTGGCTTTTAACGTATTGATAGCATTCTAAGTTGAATATTCGTATGAAATCTTCAACTTACAACCCGTATTTATTGATTACATCAAACAAAAAAATTAATTTCATATTTATATGAATTAATAAAACCATTTTCTTTAAAACTAATTACTTTGTGATATCGGAATGGCAAATGATTCAAAACAAAAAGTTTTTATATTACAAGCCGGCCGCGAAATAAAAGCAAAACAAATATCTTAGCTTTAACGTATCATTAATCTAGTAACATAATATTAACAATACTATTATCTTCCCTCACCTTCGTTGACAAGGATAAAATATTACCTTAGGTATAATTAACAAAACAAACGTAGCTTAAACTTAACAGAATTTAGAATAACGCTTTCATAATAATTATATCTCTATCTGATACCAACCGACGGGCTTTTACAATATTTGGATTAGGGTACAAATGTAAATTCGAACGAATAAAACCTTTTATCAACAAAATAAATAGTTACATTGAAAAAAATGAAGAATTTAAGCCAAAGAATAAATATTGTGCAGATTACCGTATCAAAAGCCAAGTTAATAATCTTTACGAATAGCATTGTTATAGATAATATTAAGTAATCGTTACTCAATGGATTACTCATCATAATCGTTAATAAAACTAAGTTTTGAAACAATTGAGTCGAATCTACCGAAAGCCTCATTTATGAAATCTCTGTGAAATATAAAAGAATTACCTAAAACGTATTAATTTGAAAATCTAAAATCTAAAATTCAGCTTCGTCATAAATATAACAATTAAGAAGTTTTTTACTATAGTTAGCAAACAGAAAAAAAAATTATGTATTCCAGTAATAATTGAGGACAATTCAAAAGTATTATTAGAATGTTTTTAGAAACTCGAAACTATTAATAAACAACTTTCAATAATCGATATAATAATACTTTTTCAAACTTAGAAAAGGCAAGAAGATTAAAAGATTGTAGTAAATTAACAATACAAATAATCATAATAATACTTGAACTGAATCGACGTCAAATAGAACCCTTGAAAATTATTAGAAAAACAATCAATTTACTATATATGTGAAGAGTTACATTAAAAGGTAACCTGATAAAATCAAGTTAGGTTTTGAAGAGCACAAACGAACGTAAAGATATCTTAATAACCGGGAAAACTGCTAAATTGATGAAACCGGCAATTCAATGACTTAGTATAAATAAAATAAATAGATACGTATATTAATAACAACAGATGTATTTTGGAATTTAATCAAAACAAAATTCTTAACTATGGGGTAATTAAAGATAATTTAGCTGGGGAATGAGGAAGGGTTTGGCTAGTGAACGAGAAAAAAAATCGTTGGTTACTGCAAAGAATTCATCAAGTATACTGGCAGACGAAAATGAAACGAAAAACTATCAATGTAAAAACAATAGTGATTATAAAATAGTCAATTAACGTAAATAAACTACATTAACCTCAAATTAGATATATTGTTTAATGAGTTGACTATGAATTTGAGTAAAATATTGGCGTACTTCTCACTAAGGAACGATCTAAACAATAGGCTATACAAATTCATGTACAAACCGGCTAGCAGTCAATCAAACCTAGAATAATTAATCCACCACTTAATTACTCAATACTATTCTCACTTCGACAGATTAAAATCATTTTATGCCTACGGAATGAAAATCTACAAAAATAATATAACACGCATAATACCCCTCCACCTCTAATTAAAAATGTATTGAACAAATTACAAGCTTGAAAAACAAGGAGGCATAAAAGAAGAAAAAGTCTTTGAAATTATCTATTAGTCCAAAAATACCGGCCCTAATTTTAAATTAAATCAATAAATAGCCAACCACGTCTTTTTGTATATTTTTACAGTTAAAGACTCCCATTGTTATTATAACTATAAAAATCTTATCCCTATACATTCATTTCCCATTGGCGATAGTTATACGACATGAGTGATTGAAAGTATCATGTTAGACTTAAAGGCAACTCAGTACTCAACTAGAGGCTATTGAAAGTACGTTGTACTATGAAAGAATACATAATTTCTTTACAAAAATTGATTATACAAATACTGGTAACGCTGAAGTTGGATTTAACTTCTGAAACACAACTACTTTAACCAAAATAAATGACTGTAACAATTATTGAAACTATTATCATTCATATCTTAGAATCTCAAACTCCCTTCATTATTTGCCTTCAATATATCAAAAACCTCATCGTTATCATCGATATTCAAATTAACAAACTGTTCACAAGGGACAACCAAAAGTTCCCTTTCAATTTGAAATAGAAACACTTATAGTTTCATCTTTAAGGGTAAAATACAATGATGTTAACCCCAAGTAAATCAATACTACGATAACTATATTGACAGATTGACTACACGGCGACTAACAGGTTACACAAAGTCCTTTAATCGGATATCTATAAAATGAGAAATTGTTAAAGCTAAAAATAATCAGACGTCTTTTTCATTATTGATAAGCACACTTACAAACCATATTCAAGTTCAAGTTTACGTTATTTGGTTTAAAAACAAATATTCTAAGTCATTACTAACGTATGATACATATATAATAAACCTATACTAGAAGTTATAAACTTCGAAATACCGTTTTACAACAACAAGTTCTTTAAAATTATTATGAAAAAGAAATTATAGCAGGAACTACTTACTTTGTGAATTAACATATACATAAAATCTCTAAATACTAATCAACAATAACAATACCAATTTTTCTATGATAAAGTTTCAAGCTAATTTCAAATCGATAAGTATTAAATATAAGTAAGTCTATATTAAATCTTATAAAAGTATTGATAAGGTCAAAAAGGCTTCCACACTTTTATAAAGGGTATACAATATTTTTACTTTGAAAATCGGCAATTTTACAAGTATAAAAAATATTGTAAATATTAGGAAAACGATTTAACGATAGTATTAAACTAAATGGTTCAATAGTAACTTCAATGGTATTTAAAGCGTATCCGTATATAAAACATTAATTATTATCATCGTTAAATACTTAAAAGCGAGTTGCGGAATTTAACAAAACCCTAAGAACCTAATGAAGGAATCGGTAATCCGACAGATCAATAATGTCCTTGATATCAAAAGCGAACCATCAACCACAAAAATATTATATCTTCCTTTTTGAAGAAAAGTCTTCACGTAGCAAAAATCAGGCAAATAGAATAAACCCTGTAATATATAAAATATCGCCAATCTAAACATAGTGATTACAACTATTAACAGTATCATTACTGTCCGTATTACGCAAATCAAACCGTATAAAAGACTCCTTAAACCCGAGGCACATCTATTGAAGGTACTATAAAAGAAGATATTGTATAGGCTTATAGATTCATTTATTCTAGAATCTACATTGAGGAGGCAAGGGCTTGATATATGATCAAGTTTATCCTTATAAAGATCTTAATCAAAATATGAGACTCTGTGTACTAGTTAGTAATAGTTCATCAGTATTTGTTGATACTGATGTAGGCAGCCGGCTTCCAGCTGACTAGTCCTCCCTATTAGCCTTCGTACTATTTAATACTAGTACTTTCATTATTAAATACTAGCTCCTTCAGTAGATGTTATCATCTTAAGTTGTATTTCTAATACTCTTATATTAAGACGTGTTAAGTACTTGTAGTTGTGACAATTTTTACTGTCTCTGTTGTGAGCCTGTTGTTGAGTGCGTGTTTAGTGACTGTACCTATTGTATTTGAACACAACTCCTCAACAAGTACTAACCACTCATAAAGAAGGAAAGAAAGAAAGTGAAGTAAAAGAATAAAACAAAAGGTAGAGGGTAAATTGAAGGAAGTGTAGTGTGGATTAAAGAAAGTTGGTAGATGTAAAAAGGACGAAGATTTGTGTAGTCCGATTTGAACCAATAACCTCCACAGTATCTCTTTTTTGTCAATATCCCAAGTTTTGTCCCAAAGCTACTCCACCATCCATACCTTTAATACTGCACAAGGTAACTTGGAGCACGAAAGTTTATAAACTATAACATTCATATAAATTTAGGCGTTGTATTATCATTTCGTGTTTTTCCTCCAACAGTGGCTTTGTTAGCCCATCGGCTAACTATTTATTAGTTGAACACACTTGATTTATATTGTGCCACTCTCCACTATATCCCCTATAAAGTGATCTCCAAATGGTATTTATATCGAATGCATGAGTAATATTCACAGTCTTCAGTTAATTTAGTAGTTTACTTATCAATATAATATATCGTACCGTTAATAAGAATACGTAAATTTGGAAATAAGCTTGTTTTTTACAGGGTGTTTTGAATCAGACTTATGATTCCTACGCTTTTCGCATCCATAAAAGAGAGGCATACTTAGGATCCGATTCTGGATACCCAATGGACCGTGTTGTTAAGGATTTGATATATGTATCTATAGTTAAACTTTCTGATAGCCTTAACCCCCTTTTAATTGGAATCGTACCAGCTGTTAATTTAAAGTTAATAAGAGTCTTTATTGTAATTTTTGCTGAGATTTGTGACAGTTTAATACAGACGTAAAAATAGTTTTTAACTATCTCTTCATAATTCATAATTCTTACATTACTTCAATTATTCCAAGTGTAACTTATAAGTATGTTTTTTTTTGTGTAAAGTATCATGGAAAACAGTGATAATATTGATATGAGAAAAATGATATCCGTCCTAATTTGGTACAACGCATAACCTAAAGACTCAATATCCAATTAATACTTTTTAGTTTGCTATTTAGTAGCCTAATCTGTATACGACATAATATAAACGAGTAATCCAGTTTTAATAGAGATGTACGCTGGTTGGTTGTTTAGCTCCTTTATTATAGAGTCTAAGACCATCTGGATATACATATTTTGTGCTAAGATAATCGTGTTTTTTTTTTTAAAAAAGAAGCACTTTTAGGAAGTACTCTGCCTTTTCCAGGTTTTGTTATTTGAAGTGTTTTCTAATATCTACTTTAAAGGTTTTCATGGATTTTGGGTTGGGCTTTATGATTAAAAAGTTATTAATACAAGTATATATGATGAGATAATAGCGATACGTAAAATAAATCGGGGTTTTAAAGTTTAGTCTTTTGAATTTGAAGGTATTAAATATTATCTTTAACCTCTTTAAATATTGTTTGGAAGCCTTCTTTAGTTCGTAAAGTGATGTTAAGAGTTAAAAAACTGGGTTGATTATAGAATTAAATCCTATATTGATTTTTTCCCGATATTTCAAAAACAAAATCCCTGATAATATCTGGGATTTCCATTAATACCCATTTTTTAAGTTCCTCATTTACGAAAACCGAGTCGACATCGATTTTATTGATATTCTATTTATAGTGAGTAGTCAGAGTAAAGAGGATTCTTTAATTATAAGACTTTGCTATGACGGAAAAAGTTTTAGTATAGTTAATACTATACCTTTGTTCAAACCCTCGTATTACGATCCTGATCTTATACCATTATATCAAACCTTTAGAGTTAGTTTAAACCTTGGTAAATTGTTCTACGGTGAGGGTATGGCGGTTGCTATGTATTTTAACGACTTTAGAGACTTTTAGAGAAAATAATCTTCGTATTTCATTATGGAGGGTCTTTAAACAATGTTCCGTATCAAAGACCTCCATTACTTTCTTCATAGTTCACTGTTTCATGTGTTTATTAATTAAGAGTATAAACTAAATTATGTGTATATTATTAAGGTTTTCTGGTTAATTTATCAGTAAATTGTATGTTATTATTAATACTGTTTAGTGTATACTTCCTGTTTTCTTTGAGTTTGGAGTAGTCGTTGTAATATTTTTAGGGTTACCAACTTTAATGGTATTTCTAACCCTTATAATTGTTACACGACATCCCATAATGGTTCTTTTGAAGATTGTTGAGTTTGAAATATTGACGATTGTTCTGGTTGAGCTTCTTGGCCAATATGATAAGTAGATTTTAAAAATGTATTAGGGATTTATAATTCATAAAACTGCTATTAAAAAGGATTTAATTTTAACTATGAGATAGGTTCCGCACTTTCTATTTGATTTACTAAAAGTTTATAGACGATGACAGCAAAGCCTAGAGTAAAGGTGAATTTAAAGTTAGGTTTATAGTTTCCATCTCCTTTTACTTCACTATAAAGACCTTTATAGGGCGCAATATGTTGGATTAAATTCTTACTGTTAATTGTAAAGTTAGCTATAATGAGAATTTCTTGAAATAGGCATGGCTATAAGTAAAATGGAACTTTAGCCGTAACGATTTAAATCCTTTTTTTTTTTTCAAATTTATTTTGGTAAAGTGTAGTTTTTTTAAGAGTATATGGTAAAGATAACTTGGGGTTAAATACATGCTTAACGGATATTTGTCTAACTGAATGATTTAATGGCTTGTTTTTCAGTCAAGCATAAGAAGAGTATGGTATATTTAATACGTCCCATAATTGTATTCAATATACAATTAACGGTTTTTGTTCTTGAACCGGGGAATATAATGGTTATATTACAAAATTTTGTAGTCGTATTTAACTCAGCAGCCATTAGGTAACCTCGTTGACTTTTTAAGTCAGTGTTTATTTCTAGGAAGTCGTTAAATGTTGAGATAAACTTTCGTTTACCCGGGGTTCTATATTGAAAGTTTAGTTGTTATCGAGTGTTTTTGGAAAAGTTATATAGAACATAAACGCGGTTAAATATTTCTTTCCCAAATTCCTCATAGGGCTGTCCAACAACTAAAGGTATTTTTCTACTGATTTCAAACATCTATAACAAAATTTGATATTTTGAATGGAAGAGTAGAAGTATTGGGTAAGAATTATATGTTATGACCCAAGAACATCGAAGGGTCAGAAAACAGGCCAGTATGGGGCTAAGCTACTAAGAACATGATGTCCAACACATCAGTTGTGGATATCTCTTATGTCAGCAACCTTAGGGTTAGGGTTACGCACTAAGGATCATTGAGATCATGTTTCGATCCAACAGATCCAGGATCATTGGGATCATGTTTCGATCCAACGTGATCCAACACTGAAGGCGTATGAAGGATTAAAGATATAAGGACACGGTCTGCACCACATGGATAGTATTTCCTTCATAGCTCTTCAGTTGTCAATCTAAGTATTCAGTCTACCCTGAATAGCCTCACGGCTTCTGATCATCACTCGCACGAACACAGTCTTGATATTGTACCTTTTGTTTCCTCTGCTACCTTACTGCTAACATAAACCCTCTGACACCTTCAATATACTCACGGGTATTTAGTGTGATCATTACATTATAGCGTGATGATGTAACTGTTTTGTGGCTTATATAATGGTGTAGTCGTTAGTTATGGTAGAAACTGTTTCGCTAATTTGATAGTTAACTGAAGATAATCCTTTAACCTTAATAACCAAACTGTAAAACTTTGAAAGGTTGATTAGATTTATTATAAATTTATGGTAGTAGTAATAGTTGTGAAAACTCAAAGTAATGTAATTTTAATTCAATTAAACTGATATTTGTATTGATTTTTGTCCAGTGGATGATATTATAACACCTCCTATTCGTAATCCAGGGTAGTTTTTGCTTTGTATTTTAAGTTATGAAACTATTTTTTATTGTTCAACATATGTCAAGATGAGATGTATTCAGATTTTACAGTATTTAGAAATAGAGGTTGACGAATTAAAAATATTATAGTGATGTAAAGGAAAGAGGGAAAATATTAAAACTTAACGTTTAGTTTTAATGGCTTAATATTCAAAGTGGAGTTTGTACGGCAATATTACCCGTTTCTGGTACGGCCTTTAATTTGTCTTTTTAGAGGATTAACGTGAAAAGTGAGTTTTATGATGTAAAAAGTAGATACTTTAACATTGAAAGTGAATCTTTTATGGTTACCAGTGAATACCTCAAAGTAGGAACACCCGTATAAGATACGGCTCCTAATTAGCTTGAGGTCCCCAGTATAGGATCCTATACAGAGTCTTATATAATAGACCATTGAAATTTCATAGTTGACCGTGTAATTGTAGATAGCACCATAAATTGGTAATATTATTTGTAGTGTGAGTTTTTTATAACGATTTGAACTAGAATGTAGTCCTCTTTTTCTTCCTTTTTGATAAAAGTTTGTAATAGAAAGGTTTTCGTGGTTTTATAGAATTGGAAGGCCGTAAATTTGGATATATTAACTAATAAGCCTGTTTTGAATGCTATTTATGAAAGCTAGAAAAGCAATTCTCTCTGAACTGACTAACACGTCGATTTAAGGCTATAGACTTATCTTTTAGTTTTTGTTAGTAGATTGAATTTATCGTTTCTTTTTCTTTTTTAATTTTGTTCTTGTTTTAAAGGTCGGATTTAAGTTGAAATAGTAATAAGGGAACGGCTTTCCTCAATTTACTTCGTATACGGATCGTCCAGATTAGAAATTCAGGTTTAGTACAAGTAAGGAACTGAAGGGAGTATATAATAGCATCGACTTGACGAACCTAGTAGATAGGACTCCTTTTGGTGTTTTCAAACGTTGTTATAAATAAGGTTGAGGTAGAATAGTGTAAATGACGTAGTTAACGAAGTTTTTTTTAAAATGTTTTTGATAATGGATCAATTTAGTACCATGGTATATGTTAATCATTTTTAAAAGGGCTTTATATGGTTTTTTAATACTAAAGAAGATTTTTGAAATTTTTGAAGTAATCAAAGAAGTGATTGTCTCTGGATCTCGGTACGTATAGTTTCGTAAGTTTTTGTAAGACTATAGTAGATAGGCGTAAATAAGTGAATATAATTATTGACCGAAAGGACGGTATTCATCTCTATCTTAAAATACCCCCCAAGATATAAAAACAGTCATTTCGAATATCACATCCTTCCATTGCTATTAGCTTTGTATTTATATTTGTAAAGGTCAACGTTCCAGAGTTCTCTAGATATTTTAAATTAGTTACTAATAGTTGCCTCCTTTTATCATTAAAGAGGGGGGTTTTAAAGGTTTTCTTCTCCTTAATCGGTTTAATACTGCTTGTCGATTTTAATGGTTTCGCTTTTATTGATCTTGTAAAGCGTTTTTTAAGCTTAGTTATTTGTTTTTCTATCAATCGATAGCTTACTTAAACCTTTCTTGTTCTGGATTGTCTAAAGAATTGGTAGAACTAGCCTATTCTTCCTTATCTGCAAGATTATTAGCATTAATAGCTTCAAGTTTTTACTCGGCTTTAGCTCTACTGGTGTCACGAGCAGCTTTTAATTATTTCCTTAACAGATATTTAGGGTCTGAAGCTTCTAAAGTAACAGGAGGAGCCTTGGAGTATAGGAAACGAAGGGATGTGATAGAAGAGCCTGTAGGTTTTGAGGGCCCGGAAGCAATAACAGTTCTTTGTAAAGAAGAACTCTTATCACTATTACTACTGTGGGACAAGCCTTTTGGTAGAAATAAAGACCCACGTTTTAGAAATGTTCAAGGGATATCCTTAAAGATATTAAAAGGTCCGGAAGAAGGAAACATTTTAATCGGTGCTGTAGAAAGTGCATTAGACTAGATTTAATAAAATAAAACCATATGGTATAATCGTATCGATAATATGTTGAAGGTACTACATAAGAATATATTTTGTAATCTAATGGATTCAAGGGTTCTAGAATCTACACAAAGGATGCAGGTGACTAATATATAATCAAGTGTATTCTTACAGAGATCTTGATTAAAGGTGGAGACTCTGTACTAGTCAGTGCTAGTTTATATTAGTAAGTACTAGTTCCTCGGTATTTGTAAATACTAGTGAAGGCAGCTAGTATCCAGATGATTAGTTCTCTATACTAGCTGTCGTACTAGTCAATACTAGTACTTGCATTAGTAAATACTAGTGCTTTTAGTAGATTTCATTATTTTCAGCTGAATTCCTCATCCTTCAGTATTAAGACATGTCAACTACTTGTGATTGTGCCAAGTACTGAGTGGCCCTGTTGTGGGCTTATTGTTGAGTGTATGCTGAGTGAATATACCTGTTGTCTTTCAACAAAATGCTTAAGCCGAAAACCCTCAATCCAAGAAACTTAATTGATACAACCCTTCCAAACCGATTATTAATAAGCCGAAAAAACATTGACGACGCAGAAAATCACTTTGAAGGAGGATAAATATGAAAAATAAGATAACGATAAAAATTACAAACCTAGAAGGGTATATACAACGGCTTCAGTGTTTCAAGAGTGAAATTTTAACAAAAACCTAGTTTTAAGGCTATGAAGTGAAAAAGTTATTAATATACGGAGTAAAATATTTTAAAAAGCGACCGAGTAAAAATCAAGGGTCACTTTGAATGCAAAGCTATTGAACTTATACAATTAGCACAATTTAAAAGATAATACCTAACGATTTTTAAGTCGAGAATAGTTTATGAAATTGAAAATGAAACCATAAATCGATCTCACGAAAAAATCAAGGCTAGTTGTTAAACTATACGTTAAGAAAAGCAAAAATTGAATTCTCACTTAATTACCCACAATTAAAAAGATTAGATAGCATTTAGTTGTCATTATTATTAATGGTTCAAATGCTAGCGTAAGCGGTAATTTCACAGTAAATAATCGTGACATTACGAAAACTTAAACGTAATCTTCTACAAATCTTTAATAGATTGTACCATTAAAATTATCGAAAAAGCTAAAGGATAAATTTCTTCCCGAACGACAATACGATAGGTTGAACCGTTTTACAAACTGAATAAAATGAGTATTCATTTGTTTTTGACATATTCAAAGCCTTCATGAAATATTCTATACATAAAAACGTTGAATTTTAACCCGTTTTTATCAATTACATAAGTTAAAGATATTGGTATCGTTGTCATATGAACTAATGATATAACATTTATTGGAAACGCTAGGTATATAACGGTGGAATGACTTGTTATCGAGGAATTATGCCTTTGAAAGTGTAAGCCGATTGGGACTTTGGTTAAAAGAATATAACGTAACTTGAACCAATCATCAATACGCATCCATAATAGCAATAATATTCGTAACATATACCTTAACTTACGACAAAAAAACACAAACCATAATCTTAATCAAAATAAACAAAACCAACGAGGCAAAACCATACAAATACCTTGAACAAAAGTCTTAAACGTCTTATATCACCATATTATACAAACCAAAGGAGTTTTACGACCTATCAATTACGTTACAGGTTTCAAATACACAAAATAGGTATTTTAATAAGTTCAACAAACTTATCTAATAGAAAATGAATAATTACGATAAAGATATTGATTTAATACCGGTAAACTTCATAACATTAAAGTGAATAATCTTTACAGACGTTTGTTTTTGCGAATAATACTATCCTTGTATAAAAACGCAAATTCTTTAAAATTCGTGTAAATGAGGATATGATTAATAAGAAGTTTACGATCACTAGTAACCTCTTATATTAGGTATCCGTTCAATGTAAACGTGTAATACGAAATGTTTTCACGTCGAAGGTTATCAATCCGATGAACAACTTTAATATTGGCATAAAAACCGACAACAAGTTAAGGATCATTATCAAATTACTAGAACTGCCTTCGATATCTGTGTTTATATATAATAATTCTTGAAGCCTTGATAAGTTTTTTTCAAAGCTGGGTATAACCAATGAAAAACGTCTAATAATAAACCTAATATAATGAAGGAAAACATACAAAGCTCGGGAAATTGATGAATTAGAGTGGATCAAGTACTAGTAAAAACTTAGTAAAACCACTAGTAATTAAACCTAATACAATGGAATAGAATACTCAAAGATATATGAGGATCGAAATGTAGATTATGGCAAGTTTCGGCTATATATACTAATACCCACTAGTATCAGATCTCGATCGTGATGATAAAAATCTATGAGGATCTTCTTGACTATATATCAGAGAAGTTCCTCATGTAGATTCAAGGTATTCTTGAATATAGAAGCCTATGCAATATCTTCTTGCATAGTGATTTCAATATAACACAGTATTCATAATATTAATACCTACCTCAATTTCCGGCGAAAAGGCTAAAGCGGGGGCTTAGCCCAGATTAGTAAGACCAACGTGGCAAAGACTTAGAAGTAATTGAAGTAATATGCCCGTGGCAGCTATATCGCGACCCTCTACCAACCTAAGGCATCTTACGATTTATCAGTTACGATAAAACCCCGAATTCCAACTAAGAAGGATTATGATTAATTGAATGAAAGGTTATATTAGCAAATAAGTATTTTGAAACGAGGGATTAAGAAAATTCCTATTGACCTATCGAAGCTTAAGTTGATAATTTTCACGGACTACTCTTTTGCTAATAACTATCAAAGGCTAGTACCCAGGCTAGTGGTCACCAGGGATCGTGCCCTGGTAGTTGTCATATTCTTAAGGCACTCTAAACCCGCTCTAAAGCCGCATGGGAACATGACCTTACACGTTACGTAACCGGGTCACTCCTTTTCTACAGCCCCCTAGTAACTCTCTAACAGGGGATTTTCCTCTCTTTTCCATTAAGATTAATAAATAAAATCCGACCACCTTAATCGATAGCTCCGGCCTTAGTCTACTGATATATAAACCTCGATTTCTTTTTCTGCCGATGATTTAACTGTTTTTAACGGTTGTAACCTAGGGCTATATCTTTTTTTAAACTTCAGAATTTAGACCCTCAAGCATTGAAACAGTTTTCAAACGCATGCGTTAAAAAGAAACTTTAAACGTTTTAAAGGCTTAGTATCATTATTTTACTATTTAATACGAACCTTTGCCTGAAGCCCTACGTGTAAAGTTCGTTAAACGGGATGAAACTATTCGTGAGTACGTTTTACATTTAAAAGGAAGAAATAAGAACATACTAAACGCTTTAACGAATATAATTCAACAACTCAAAGTTACTGGTATTATAAAGTTTTTGAAACGAATGCGCCTTGAAGGAATTACTACTTCGTAATTTACAAACGACATAACCATCACGTCGCTTGTTACTGGGGACCGCGTTAACTTTGCCGACGATTAAGACTAGGACTACATTAATTCTGATTACGATACCGGTGCCCCTTTTAACAGAAGACAACGATTTAAACGTAAGCCTTTTAACTAACCAATTAAATTTTCCGATATTACATAAATGGTTGAAATCCAGAAGTTTATTAATACTAACAAATGACTTTTACTTTATTCTACAATAATTAAAAAGCTTTATTAAAACGGTTATGAAGAATTATTATGTTCGTGGTATTGAGGGCCGTACTAACAACTTTACTACTCTTATGATTATATTTACGCCTGTTATTACAATCCTTTTACGGTTACAGCCGTTATTTCTCGGTTTACAAATATAAAATAAAAAGTTTATAAGGGGTTTTCCGTAGTTTTTAACGTTTAAAACGCCTTACTTGTAAAGGATAGCAGTATGTCCTGAAAACCCATCACTAAATTTACCATTTTATAGGAACTTATTAACAATACGTTAACTAATACGTTACTTCTTTTGGATATACCCGCTAATTATAATGGGTCAATCGCCTGTATATAACTTATTAAAAACAACTTTACAATATACGTACCTGATATAATAACTCCAACTATACCAACGTCAATGTCAGAGGTATTTTATGTAACGAAATTAGTAACAATAACATGTCTACCTATGATAACTAGGAAATTATTATTATCATTAATGTAAAAGCCTTGTGGATTGCTTTCAAGTAACTCGTTATTTGTGTAAATTACTACAAACTCTCCAGTCGCAAGGACTTTCAGTTATATCCATAGTATAACACGATCGGTTATGGTATTTGTGCCTACTTATTACATTTAGTGTAACGACTGAACGGATTTAATATCAAGGTTACTACAGTAATTTACCTTACTTAATTTGAAATTTGATAATTTTTTAAAGGGAAAAGCGTAAATTTAATGTATAATCGCGTATAACTGTAAGTAAAATCATAATTGAACCGGTAACTTCGTCTTGATTCTTAAAAAAAGTTACTTTAATAATAAATTTACTTTGTAATTCGTTTTAATTTATTTTCAATTGAAAAAATATATTTTCAAAAAGTTTTAAGGCTAGGAAAAAATAGTTTTCCTATTATTTCAAGTAATTACATATCTTGTTTCCACCCCAAAGACTTGGAAAAGTTATGTACCACGTACCCGATTCCATCCTACTGTTCATTTCTTTTATAACTTTCTAAAACGTCGACCTCGACAAATATTGATCCCGGATATAACCTTTCATTACTACGTATTTATAATAGGACTTTATTCTAGGTGAACACTAAATAAAGAATCAATAAGTAATTTACATCGCTTTGGAATATGTATTATTTTTAAAACAAAAAGGTAGCTTTTACGTTTGGAAACGAGGGTTCGTGCCGATATAAAGGGCACCTAGCGGAATTAGCGCCTTTACCTTTTACGCTCTTGTACGAAAATCCCGGAGAGACCAAACCGCTATGATATGGCTTGTCGTCATTTCCCTTAAAAATATAAATAAAACGTTCTCCTCGAAACCAGTCGTTTTTATTTGACAATGAACTCTCCGATGCTTTTAAAACATTGGCCCCCTAATTCGATAAAACCCTGAAGAATAAGTTACCCCCTTAATTATCCCAAACTAACCACGAAATAGTTATTTAAAAAGATATCTAAAACTAACCCTTAGAGGTCCCGTAAGATTCGCTATACGGTATATCGCGATAAAAGCTTTTTATATTAAGGAATACGTTAACTAAGTTTTTCGACCAAGATCATATTCGCAAAAGCAATTTCTTAACGGGTATCTCCGTATCTTTCATCGAAAAATCCGGGGGTAATTTTAGTTTTTATATCGAATACACTGGACTAATCTCTATTATTAAATCGAACCATTACTCATTTTCACTCATGAAAAAAACTCTCTTAAATGTCTCATGAATTAATTAATTAATCAAGTTGGGTATTAAAGCTATTTGTTACAAGTTTCGTATGAAATAAAGAAACGAATAAAAAATTACGTTTGATATATACTTTGAACTTTTAGAATAACTCGTTACCCCTTTCGGCTTTTTTTAGTATACCAGGTACCTTTTAACGATATATTAGTAGATCTTTTTAAAACTTTTACTATATTTTCATTTCATTCATACTAATGATATTTGAATATATGTAAATGGTATTTTGAACGATGATAACGTTAAAGTTATAGAATTATTAAACGATTTAATGATGATCAGTCTTAATTTTTATATACTTGAATATAAATCGGGCGTTTTAACAACTAAATATTTATGATACGTTATAGAAGTTAACGTTATCATTCGTATAAATTTGAAGAAACCATGCGTTTTTCGGAAATGGGCGGCTCACATTTATGTTCAATAAAAACGTTTTTTACGAGTTATTAACCTTTATCGTATTTCATTTGCGGTTATTTTAAAATTATTAGGTCTTTAATTAGAATTGATAGAAAAGGCACACATTTTTGGTGGGAAACCGAAGAGGAAGTCTTTTTCGAGTGGTTTCAGCTTGAAAATTTCTTTAAATATATTTTTGCTTAATAGGATCGCGACCGCGACACTTTTCTAAAAAATTAGGACTTTAATTAGGTTTTGGGTAGTCATATATTTTAACGCAATAATTACGATAACATACGCCAAGTGGTATACTACTTTCGCGGAATGTTGCTTACTGAATATAAATACCAAATTCATGATCAAGATGTACTGAAAATAAGAAGCTATTTAAAAACGTGGAACTTAAAACTCTGAGGTATAGTACGCCCGTTTACTATGTTTATGAATTACACAAACCTAAAGTACTTTATTATTACACGACGAGTTTTCAAATGATAAACCCGTTAATTCGATCGCTTTTTTTTATTTAGTTTTAAATACATGTATAATAAAGGGGTCATTTATAGAAAACCTTATATACCATCTCGAAGAAATTATGATATTTTAAGTTTTTTCTTGACTTACGCTTTTTGGACCGAGAACTCAAACTTTTACGCTCCAAAATAGCCTCTTTTGAATAGCTTTCGCACGTGTATATTTCCCAGTTAGTTGTCATTAGCATATCGTTATCAAAAGGTCAGGAACCCTTTACTAATATAGACTTTTAAAATAATGAAAACAAATTTATTACCTGTAAATTTATTTACCCCTAGTTAATTCGTATAATACGTATAGGCTACCGGAGCTTTTCCATTAGTATTTGTATTAATAATGACTAGGTATTTAAGGTCTTAATTTCAAAATGTTAAACAAACGACTATAGTAATTTGCGGTTTCATGAACTCATTTAAATACCTGTTAAGGAGCTGTTTACTACCGCGTTAATATAAGCTATTTACGATTTACTTTTTATTAGCCACCCGATCCGTAACTTTAACATTATTATTTTTGCTAAAACGTGTTTTTAACCCATATTATGCCGTGTGATCCGCGTTTTTACCGAAATTACGATATTTATCAGTGTATCAACCATTAGAAATATCGTTGAAGGGGTTTTTCAAAGCCCCCATCGATTTCCAAACGGCTTTAAAGCGAATCTTTTGTTGATTTTATGGTTGATTTCCCTTGGGAATATGCTGATAACCCACATTACCTTATAGTTAGTAAGGATAGTTTAAGTGAAGTTATTACCATTAAACTTATAATTATTTTTAATGCCGAAGCTTATAAGAAGCAGGTTTTAAGTTATTATCAACAGTTTTACCGATTTCCCCGTAAAATCATTATTAACTATGGTTTAAATTTAATAGGTAGGTTTTGAAAATGTATTTATAACTTAACGGGTGTATTATAACGTTAAAATATTACCATTTACCCTGAAAACTACGGTTTCATCAAAAATATGAATTAAAAAATCTGAACGTATTTTCGTTTTTTCGTTTTTTATACTTTATTTCACTCTTCCCTTTTAATACCCAATTACTAATTAAGGTTTAATAATATGGATACAGTTATTATCGGTATTAGACCGTTTTTAATAACTAGGAAATATTACGTCGACCTTATACAATCTGTATAACACCTATGTATCTCAATTATAAAGCCATGGAAAAAACCGAGGGTTTATTTTAATATATCCATGATGTTATAAAATTCGCGTAAGCCGTAATGAAGGCTATGAAATGACTTATAAAGGAAACCACTAATAAATAACGTTGATATTCGGAACTTTTTCGGGTCGGTAATAACGTCGAGCGTTTTTCAAAAAAAATACAATTTAAATAAGTTTTTTTTTAAAAAAAAGAAAAGACTGGGCTTACTTTAAAATGAGTATCTTATAATAGGTGTGATTTTATTATACGTTATAAAACTTAACGTTGAGGGAAGTAAATATCCCCGGTTTTATATAAATTATTTTTTTCGAGCCGTTTCGGACCCGTTTCTGAGTCAACGAACCCATCGTTTGCAACCGCTAGCAATCAATATTATATGTAATGACGGCGAAACAAAACCAACGTACTACATCAAAATTATTTTACGAATCTAAAATAAACCTTAAATAAACCGTACCCGACGTAATAAACCCCTGAAACAATCGGTATTTGATAAATTAATAAGCTTTATACGCTTCATTTAAAAGCCGGTTTTAAGCTTTTCATATATTAAGACTCTCGACGTTTTTCAATTACGTCATGAATCGGCTAAGTATTACGATGTTCCCCCGCGCTCATTCTGTGAACGAATTTAAAATATTATTTTTTACGTTACTAAATGGCGTGAAAATGATAATTTCTTGGGTATCAAGTATAAAAGTAAGTTAAATTAACGAAACGACTTAAACTTCTTAAATATATCTCTATACTCGTTATTTTCCAACCCTTCGCCAAATATTCTTTTCCTTTTTTTCACTAATCTACTTGACTTAACCTTAATACAACCCTATTTGCTATCCATACGCTTCGAATTTTCAACAAGTTATTTAATCGCCTTAAACTACGGTCCTTATCCATTCGTTAATCGCGATACCTTCATTCCCCTTTAACATATTTATTTACCAAAAAATCTCGCTTCTGATTAAAGCGTTATATGGTCCGTAGGCCATCCGATTGTATAAAAGTGGCAGGTATTGATACTACCCTACTACGCGTATTGACCTTGCACTACGTAACTCGACGAACTTTTATAGACTTTTTAGATACCACAACATACGTCTATACGTTATGTAACCACTTGTTAACACCTAGGAAACGGTTTACAAACGAATAAGCTACCTCAGTCCCAAGTATCGAAAGCTTGATAAACTTCAAATAATTTCTTTATGGCTTGATTCATATCGGGATTTCAATTTAAAAGCGTATATATATAATTGAAACTGTGGCTCATAACCATAATGAAACAAAAATGATAACGAACATCAATATCAAGCCGATTGATAATAGTTTTATAATGGGTACATTTCTTTAATTAACTCTTAAATTCCTGATAAAACTTCCTTAAATAGTACATTATCCGGTTAACATATTATAGATACATTTACTTACGTTTTTTATGAGTATATGTTTATATCATATAAAGCGGGGAATTATGTGCTTGTAAATGAAAACGGAATAATTTTTAAACAATTATATTTCAATCTTCAATAACATTGTCAACGGCTAAGATCATATACAGATTAATCTTCAAATTTATAAACGATGGTCATAATGTTAATAATAAAAGGAAAATCTTTCTTCTCTTACTAAGGCAAACATTAAAGGAAAGACACGGTTAGGTACTATAGCACTATCAAAAGATAGTAATAGGAAAGAAGTTTGTGTTTTTTTTTTTTTTAGAAAATAAAGGAGGGGGGGCTACAAAACTATTTATAGGGAGGGAGATAGCAACACCTTTTATACGGTGCTAGATCATTCGATAGCCTTAAGAGTTTTATGTAATATTACAAATTATTAAACCGCTTTGGAGCAGTTGTTTCATATCTCTTAGTTTGTCAACACCTTTTATTATCTTTTACACTACGCCACGAAAGAAAAGAAGGGTGGGTAGAGGGGGGTGGGTAGAAAGTGGTGGGGTAAACCGAAAGGTTATATTATAGGTTAGGGCCTAGATTAGTAATTTTTAGTGATCGTGCCTTAATAGGTGATAAATTTTTATAGAACTTAAAAGCCACTCGAAAAGCATACTGGAATATACACTTACACGTTACGTGACTAGATTACTCCTTTTCTACAGCTCTATAGCAACTTTCCAACAAGGGTTTCTCCTCTCTTTTCCATCAAGGTTTATAAGAATCTGACCACCTTGAGCGACAGCTCCAGCTTCAGTCCCTTTACAAAAATATTGACTTTTGGTTACAGATTATATTTCGTATACTCGTCGTTGACAAGGATAAATTATAGAAAGTCTCATTTGCGATTACGGGAAGTCTCATCCACTGGAAATCTAATGAATGTTAAAAAGGTACGCGAGACGTTATTACATTCGAAATCTATGGCTAAAAACAGGCTTTAACATAAATATGACTATATAGAAAACACACAATATCGTCACCACAAAACTGAATATTCTATCGATCCCGGTTATTATGTAAAGCGAATCGAGACCTCTGTTGAAATACATTTTAAAGTTGGTGACTACTAACGAATAACGTTTAATAATCTACGTAATACTTTTCGCGAAGCGTATAAAAGCAGGTAAATCAAAAGGTTTAAATGGATTAATAACAAGGATAACCCTGTGAACTTTTTGATAAACTCAATACTAAATGAAGCCTCCAAAAGTTCATGGACAATAATAAGTTGATCATACGTATATAAGACTACGTTAAGAAGCCACCTGTCAAGATATGACGTAACAGCGTATAGAGAAGAAAATAAGGGTATCCTGGAAAACTAAGAAACTGCTAGAGGGTTGAGAACGAAGCTAAATCTATTGTTAATGCGCAGTGGTTTAATTAATACAGTTAAGTTGGGTGTAGAAGTCTGTAGCGAAAAATCGTTTGTACGAGAGTTAATAAAGTCGAAACTCGAAACTGCAAGACAAAGGGTTATAATTAAAGTCAATTTAGGCGCAAAATAAATTGTACTTAATTGTGGTCTAGTTGATGCAACGAGGAGTAACTTCAGGTATTGCAACAAATACGTGGTTGGCTACACTAGCGTACACATGCAAAATGAAAAGAGGCTATATTCGAAACAACAGTTAGTTGCATCAAATTGAAGTAAACTATACAATCCATAAATTAATTATACGTCAGAAAAATTATCTATATTGTTCTTTGGTTGAATATAAGTTAAATATATTAGGTGCCCAGTTCAAACAACGTCACAAACCACGTAATTAGCCATTAAAATTACTACGTAGATCAGCTAGCGGTTTACCAAACGTAGAAGTGACAAATCCATTACTTTACAATGTAATACTACTATGACTTTTATCTAAATTCCAATCGAGAAAGTTGTAACATCTAGAGACCTATTAACAGTTAAGGGCTATAAATCTATACGTTATTAATCGTATAGGTTTTACTAATAGTTGTAAATACATTCATTTTACGCGTACGTAATACTCAAATAGTTTTCGATTTTACAAAGTATGCCCATTATTTTTTACGACTTACAGGTTGATTTACGCATCGCATATTATTAATAATCAATTTATTTATTGTAATAGATGTGAATTGAAGTGTAGTCAAGTCTTATGTACTAATTTCAAGTTGACTTCACTAACTGAGAGTCAATTGCAGGGAGTGCCCAATTAAATGTGGGACATGGGCCAAGGAGTTGCCTATACACATTAGTATGCAGTCTAGATTAAAGTATACCAAACTTATATGTAACACATCACCACTTTCAATGAAATACAACAGTTATTTCAACCACGATTCGAATCGACTACATTTAAATGATAAAGTCCTACTTATAGTATTACCATCGATAAACTCTTTGAAAGCGTCATTAGGCGTAGCTTTGATTATAACATCAGTGGGTTTAGCTTTATAGTATTTTTACCCCAATTTATCGATTTTTAGAACTTTGTATACCTCTTTTAAAACCATTACGTCTATTATCGGAAAATTTTCATTATTTATTCTTAAGTTACATAGTGACATAAAAAGATTTCGACAGTTAATATAAACTATTATAGTAATCGAGGGAAATCCAAACCATTTGGTAATTATCTTTAACATATCGTCAGTTACCATACTAGTATCAAAACACAACATCATACTATAAACCCCAAATAACAACTCTTTTTATATAATACGCTTAAACCTAATTAGTATCTTAAAAATGAGGTTACTAATTATTATGAACAGCTTATTTAATTTTTCGTTATGGACTAATATTATTGATGAAAATTCAATTCAAAAAGTTAAGTTGTCGCTAATGATAAAAGAAGCGACCATCAAAATATTAAATTTTTCCGTTATAAAATTTACTGGTACTATATTAATACCTTTAACCAAATTATTCATTTACTATAATACACATTTACTTAAATTATCAAGATATTTGTCACATCAATCTAAAATTTGTACCGTAACCAATAAATGGTAAAATACTCACTGTTAATACAGTGTTGCAATTTTAGCTTCTTAACCCCTTTGTTTAAAGTAAATTCACTATTTTATATCATCGGCTTTATCGATGTTTTCCAAATACCGGTCTGTGTTTTTTACCGTAGACTAAAATATTTTTTACAGTTGTTATCAATATTATAAATATCAATTAACGATTTATTAGTGTTTAGTTAAGTATCTTTAATCAAATATTTAATCAGTTTACACTTATATAAAACACCATCTCTGATGGCACGTTGATCCACTACTCTAGAGATTATAGTATCCAGAAAAAGCGTATTGTTAACTTGCATATCAATCTTACCAATCTTTTTACCGTCTGGGACTAATAGGCACAAGTGCAACATTAAGAACTCTATAATTTTCCTGATCATAAAATGTATTTAATAAATTAAGAACGAACTTAAACCTGTTCCAACTCGTTCATTAAGAAGTTTAATGTATTGTATAACGTTTCAATTTGGAATTTAGCCCTTAAATATTTTCACTAATTAAGTTATATAACGTATCGACAATTTGTGATAGATTACAAAAACAATTACGTAATATCGCAGCCATTGAAGGTGAACTTAGCGTTTGCGCTAGTGATCAAGTTGGTTACAATTTCGATGATAAAACTTAAGTATTTTTCCAAATTATAAATGATTGGATAAGAATTTTCTCTTCACCTATATTAACTTCACTTTAAGCGATTAGCCTTGAACTTTCGTACAGTCGGTCCGTGTGTTCATCTTAATAGTATTAATACTTTTATTAAAAGTTATTCTTGAGCCTAACCTCGAAAAAGTAGGTGCGTTCAAGATGTTATATGCCCTGATTCTTTACGTACTCGATGTTTGAAAACCCTAATTAGCAAAAAGCGTTAGTTCTTAAGCGTTTTTAAGCGGGCAACTAAGGAACGCAATATGTTGGTTTAAACCTATATAATGTACTAAGTACTAACTTGATCGTCGGCCCGCTTTTTATTGGCCTAGTCAGAATCTTAAAGGAATTTTTTTGATTAACATATTTCTATTATGGTTTCTATGAATTCTTTTTTAATTTTCTTTGAGATAAGAATTCCGTTATTATTAACCTCAATCTTGAACATAATCTTAACAAATATTCAATCGTATTATGTATAATAATAACGTTATTGTTACAATATTGAAGTTAGTTGTAGAAAACGTAGGCTCCGTAAAAAGAAATTTTCGACGGCGTATTAATCGAGAATATACTAGCCAACAAAGTCTGTTCTATGTTTTTTGATAAAAAATTCGTTAATATCTCTACACTCAATATCTTCGTTATAAAGTTTAAAAAAAAGAGGTTTCCCTCATTAGTTCCTTATTGTTTGATATCTTAACGCTTGAGCTGGCAAGTTAACAATAATTTAAATAAAGATAGAAACATAGCTATTAGTATATGACGTAATGTGGTCTTTGTCACAAATTACCGATTTTCCATATAGTATTTACGAGCTTATTCGCTTGCGTCTCAGCGATTTTGATGCTTTTCGCTTAGTATGACAATTTCAATGCATATACTGACGTGCTAAATTAGCTATCTTATAATATAGGAAAGAACATATTTGTATAAGAAGGGAGTTTGTGTGTTGTTTACCGTTAAAGTTGTGGTTCATTGAGGGACTTAAAAATTAGAGGTTGGTAATACGCGATTTGTAACAGTGATAGCAAAAAATTAGTCGTTTGCCAAAATTAGAGGTTTTAGTAAGTTGGTACTCAATTTTTCAAGAATTGATTTTGAGACTTTTAGCGGTTAATATAAATACTATCTTTCAAACTAGTTTAATAAGAATATCTCGATAATTTAGCGATACCATTATCACCTTTAGAATGCTGTGAAAACCGTCATGATCCAAAAGAATTTTATACCTAACAATGTAATAACTAACGCAATTCGTAAAAGCCTTTCAGTAATTTTTTCTCTTTATCTAACAATACAAAGAGTAACCGGAATATAGCGTCTTCTTATACTTATTTTATATATACTGACCCTAATAGGTATAAATCAGTGTTGATAGGTCTTTAGAAGTTGTAGCATTATCAATTGGAAGTGTAGTTGAAGTAAAAATAGTATTGTAAAGATCAGGTGGTGGATTGCTGTTTCTTCTAAGTTTGGCAGATCTCTAGCTATTCTGCATATTACTTTATATAGGTAATTTATTTACCACTACCTCACATTGAATTGTATACTTTACTGCACTGTATTTTCAGTCAATACAGTCAACTTTGACTACACTGAACTTGAACAACATCATAAATTTTTTTAAATTCATTGTAAAAAAATTTAATAAATCAAACAACACCTTGTAAGATAATCCTAGCTTTTCGTTATGTCTATTATTGGATTATATTATGAAATATATTCGAAATGTGAAATCAATTTCAGAATGTGGAACATTAAGTTAACTTTGTTAATATGTTATATTGTATAATGTTACCTGTAAATGTAATATTGAATCAGGTAATAAAAACGATGATGATCGGCCTTCAAACGTTGCAATGTTGTCGATTCGAATCGGTTAAAGTAAAAGTAATATTGTGTAGTCAAGTGATGAGTGAATTGTTCTGGTTTTGGCAGACTGCTAGCCGATCTACATACTAATTTGTATGTCCAATCGCTTGTCTCGTGCCATATTATGAATTGGGCACTCCAGAGTTAACTGGTTTGCAGTTAGTATAGTCAGTAAAGTTGGTACAGTTAACTTGGCTATATTGTAATTATTTCGACTATATTGCACTTCAATACAATTCCATCACCGGCGGCTTTTTGTTTTGTAGTCTAAGTGCTGGTATCAGTTTATTTTGTCAGGAAACTTTTAGGTTACGTAAGTTTTTCCCTATATTATCTTTACTGCTATTTGTATAATAGGTTGATACCTTAATACTTGAATTCCTGCCAATAAGTATTATACCTTCTTTCGTACTTCAATCTTTCAACGTATATGAAATTTTACGCCTAACTTAAGCTTGTAGGTTAATTAAGTTCGCATTAATAAGATATTTCAGCATCTATTCACTGACAGTTCTTTAGTTGGCTAGGGTACCCGTATTTTCCTTTTTTTGCCATTATATTCTATATTAGAAAGTAGCATATTAACATAATTTTCTATTCATATAATTAGCCTATTGTTACCCATAAACCCTTAAAATACCTTATTTATTATTCAATTAGATATATCATTGATAATATTGTTTTTGTTATTAATTTTTTATAATTTCTCGATCTCGTTGTTTTCGCATAGTTTACAAAATAATATTACGTCTATAATCAGGAATTCTTCGTTAGCTATTCCTATTTTTAAATGGTATTCAAATGGATTTTCGGAGTTAATATCAATAAATACCGGGATAAGTGAAATCTTCAATTGTTTGGTGGAGATGTTAAGTATTTCCCATTTAATTATGCCTATATTTAATCTGGTTGTCATATTGTATATTTCAAAAGCAAGTACGCTTTTCTTAATCTCTTTTTCGTTAAATGAAATTTAAATAAATTAAGTTTCATATAATTACAATGTGATAGTCTTGTAATTTATCCTCCTTGACAAATATTATAAAGAATCCAATTTTTAACATTAGGTTAGAATTTTTAGGAAAAGCGTTGTTCGTGAAGATTATTAACTTAGATTTCAACAGGTCTATAGGGACTATATTAATCCCTCGGACCAAGCTTCTCATCTGAAAATACAACTTCTTATTTGATCTATTGTAATCTTTATAAGTTGTGTCTTGAGTTTATTTCGTAATTCATTCATCGTATGATATCTTGAGTTGACATATAGTCGCAATGTAACTGTCATGGGCACGTTACTCTTAATACTTTCCATCCGTTACTACGTTAAGCGTTTCAATCTTTGCTAGGCTAACGTTTTAGAAGTTTTAGCGGAAGTTAACGTAGACGTTGATATTGTTAATATTATTTTTGCAGATTACTAATCCATTGAAATTTAAATGTTTGTTTTTCATTAAAGTTGCAACTAGATTACAATTTCAAAACTTAAACTCCTTGATGGTACGATGTTTTTATGCTAAAAAACTAGTAATTATAAAGAAAAGCGTATCTCTAGTTCACATACCTATTATGATATAGTTTTCATTTTGTGTAATTAACAAACACGGGTCGTGAGTTAATGATTCCATGTCAAGTTTTAAGTTAAATTGGGATGAGTAAATCAGGAACTCATTAATATTCATTTTAGCTAATTTGTGAAATGATTTAACGTATCGTATAACCATTTCTGGTAGGAGGTTTTATGCAGTTTTTTTAATAACTTTAGTGATATGATCTTGTATAAATCAAATGTTGAATGCGTGTATATTTAAGTAATATTATGATTATTAAGAGTGAACTTGACATTAGGTTTTGATATAAACATGCTGTTAATACAACCACCAGCCGCTTGATAAACTTTTAAATCGTTGGCGATTGTTTAAATATTTAGTTTTTGCTCTTAATTTTGTATCTTTCATCGATTTGACGTGATGTTTCGTACGGTTTAACCATAGTCTTGCCCTTCACCTCATAGATAATCCTCGATTTAAAGATTTTAACTTTGGGGTCATAATGGTTAAAATTGCGTTTAGATACGAATTGTATAACTTTTCTTGTGAAGAATCCATTAATTTCGATCCTATCTCTTTTTTAAAAGAGTTTGCCTTAAATATTGATGATTCCTTGTATGCGGAGCTTAACTTCTAAGTTTTTATTATATTATTTCCGCCATTGACACAAATAGTCATATGAATACGCCCCAAATATGTATTTTACCTTCCTAATATTCCTCGTTTTTGATGGTTGCCCATGTTACCATCGTTTAATATACTTATCAATCATGAGGGAAGAAGTGTTGTATTGGCTTATTTGTTCAACTAGAAAATATTCTCATTAATAGCCTTGATATATGATTTTGTATAAGTTATGCCAAACGTTGTAAAATTGTTTTCAGTTTCAAACACTATTTATAGGTTACCTATACTTGAAATCTTAAATCAGATTTCCTATTTACCTAGCTTTCATTATATAAAAACCTCGCTTTATAATAGTATAATTAGTCCTTCGATTGTCGTGAGGCTATTTCTGGTATTAATGGCGTTATTTAATTGACGTCCGGTAAATCACCTCCGCATTTACTTTGAATCCTTGCTATACGCTGTAGCGCTTGATTTGAATATTTCATAAGTGTAAATATTCACTTGTTGAACGAATCTATACTCTAAAAATCTAGTAGCGTTTAATACGAAACCATTAAGTTTTACAATGATATTAAGGCCATTTAACACCATTTAAAAACTTACTTCCTCATTCATAAAAATTTAATTATTAAAGTAAATATGGTATGCGCATTTAATTGCAGTACTTATACTATCTCAACCTTCTCATGATCTTGAAAAAAATTAACAAATAACCATTTACACAAATTCTCTATTATCGTAACATTAAGCTAAAACTTTACTATAACGAACTTAGTTATGGTGTTGAGAACGATAACGTTTGCTAACTCTATCTAAGTATTAATTTACTTGATCGTAAATGTTTCCCAAATCTATTTCATCCATACCGATCTTAAAAATTTAATACCATAACAAAAGGTTACCGAATTCATAACCTAAAGAACTGGTGTGTTATCTAAGTATAAGACGTTAGTTAAAATCTCAAATTGAACGTTATTGTCGTTTTTGAAAATGAACTTAAACCTTTCAAGTATTTGGGCGTAGATTTGGCAATGGTAATGAAACTTTTCAATTGCCTTTAGAACAAAGAACTCTATTTTTTTATACCTTGCGAAAATAATAACATTTTATAGCAAATCAAAAACTAAGTAATTAAACCGTTAGTATAACGCACGTTTTCATAACTCCATCAAATTTATTACTGTTACCTTTAGCTCTTAGAGATAAAACCACAATTATCTCTACTTGAAGTTAATAGAAAACCTCCAACTATTCAAAACCATCTCATCAGTGCTAACGTCGACTTCCACATCAAATATTTTCATTTCTTTCAAGAAAACCAGGAATATATTACAAGATTCTAATATTTAGAATGTAATTGGTCTAATACCTATTTATATAGTTGTTGATACCAATAAAGATGGTTCCTTACCTAAGCTGAAGCTAACTCTAGCTTTTCCAAAGTTTTGACAATGAATCTTTATGGAAATAAAGTTTTTCCGTCGTAATGTAATATATTACGCATAGTTTCATATTAACTACCTTGTTTCCCCCGTATTTGATATGATTCTTTAAAACGTTCAATACGTGGAACGATTGTAAAGTTTCAAAGTATAAAGAAAGTTAGGTATTTAATATTTATAATTAAGGTAGGGGATGTAGCCAGTCAAGTGGCATAAAAAGGAGTGGTCGGTTAGTTACTAGATAGTTTTAAGAGTAGTGTTTTTATTATACCCAACCTATGTTAATGTATATTTATTATTAAAAGCTGTTTCACTCTCCTAGTCCACGACACAATATAAGTATTCTCTTTTAAAACTAATAGGATATTAAATTTCATACATTATCTACTATTTTTAATGTTTTACAATAAAGTAACGACTTAACAAATGACTGGACTTACTACAGATTTAACACCTCTCATTACAATTACGAAGATAATATTTACTATTAGCACGTTTGTTTAAGTTTTGCCTACGTTGTTTTTGCTAATGAAACTTCTAGTTTGGCAGCTTCAGACCAGATCTTAAACCTAATAATCTTTCGTATTTACGGTTGATGTAGTATGCAATTAAAAGGAATTCGGTATTCCAGTCGCGAAAATTATCAATTTGGCTTACATAATAATTGAATTTGGCGTACTTATCATCACAATCGTAAGAAAAGATGGTAGTTAGCTAAAACTCCTTTACAGGTAATATATAAAACGTATTTGAACTCTTTAACACCGGTAATAATTACTTGTACCTATTTGTGAAGTATAACCTCGTCAATATATGCGTTCCCCATTACTTATTATCACAAAATGAACTTATCAAACATCTGGTTAAGGATGGTACTTGAAATTTTCACTTCTTTCTTCTCTACTATTATTGTTGTCCACCTCGTCATATTCCAATCCATATAATATTATATAAGGGGGACGTTGTATTCAACGTAATTTTTCATTTATTCATAAATGTTTTGAAATGTATATACTTCAATGAAAATGATTTGATAATATACTTGAGAATCACCATAAAAATTCTAAAAAATAGTAAATCAAAAAGTCAAGGTTAAACCTTCATTTATTTCTCTATATTAGAATTATTTTTAATCGAATTATAAGTTTTTTTTTCCTATTTCTTTATATCATTTTAAATTTTGATAAAGTCAATAAGAAGTTTTAAGTTAATATCAACCATTTTTAGTGACCTAAAGGTAAGTCGCGATAATCATCCTAGTTTTTAATGGTGTATCCTATTAAGGTAAGTTTGAAACATTCAAAATTACGATAATAATGGTACTTATCTGTCTCTTATCTCGACAAATGAAATGCTGTAATAGAACCTAAAATGGGATTACATGTATACGCCTACCTGCCGTAGAATAAATTTCCTTAAGAAATTTAACGATTTCAATATAATTTTCGAAAGATTTAACGATTTTTTAGCTAAATGTTAAAGTCACTGACGTTAATTCCTGTTACTGCGTTGATAGCCGTAAGTTTACGCTCTTTGCTCCTACAGAATCCATATTCCGCGTTATCGCAAAAAGATACTAAACTATTTAACAGATTAACAAGTTGTAATCGTTATAATATGAGAATTTGTTATTGGAGGGACTAAATGTTTAACGTATTTCAAGGTTTGAAGGCAATTTCTCGTGACGTGTGTAAAATTAATAATAATTACAAGTATTTATCCCTTTTTCCTTGTAGGTTTGAATGTTGAGGATTAAGAACGCAATGCTCAAATTATGTTAATTTACTAAACGTAATAACTCATTCAATTAGTATTTTATAATATAACGATTCCTTGTTTACAAAGTTTTATCTTCAACTTGAATTCTGCATCTTTTTAAATGTTTTCTTAACTTATTATTAATCCAATCGTTAAAAACCCTACGGAAGTTTCAAAAGTCACAAATGTCGCGATTGAAAGTTTAGCCACCATCTTAATCGAACATATAGTAACTAACAAAATAACCCATGTTTTTTTTTTAAAATCAAAGTTTCGTCAATGTCTTTAACCCAGTGATTTTTGTTAGTGTGGATATTACTATATATCCTTATAGATAGTATGCATAAGCCAAGTGGTAATACACTGTATTTCAAGGTGCTCTCCTGCAGGTTGCACGGTAACATGTCATGCTGCAAGCTACACTCTTGCAAAACGCAAAGTGCATCATTAATGGAGTGGTCTAGAATGGTTATTCGAAGCCGCACAGTAATTCATGGAGCGGTCTAGATTGGGTATTCCAAAGTGCACAGAAAAAGGGTTACTACCCGGATAAGAGGTTTATAACCTTCTATCCCTAAAATACACTTTTTAAAATGCTTTTTTAAAATCTATATTTATTACTATAATGACAATTTAATAATTACTCATTTCCTTACCTATGTTACGTAAATAGGTTTCAAGCCTTATCAATACTAATAAGTACCAAACTCGGTCGATTATAAATAACCTAGGGGGAAAAAAAATATAAGTTAAATACCTACAAAGGAATATTATAAAGATCCTAATTATTTATACTTCAATACTACGTTTTTTCAAAAATTATATGAGATATATGTAAAGACTGTAAAAGCTGAGTAGCTTTGAAAAGAATAAATTTAATATGATATCATTGACTATTATTTGGGGCTTTATTTTCTTAAAGCCACGTTTCGATACTATTAACCCTTATTTGGCGTTTTGACGTACCCAGATACTTTTTCAAAAGCGTTCTATTACATACCAGGCCACTTAAGTCAAAACCATTAAGTTTCGGAACCTATTATTAGGACCAGTCCAATTTTTGACAATCACACCGTTTGCAAAACACAGAAACCGTTACGAATACATCATAAAAATCCTTCGTTTATTTCAAAATCGGTTACAAATACATTAACTAAACCGCTTACTCCACCAAAAGCGGTTACAAATAATAATCTAAACCTCTCGTAAAATACGAATACTAAACTATATACTACACCTTCCCATAATGACATTTCCTTTACCTTACATACTTTTCACGTTCTCTTTATATATTCTAAGTTCAGTGCTTATAACTTTTAAGGGTTTTTAACTACTTATCCAACCTAACGTTACCAAAAATTAACAAAACTAATTTAAAATGGTTAATTAGTCTATAGTTATATTTTATTTACATATAGTTTGAAATTCATTTACATTAGAGAAAGTTAGTAGATTCATATCGACCGCTTTATTTATTTCATTTACTTTCTATTTTCTGTTCGTAAAACCAACTACCCTGGACTTTGACATCTGAATATACCTAACAATTGAACCATGGCGCGAAACCACTAATTTACGCCGCTTCAATATATTAAATACATATAATAATCACCATAACGGCCCGCGCCATGACACCTATAGCCATATCTCCAATACCAACGACATTAAAGGAAGCTAACGCTTATTTCTACCTTATGGTTGAATATAAGGAAATCAGGAAGGCTACAATATACGAAATTGATTTGTGTCCTTAAAACAACATTATTAATATACTAATTAAAGAATTAAAACTTTACATGGCAAATATATATATCTTAGCCGTTATTTTTTGCTATTAGAAGAGAAAAACCTAAAGACCTAACTTACTGGATAATTTCCATAAAAGTTTTTCTATCTGGACGTTATATATATAATAAATAGTAAACCATTTTATTGACAGATCCTTGCGAATTTAACTCTGAAACAAAGGTATTAATACCCTAGGGGGTAGGAATGGCCGCCTTATAAAAGCTTTATTTAAAATAGCGTAACATAACAACTTACCAAACTAGAAGGATAAAGATTTATATTAAACGGAATTTATGAAAGGATATTACCTAACGTGATATAAATAACAATTGATTAAACGACGGAAACGAAGTGTAAGACAACTTAGTATTATACCTACATCCTAAGTGAGAAATAAAGGCCCCGAAGAAAAAGAAAAAAAACTATAATCCTTATCCACCATACGAATATAATACACCCTAACACTGTTATATACTATAAAGCAAAACTAAACACCAAACCATTGCCTAAATACCAGGAAAAACTCGTTCGGTTATGATGGGAGCGGTCGAAATACCGAGGAAAATCCGTTTAACTATAGTGGGAGCGGCCGAAACACAGAGAATAGCCCGCTTTAGGAAACAACGAGCGGCATAAAACGCTAATACGTGTCTTAAGGACTAATACCCGCCAACCACGACCCTTATCGTAACCTTCCACTATACCGCTTTCCCACTAATGAAAACGAGCTTATAAAGCTTATCAACTTCACTAAGCTTTAAGATAAAGAGGACAATTATAGCAGCGAATTATACGATATATTCGATAATAATATACGTGTCATGCGTAATACATACAAAAAACTCAATATTGACTTGTCCTTATTTCGTGTTATCTTAGCCTGTATATTGTTTAGGAAAGGTAAAAAATGGTAAATATTCCATATTACGTAAATAAATATTTTTATAAAATGTTATAACCGCCTTAAATTCCACTTTAACACAAAGATTGATGATGAACTTTATGATAAGAACTCGATTGGTACAACTTGGAAATCCATGAAAAACCAATAGGAAAACGTCGATAGAAATCTATAGGAAATTCTTACCGCCTTATTAGTTAAGCTCTGAAAATGATAGGTAGCATTTAAACCGGAATATAAGGGAGACGAACTATTTATTTAAATAGTAATGAAAGAATATATTCAAAACCCGGATTTAGACCTTATACTTTTTAAACCAGAAAAAACTTAAAATCCTTTAATATAAGGTAAAAAATATTGCTTAAAACCTTCATTCGCCGGAATTCAAGTTTCGGATCAGTGTTCATAGCCCATAAAACTAAAGAAAAAGGCCAAATCACCAAAGAAAACTTCGCTGAAACCATCCACAACATTTTGGATAAAAGATTAAAAGTATACCCAAAGCAAAACGAACGCCTAAAATATAAATATTAAAGAGGAAACCTTAATAATAAGGGATAAGAACGATCGTTCGAAAAAGAACGAAACCTACCGCAACTATAATAATACTTGCGAAAAGGCATACAAAGCCCCAAGGGTTTGTAAAAACGGTGTATCGTGTACGTTAAAATTGGCCATGGGTTTACTAACCACCCTACTTACGAGTAAATTCGGATTAAACGATAGTTTTAGGTCGATTATATATTTCAAGACCTGATAAAAGCTAACTTTACAATATAAGTATTTGAAGACGAGGGTATTGATAATAAACTTAACGTTAACCCTTATAAATATACATCCAGCAATAAAGATTTTAAAGGTAACGATGCTTACTTAATAGCCTAAGACGACGACACCACCCAAAGTCTTTTTACCAGCCTATAAAACGCCTCTTTTATGTATATTATAAGCCTGAACTACGTAAACGCAGTGTTCGATGCCCATATAACATTGCAATTCACGTTTTCTAATAGATACGACAACCGTTTTCAAGTTATTATACCTAAAACTAGTGTAACCAAAATCTCGACGGCCGGAAAGCGGCAATTCGATGCGTTTACGGCGAAGTTTCCGAAGTTTTAACTAAACCGAATAGAAAAACCCTAAAAGGTATCATTTGTTAAAGGCAAAACGTCTATTTTTAAAACAATCGTTATAATTATAGGTTTCGAAACGATTAAATATTACGGGATAGACTTTAAAATACCATTTTTACTTTTATTATCTAATATAAATAAACCCGAAATTAAGGTTCGGAATACAACCAACTAACTTATTCACGTTTTGGATAATGTATTTGTACCACTTGAGTTCAAATTTGGTTACTTGTGATTCTTCCCCAAAAAACCTATAATTAAATCTATTTACTTAACGTGACGGAAATTGTGGATTCTGTACCATAGATACGGATAACCGGCCGTAAAACGCCTTTTACTTCTGCTCTACGCCGTAGGCCATACAAATATAGGAAAGGATGTTCTTAACGTTATCGAAAAGTTTTTCCATAAGTGTCAACTACATTTATAAGCCCCACGCCGGTTTAAATTCCATCTTTAAGACGATATAGACTTTAACTATAAAGTAATTATTAACATTATATATTGATATAGCGAACCATTTATTTACGTTATCGATGTGGCAATGTCATTTGAAGTCGCTAAGTCTACACGAAACGTTTCGTTATAGACTGTTTAGATACTTTAGTAAATTGTTGAACTAAAGTTTACTTAGGGCCCTTAAAATAGATTAAATACGACGTTATTACGGCCTTAAATTTTATCGAATGTCGTATTAAGGCTTGGATAGCCGGTAAGGAGTATGAATAAATCCTGGTAAAAATTCCATAGGGTATTAGAAAATGTAATCGGTATTATGAACCGCTTAAAAAATCGTACGCGGTATTGTAAAATAAACTAAAGGGTACCAGTTCTAAGGAATGTCTTCTTGAAATAGCGTTTAACGCCGTTAACAACACCTTTAGCACAAGTAGGCTTATCACTAAGCTTTTTGTTTTTAATATCTACCCGAAAATCCATATAAACTTTATACTATTATCATTTACTATATAAAGGGCCAATGCTGTAACAAAAGATATAGCAGTACTACATTTATTACAGGTTAAAAACGACGTATTTGAAAAGTTGGCTACAAGGAATAACTCGCGTGAAACTGGCATTTTAAACCTACTGTTATAATTTAAAGTCTTAGTTTGAAAAATTAAGGATAAATAAATTGGCTTTTAAATTATTAACGGATTTAATGACTATAACATGCTCGTTAATTTGCCGAACGGTAAAAGCTCGTTTCGCTAAACAATGATGAGAATACAAAAGATAAAAGGAGGGAAGCGGCTCAGAACCGTAAAACAGACAAAACCGTTAACGAAACACCTCCTAAAACGATGAATTCAAACCGCTTTCAACTTTAACCTACCCCCTGAATCACGTATCCGGCTCGCTCTCACCAAATGAAAGAGGCCCACCTATACTAACCTTACTAAAACCTCGCCGTCAAAGGCGCCCCTTCGACTGAAAAACCAAAAAATGCCTTAGAAATTTGCTATTAATTTATTTATTACGTAAAAATGAATAGTAAACCGCAAGTTATTCCTTAAGGTTCGTTACGATAGTATGTTCATCACTTTAAATACGTCGTTTAAGTAATTTACCCAAATAAAGATTTTAAACTTGATCGATGAAGGCGTATTTCGTTTTGAACGATTCGATCCGACTATTTACGAAACCTATAGGATTTTTCCAACCCGCTCCGTCTATGAAATTAAGGATAAAAACGGAAACCTAACTAAAATACCCACCTATTTATTGAAGAATATAATGACGAAGGTAAAAAGAATATTATAACTTAATTGCTTATATTATAACGAGTTAGCGACCGCCTAGTTTTTACACTCGCGATTTCCCTTAAAGCACTATAAAACTTATATATTGAGCTTCGAAATATAATATAAACATATACCTAATTTGAAGTGAAGCTTAAACAACGAATTTACGCCAAAATACTAAAAGATCTTAGGAAACACCACCTGTTTAGGACGATTTTGCGTATTATTAAACTACTTTACGGCTTGGCTAAAGAAGTTGTTTACTGGTATAATACCTATTAAAATCATTATAAGGAACGGCTCGCGATAATTAACTTTACCTTTAACTTATACCTATTATTATCAACGGCCAATTCGAAAGTCTTTATACCGATAGGTATATAGACAGACGACACTTTAATGTTGTGTAAAGCCTCGTTTTCCGTTTTTAAAGAGAGAAAACTTTTGGAGTCCGGCTTCAAAGCGAAACCCAATACCTACCTAATGGGAGACCACATAATCGATTTTAATAGCGTTACTATTACTTTTCGGAACGGCTTTTTGGGCCTTATGTCAAAGGAGAAGTTAGATAAAGTTATTTTTATCGTTTTAAACAACGTAAAACGAGCCGACGATTACAAATACCAACGCGTACGTAATGTTTGGATTATTTTAATGATATAACCGGAAGTTGTGTTTGATTTTTCAGTCGTTACTTAATATCAAATCGCCTCGACAGACAATGTATATAAAGCGTTTAATGAGCGTCTCCTATATTAAATGTATAATTTAAAGAGAAGTTTACGATTTTTTCTGTTATATTTACGTACTGTAAAATTATTTGTTTTTACTAATCGCTTCTTCGTTAATAATAGGGATTTTAATTCGCAAATAAGCTTTGATTTAGTCCTTAACATCGAAATACCGGCCCAAAACAGCATTACATTTCGTGGAAATATTATATATTGGAATTTTATCAAGTGTAAAAGGTTAATGAAAAGCGTTTCAGCTTTAGAAATCTATAATATATTTAGAGGTTTTGATTCGAGTATTATCATTATAATAACGGTTTTTATAATTATTTCCAACCTTGGTTTACGCTTTATCCCTCTTATCATATATACCGAATCTTCCTAGCTTTAAAAATGTTTAATTAAGTCAGGTATTACCAATTACAAACGGTTGATAATCGATATTATGGATTTATTTGCGTCGTATAAATGAGGTAAAATCGAGGAAATAAAGTGGATTGACGGAAAATTAAACCTGGTAGATGTAATAATTAAAGCTATATTGAAAGGAGCGTTGTAAACGTTTATAAAGATGAATACTTTATTTGTTAGTATGGTTAAAATGGTTTTACGAACTTAATAGGTTATTACACCGCTTTCGCTAGGTTTAAAGCGGTTTAAGTTCCGTTATCCGCGTCGCTTTACGATTTGTTCCTTTATTTAACCCTATTTTTTCGCGCTGATCTTAACATTTTATCACTTTTTATTATATATATTTCGACCCTACCGATGATTTCCGTATCTTTTCATTTAACTTTTCTTATTTTGCGTCGGCCTTTACATATTATTACACTTTATGTTTATATATTTTTGCCTTACTAGGTATTTTGCTAGTTGCATTTTTCAATTTTAACTTACAGTATCGTACCGATTTTAGTACATACCTCTCTTTGTTTTATATACTTTGCGTTAAATTTTGGAACCGATTATTTTGAGGAAAGTAATGATTTTAATGTGGCCGGGCGCGCCAGCCCGGTCGTAAAGGTAGCTAGTTACTGCTAAGAAAGGGAGAGGTCGACGCTATCGCGTTTCCACCATTTTTCCCACTGCCCTCCCATTTTATGTTGGCACTACCGCTATTATTGCCATCGATGCCATTTACACCAGTTAGGATATAGCCCTACGCTTCACGTTGAATGTCCTTAGGTAAAGATGTAAGGGGAGCTTTACTCTTCTTATAGCAACGCGCGATAATATTGTCAAATTCGCTTGCGTAGTGTATACGTAAGCTCCATTTTTAGGCGGTAATAGCGGCCGCCGACTTCTTGGTCCGCCGGTTAGAGTTTATTACTGATCAATATCAGCTTATTTTGGTTATTTACGACTGTTTATTTTTTGAAACACCCTGAAAGTTTCTTTTTTAACCAAAAAAGTTTTTGGGGTTCGGTTAAAAATTACCATAAAACCGACGGGCACGTAGTACGGCATCGGCTTACGGCTTTAAAATTAACGAAACAGGGACGTATTCGTTATTAGTCTGTTTGTAGTGGTGGTAATGGGTCGAACGACCCCCTTTTTCGTAGTAATCGTTAACGGACTTACCCGCGGCCGTGGATGCAATATACGGTACGTAAGGTGTATTTATTGGCGGCCCAGAACTACGGACCTGGGTACGTCATTTTAATGTGTTACGTGTTAAAAAAGCCTTACGCCGTACCCTAACGATACAAAACTCGAGGTGGCGGAGCATATCCGCCTCGTACTCCTTATTTTAAAAAAGGGAAATTAACGGTGTACGAATGGGTAGATTTAAAATATACGAACCTTAGCGTAACTGCGCTAGGTGGTGTTTACGGTGTAAAGGGTCCCCTTCAGGTAATAGGGTCTTTACCTGTGGAAAAAGATAAAATTTTATAAATTTAAAAATCCACCACTTTTCCCCTTAAAAGCTAGAGAAGGGAGAGGGAAATGGGGAAGGGGGGGGGAGGGGGTAGTAGTGGCGGCAGCGAAAAAAAGCGAGGCGGTGGCAGTAGGGTTTAAAGGGGTAATAACGACGGCGAAAAGAGGCGAAGCAGCAGCGATAGAGCTTGAAGCGGTAGCAGCGACGGGCGAGGTAATTATTATTCATAAGATTATACCCGATAAAAGCGGATTGCTGGTGGAAGTGGCGGCGGCAACTGTTACAGCGGTGGCGGTGCGTTAGCTTTTTTACGCTAAACGGCGCCTAACCATCCTGTTTTTACGCGATATTTTTTTAAAGGAAATGTTAGTATATGGGTAGTAGTTAAATAACCTACCTATTAAAACAGATTAAAATTGTCGATTGAAATAAAGGTTAAGTTAAATTGGAATTGGAACTTGTATTAACTTTAACTATACGACTTTAAATGGAAAAAAAGAAGTTTTACCTAAACCGATAACAATATATCTTTTTATATTAACCTAATACGTAATAGTTTAATCACTATTACGTAGTTACACTTACGTAATTACCCTTATGTAATCACTCCTTATAATACCTACGTAATTACCCCTATTCAAAACCACAAAAAGCCTTATTACCAATTATATCACTATTATTTAGTTATATTACCCAGCCCAAGCTATAAACATTATCGCAGATAAACCTTACTAATTCCAACCGAATTACAATTACCTTTGCGGCCAAAACTTACTAATTCGAACCCTTACAATTATACTATTGCTACGAGAACTACTAATTTAAACTTCTTAGAATCAATACCGTAACAATACTTTTACAACGAAGCCTACTAATTTGAACCTTTGTAACCATACTGTTATTATAGAGCTACGGATACAGAATTACTACAGTTAAATTATCGCTATTAAGCTATAGGAATATAAGGAAAAAAGAAAAGATTATTTGTGTGGATATTACTACATATCCTTATATATAGTATATATAAGCTAAGTGGCAGTGTACTGTATTACAAGGTAACATCCTATAAGGTACATGGTAACTTGTCGCGCTATAGGCTACACTCTTGTAAAACGAGAAGTATATTATAGAAAAAGCGGTCTGAAATTATTTTTCCAAGCCGTAAGGCAATGTATAGAACGGTTTGGATTGGGTATTTCAGTGTACGGCAAAAGGGTCACTACCTAGATAGGAGGTTCATAACCTCCTATCCGTGGCATGCATCCTTTATAATACTTTTTCTTGATCTACATTTATTACTACAATACCAATCTAACAATTACTCTTCTACTTACATATCTTATATGAATAGGTTTTAGACCTTACCAATAGTTAAAGTACTTGATAAAGAGGAGTTCGAGGGTTTTGATTTATGTTTTACATTTTAAATCGTAGTTTTTTTTGACGCTTAAACTGAAAAATTTAACGTTAATTCAGATGATGTAGGAATCCAGTGGTTTGGATGAGGGCACTTGTTGATTTGTGAACGGTATAATGTCATCGTTTGGTGTGATTTAACTATTTGGCTTAACTTAACAATTTTTGGTATTTTCACTCGTAATTACAACCTTAACGTGTCTACCAACGTATATGATTAACATTCTTATAATATAGGAGAGGGAATTGAATCAATTGGTGAGATAAGTTTTTAATATTAAGAGTTAAATGTTATTTGTTAATATAGTCGGTATTCATTATTTTAAAAGTATTGTACTTAGCGATTTGCGATAGTAATGTGAACGACTTAGCTGTTTTCCAATTGTATAGATCTTGACAACTTGATTATCGCTTTGTTAAAAATTTGAGACTTTGACAGTCAATATCAATGTTATTTAAGTATTTAATGAATATTTGTTGGTATTTGGTCAAATAAAGATACCGTCTCCACCTCTAGACTACCGTACTGACGTACCGCAAAAGTTTTCTCTACTCACTGCTGTAATAACTGACGCTATTGGTAAAGCCCTATTACAAAAATATATACTCTACATTACAATTGCATAAACCGTAACCGGAAAGTAATTTCTTCTTTCACCTACATTATTTGTGAGTAACCTAATAAACACTGATTAGTATTGATAGATCTTTGGACGTTGCAACGTTTTCGATTCGAATCGGTCGAAGTAACAGTAGTATTTTGTAGTTAAGTGATGTGTGAATTGTTTTAGGTTTGACAAACTGCTAACCGGTCTTTACACTAATTTGTATAGCCAAAAGCTTGGCCCATGCTCTAGTCCGAATTGGGCACTCTATAGTCAACTAACTTGCAGTTACTACAGTTAGTACAATAAATATAGTAAACTTGACTATATTGCAAGTGACTTAACTATAGTGTACTTGAATATAATTCTAACAAAGAAGATGAAAATGGCGGTAATATAATGTATAAAGGTATCCGTACTGATTTGAAACGCAATTCATAAATTCTTTAATAACGTTGAATATTCAATGCATTTTGAAACAGTGAACCGAACAAATATCAATAACAGTTGGAAATATAAGGGAAAACGAAGATGTATTGATAACTTAGAAATATAATTAACCTAGAAACTAGGAATAAAAATGCAAGTCATGGTGTTAAGATGAAAATAAATTTTTACCAAAAGAAACAAATAAAATGAACGTACTTTCATAGTGGTGTAAGAAGAGTTTCAATTACTCAATTAGAATATAAAGATATTAAAATGAGGATAATGTAGAATGAACTCATTATAAACGAAATTTAAATGATGCAAGTTATACATAAATGTTTTCATAAAAATATAAATCTTCAAAAAATCAAACATAATAGAATGATATGAAAATTGAAATATGTAAGAGTGAATAGAACTGAAAATACAGAACACCAAAATGTTAATTGCAAATCAAAACCAATATCATTGAGGTTAAAATCTAGAAACATTAAGTAAATAGCAGTCAAAAAGGCGAAAAATTGAGTAGTAAGGAAGATAAAGGTTAGCGAGACAATAGGTGGAATTTGAAAATATTGGTAAATATGTATTTTATCAGAGAAATTCCGGGGAACAAGGAAAATGAACGCTTGCAAAAAAAGAAAATAATATTTGAAAGCACTGGAAAACAGGGGTTTGAATTCAAAAAACCAAGATAACAGTACAAAACGTAATAAAAATAAAATCTGAAAACGTTGGGAAACGAAAACTTAACAACTAAACTTTAAACGAAAAGAAACGTAAAATAGGCGGGAAAAGGAAAAGAAAATAAATATGTTTAGAAAGTAATAATTGAAAGTAATAAATTAAAGATCATGAAAATATGACTAAACGTAAAATGAGATACATTAAATTGAAAGACTTGAAAAAAAAAACGAGTTAATAGTAGAGAAAAATAACATGTTCTAAAAAACTTTTTGGAAAATGTTTTAAAACAGGTCAAACAAAATAAACAAGAGAAGAATAAATCTAACGTCATTCAAAAAGTATCATCTATAAGTAACGTGTAATTGTGTGAGATTACGTAGGTAATATTTTACCTAGTGAATCACTTATTAGTTTTAGTATAATCATAGTTGTAAATACGGTTATTGATTTGAATCGTTCGTCAAACTAACAAAAAATAGTATAAGCAAAGTGGGTGGCTTGTAAATTCTAAATTGTAAGAACTACTAGCCAATTTCTACACATTTATTTCTTTATTTATTTGATAGCGTTGGTCTGTGTTCTTTGTGTAACTGGACACTTTACTTGTGACTTGATTCAAGTCACGACAATCGACATTGAATCGACTGATGCAGTTGATAATATAGTCAATTGGACTGCACTACATTGACAATGCAGTCAGTCCAGTCAATAGTCACAACAACGACCTACGTATTAAAACAATTGATTTCTTTTTCATGTTATGGTATGATTCTAGCTACATTATTAGATATGTTGTAGGCGTTCCGATGTAGGTGATTTGTATGGCAAAAAGTGGGCAAAGGTGGGTGCGGGCAAAGGTGGATGATATACGGTACTGATAGGCAAAACCCCACTCTATCTCCGGCAGTCTCCTCCATCGCCATATTGCTTACTTTTTTGGGGCTTTTGCTCTACACAGTAAGCACCAAGATTCTTGCCAGCCTCTGACAGGTGGGGCGAGCCTTCTCCACTTTTAGGATCGAGCTGACTTTTTGAGGTCTTCTCTTCATGTGCATATGCGGCGGCTCCAAATCGAGGGCCTCTTCCTGTGGTGTGGAAGATGTCCGAAAGCTCGCAGGGCAAATTGACAGCAGAGAGGACACCAGCAAGACCGGACATGAAAGACGACAGGATTGGCTCGCCGGGATTCACCAAGTTCAGTTCTCTTTGCCACAAAAAGCGGCCGGCCGAAGCAACACGAGCACCTGCGTCCTGCTCCGACACCTGCTCCGACACCTGCTCCGACACCCGCTCCGACGGCGGCTCACAACGTTGCAAAGGCCGGGGGAAGGCACAGGGACAGTTTTTCTCATCGACGCTCTCGCGCCGCCAGCTCAGCTCAGCCCAGCTCAGCCCAGGCCAGGCCAGGCGCCGCTCACCCGTCGGCGGGCGGCGGGTGGGTGCGGCG